>LFYR01001841.1:31687-198660 GCA_001185155.1 Zostera marina
GCCTTTCTGCGACTGAGGCTAAGTGTGACTCCTCGTCTACCTACGTTCATCCGTAGGTGAGGATTGTTGTTTGAATACTTGCCCCCTCCTTTTGCTCGCCTTTCTGCGACTGAGGCTAATGTGACTCCTCGTCTACCTACGTTCATCCGTAGGTGAGGATTGTTGTTGAGTACGTCCCTCGTCTAACCTACGTTCTTCCGTAGGTGAGGTTTACTCATGGACACTTGTCCCTCTGTCTACATTTTTGTAGAACGGGGTGTGTGTTTAGCTGATGTGACCCCCGTCTAACCTACGTTCTTCCGTAGGTGGGGTTCACTTTTGAGTACATCCCTCGTCTAACACTACGTTTCCGTAGGTGAGGTTCACCCTTTTGCTGATGTGTTCCCAGTCTAACCTACGTTCATCTGTAGGTGGGGTTCACTTTTGCCGATGTGTTCCCCGTCTAACTTACGTTCTTCCGTAGGTGGGGTTCACTTTTGAGTACATCCCTCGTCTAACACTACGTTCCCGTAGGTGAGGTTCACTCTTGCCGATGTGTTCCCCGTCTAACCTATGTTCTTCCGTAGGTGGGGTTCACTTTTGCCTTGGATGGGATACGCATCCTGACTCTGTTACCATTAAGACTTTCTCTATCCACGTTCTTCCGTAGGTAGAGTTAATTTGGCGTCCTACTTTGTTACTGCGTCCAGTAATAGTAGGAGTTCAAATATCTTTATATGGCTCAGGTCATTTTGCTGCCGTATCCCCGTCCGAGTTGTGGACTTCCACGATTCCTCAGGAGCATTTCGTGTTACACCCTCCTGTCTTGGTGTGTCTTCGCAACTCCAACTTGTCTGGGTTCTTTTTTCTGCACCCCTTTTATGTGGGAAGAAAAAGTCGATCCCTTATCGAGTTTGGTCGACTTTTGCGAAATGTCGATCCCTTGTTGAGATTGGTCGACTTTTGTCAAAAAGTCGATTCCTTGTTGAGTTTGGTCGACTTTTGTCAAAAAGTCGATTCCTGATGCTTTTGGTCAAAAGTCGATCCCTTGTGATAAAAAGTCGAATTAGACATTTTTGTCCTTTTGTGCTGTCCTAGGGTCTATAAATAGGACCCCTAGGTTCTTCTTTTCCTTCATCCATCCATGGCTCTTCTTGTGAGTCTCTTTGCTGATTTTATTCAGGGAGAGATTGAGGAGCTGGATCGAATTTTGAATATTTTGGATCCTCGGTCGTTGACCTTGGATCTTCCTTCTCTGCGCCAGCTTATTGTTGAGCGGCAGAGTGTTGCTGTTGCTGCTAGGGAATCAATTTTTGAAGAATGGTCTGGTGGCGATCTTCCGCCCGCCTCTTCTTCTGTTGTCCCTCCACGTGGCCGACGTCGGAGGCGTCCGCGCCGCGGTGCTTCCCCGCTGGATCAGGTCCCTCGCCGCTTACGTCGCCGTATTAATTTTAATTAGGAACCTGTAAAATTTTCATTCATCATTTTTGTGACTTTGAATAAATATACTTTTACCTTTTCCTTTATTCGCCTTACACCTTTACTTTGAAGTACGTTAGTGTAACCGATACTTTCTTTTGGTCAATACCATATTCTTTTGTCCTTTTCTGAAGATGTCGGATTTTTGACAACGAGTCGATCTCATTTCTCCCTGGAAATGTCGACGTTGTTCTAAAAGTCGATCTCATCTTTTTCTGAGGATGTCGATGTGTCAGCCGATCCTTTTCTGAAGATGTCGGATTTTTGACAACAAGTCGATCTCATTTCTCCCTGGAAATGTCGATGTTGCCCGAAAAATGTCGATCTCATCTTTTTCTGAGGATGTCGATGACTGCTGATCCTTTTCTAAAGATGTCGGATTTTTGACAACAAGTCGATCTCATTTCTCCCTGGAAATGTCGATGTTGTCCAAAAAATGTCGATCTCACCTTTTTCTGAGGATGTCGATGACTGCTGATCCTTTTCTAAAGATGTCGGATTTTTGACAACAAGTCGATCTTATTTCTCCCTGGAAATGTCGATGTTGCCCAAAAAGTCGATCTCATCTTTCCCTGAGGATGTCGATCAGAGTAGTGCGGAATGTCGATCCTGTCCTTCTCTTTTGAAGCCATCGACTTTCTTGCCAAATCTCGACGTCTATCCCCCTTTTTTGGGAATGTCGAACTCGATTTTTTGCGGAATGTCGATCCTGTCCTTCTCTTTTGAAGGCATCGACTTCCTTGCCAAATGTCGACGTCTATCCCCCTTTTTTTGGGAATGTCGAACTCAATTTTCTACAGAATGTCGATCTTGTCCTTCTCCTCTGAAGGCATCGAATTCCTTGCCAAATGTCGACGTCTATCCCCCTTTTTTGGGAATGTCGAACTCCATTTCCTGCGGAATGTCGATCCTGTCCTTCTCTTCTGAAGGCATCGAATTCCTGGCCAAATGTCGACGTCTATCTCTTTTTTGGGAATATCGAACTCAATTTTCTGCGGAATGTCGATGGTTTTTCTGAAATGTCGATGAATTTTCCTAGAATGTCGATGCCATCTAGTCGGATTTTGGGGTTTTTCGCGGACTGGGTCGTCGTAGGCCTGCCGGGCCCGTGGGCTTCCCGGCCCAACGGGTCGACCCGGATGAACAGTGCCCGCGACGGTTCGTCTTCGACTTTCCCCTATAAATAGCGGAGGGGGGTTCACTTTCTCCCCACTTGTTTCCTTCGCTCCGACTGATCGACTTTCTGCGCATCGACTTCCTTCGCATCGACTTCCAGTTTCTCCGCTTCGACTTCCAGCTTCTCCGCTTCGACTTCCAGCGTGCGTGAGGCTTCGACTTGAGCCTTGGAGGTGCAAGTTTCAGGGGTCCGACTTTCGTTGTCGGGCTCTTCTGAGGTTGCACTGGGTTCGACTTCCTTGGGGTCCGACTTTTCTGAAAGTCGGTCCCTTTTGAAGTTGTTCCCCATTGGACTGTGATCCAACTTTGTGAGGTTTGACGCCTTGTCATCGACTTTTCAAAGTTGGGTCCATTTTTACTGGGATCGACTTCCCGAGACCCTTGTCTCCTGAAAGTCGACTTTTCTGGGATCGACTTCTGAGGTCGACTTCCCTGGGATCGATTTCCCTGAGATCGACTTCTGAGATCGACTTCCCTTATATTGCACGTTCGATTTCCTGAAGTCCAGATCGACTTTTCTTGGGATCGACTTTTGCCATAACTTGGCCTGACTGCTCTGTTCTTCGTGCAGGTTCATAATGTCTTCTGACAAGAACTCGCAGCAAGACCTTCCTCTTGATGAGGATCGGGCTGTTGATGCCAGCCCCCAGACTTCTCAAGTTGTCGCAACAGAAATCATCGAGGTTCAGGATGTTCCTGCTGAACCGGAGTCTGTTCAGACTGCTCCTGCCGTAACGGAGTCTAGAGTTGCTTCGCGCTCCCCCTTACCTGTTGGAAGTAAGCGGAAAACTCTTTCCCGTCGTACGCGCAAGCCCGTACCTAGTAAGTTACTTATTTGTTATCTATTTCGTAACTTACTTTTTATTTGTTTCTTTTTGTTTGTAGGTGCTCCCCACTCTTCCCCCGCACGTTCCAGTTCGGGGTCTTCCACATCTAGCTCGGGAAGCTCGGGTTCTTCCTCCTATTACTCTTCTTCCTCGGAGGATGTAGATATTGGAGGAACCCCTCCCTCCGTTGTTAGGACTCCTCCTCCCACTATTATTTTGCCTTCCATTCCTGAGGAGACTCCTACTTCGGGGGTTTTATCCGTGATTACAGACAGTTCTGCTCAACTTCCTCCCGAAGTCTGTAGTCAGAACATTCATGTTCTCGAGAGTTCCCCTTTGGGTTACCCCCCTGAGACGAGGGACAAGTACCCCTTTCCTTCTCCCCTTGAGGAGAAGAGCGCCCCATCCTTCTATCGGGAGATGGATGGTTCTTGGCGTCAGTGGTCCGTTCTCGTTCGCAACGGTTTCCACGTTGTCCCTATCCTCGACCGGGGCGAGTACGGGACTGGATATGGTTCCTTCTGTGCAGTCTCTATGACTGATATTCCGGGCTACCCCCTTTCCTCCAATGTGGGTAGCTTCTCTAACACCCTTTCCCTGGATGCCGCCCAAAGAATTTTGAGGGGGTTAGAGCTTAGAGAGAGAGTGTACTGGGCGTACCCCTCTGAGAATACTGGTGATGTGCCCCCTATTTCATGTTGGCACTTCACCGAATTTATTTCACTAACTTTCCGATCCTCCCGATCCCTTCCTTAGTTAGTGAAATCCTTTTGTATTCTGGGTTGTGCATCTCTCAAATGGGTGCTGCCTTCTTTTTCTATGTCAGGGGGTTCATAAATATCCTCAGGGATGCTGGCATAGTCCCTACTGCTCGGCTGTTCTTCCACTTCTTCACATTCCAAAATCCGAAGAAGGGCAGCCCTTTTATTGCATGTGCCAGCCGTGCTACATCCATTACTCACTCTGCCCTCTTGAAATATCCTCCGTCCAGGCGGAACAAGAGTGAGTTCATTTTTGTGGATTGCAGGTTATGCCCTGGTAGCAGACTTCTCCCTGCATCCACTAGTGGTCGTAAGCCCATTCCTCGTCCTGATCTGACTGAGGATGAGGGAGCTTCCGTGCAAAGGCTGGCCTATTTGCATCCTATCGCTGTGCCTGTCGGTCACGCGATTGATGATACCTTTAACCGACAAGGTCTTCCTTTGCCCGTTTTTTCTTTTACGTTTCTATATGTATGCATTTTCTAACTCTGTTTTTATTCCTTGCAGATTTTTATATGCATAACCCCAGAGGTGTCCCTGAATGCGTTGGGCAAAATGAGACGGGCACTAAGGTTTATACAGCCGCCTCCAAGCCTTCCGACGCTGATCATTTGAGACAACGTGCCCTTGAGAACGCCTACTCAATGGCGTCTTCCCCTACTCCTACTGACGAAGTTCAACATACTGAGGGAGGGGAGGTACCTCCGGTGGTACCTAAAGACACTACCCCTGTGCAGTCTCTTGCTGCTTCCAGGCTCTCCTCCTTCTTCCCTACTCTGTCAGAAGAGGAACGAGAGAAAACCACAGAGAAAGAGACTCAGTCTGAGCGGACTGAGAAAACCACAGAGAAAGAGATCTCTGAGAGGAGAAGAAGAAAAGAACGAACTCCTCCCCCCAGGACCAACTTATCTCCTCCAAGGAAGAGGAGACACTCCCCCAGGCGACGAACTCCTCCTCGCAGGACTTATTATGCTGGGGAGTCCTCCCGGGGCCGATACAATTATTCTTCCACCCGGGAGACACAACTGCCGGGGTACCAAGGTTCGCACCCCCGGAACTACGGGACCAAGTTCCCTCTGACTGCTGACACGGATGCCTCCCGAGCCACACTGCGGACCATATCTGGGTATCCGATGGACCGGACCATCGAAGAAATAGGCCAGAATCTGAGTAACGTGATTACTTCTGTTTTAACATTTTCATGAGTATGTCCTTACTTATTTTTTCTTTTTGCAGCTCGCCTATTTGTTTCAAGGCCGCCTCTCCTCTTTGTCTCGTCTCCGTGACTACCAGTCTATGGAAGACGAGCTGAAGAAGGTGAAGCGCCGATGTAAAGACCTGGAAGGCGAGGTCATGCAAAAAGCTTCAGACGCCTCTACTCTGTCTGCCACCAACAAGAAATTGGCTGAAGACTGGGCTGCTCAGAGGAATCTATTGAGAGATAGGGAGCAGGAACTCTCCAAAGTCAATGGGGAGTTGGGAGCTGCAGAGTTGGAGTTAGCTGGACAACACGCCCGGGTTTCTATTAAAGAATCAATGATTGCTGATCTTACCCACCAGCGTGAGAATGTTGAGGCGAACCTTGACTCCTGTCGGACACAGAACTCTATATTTTCTCACCGACTGAATGAGAGTGAGGAGGAGAACACGAAGCTGTTGAAGTCGCTGGATGAACATAAGAAAACAATAACGCGACTGGAAGAAACGGACCAGGCAAAGACTGAGGAGGTCCAACGCCTGACTGAGGAAGCTCGACAGGCAACTGAGGAGCTTCAACGTATGATCGACCATCTGGAGAAGCTCAAAGTTGATTATCTTGCCAATGTGCGAGATTACAATGACTTGGTCGATCTGGGTCCTCATGTCTGCCCTGGTTTCGAGGCTGAGGATGTCCACAACTGGGCCCGCAAGTACCCCAAGGAAGCTACCGAAGTTCGAAATCGGGCGCTTGCGGAAGAAGAGGATGAAGAGAATGAAGAAGAGGAGGTTCTGGGGGATGATACGACTGCTGACGTTGATAAAGATTTCTCCATAGAAGATCAAGACAACAACGATGCAGAGGGTTCTAAGGATACACCCCCCTCCTAAATAGTTTAACCCTCTATCTTATCCTTCCAACTATTGTAATTTACATTCCTCTGTAATTCCTTTTTAAAATCAATATATGGAATGTATTTTCAAGTGTTCTGATTATTAACGATAGCTAACTAAATAACATATTACTTACGTAGTTCAAACTATTACAAGAGTAATATAATCCTACTTAATTATTTTAAAAGTACAACTGTAGGTTATCTGCGTGCCAAGTATTGGGAATGCCTGTTCCATCTTCCCGTTTTAACTTGTACGTGTCTGGTCGGAGTTCTTCCTCCACCACATATGGTCCTTCCCAATTTGCGCCTAGTTTGCCTTTAGAGCAGTCTTTTCTGCCGACACTCGCTCTTTTCCATACTAGGCTTCCTTTTCTTATCGCTTTACCCTTGACATTCTTGTCGTGATATCTAGCGATACTTTGTTTGTAAGCTGCATTCTTTGCCTGTGCATTATCCCTAAGCTCATCCACTAAGTCCAGAGTTATCGCACATGATCTCATGTTTTCTTCCATGTCATAGGATAACACTCTGACTGTTGGAATGCTTAGCTCTGTTGGGATTAGTGCTTCCATTCCATATGCTAATGAGAACGGGGTTTCTCCGGTGGGTGTCTTTTCAGTGGTTCTATACGCCCACAGGATCTCTGGTAGTAGATCTGCCCACGAACCTTTGGCCTGTTCGACTTTTTTCTTCAGTCCCTGAACGATGGCTCTGTTTGTGACTTCTACTTGCCCATTACCCTGTGGTCTGTATACCGATGAAAAATGGATTCTAGTGCCCATGTTCTCGCACAATCTCGTAAACTCCCCACCGGTAAACTGTGTACCGTTATCTGTCACTATATGCATTGGAACACCGAATCTGCACATTATGCACTTGAAGACAAACTTCTTTGCTGCTCCTTGAGTTATCTTGGGTACAGCTAGTGCCTCGACCCATTTAGTAAAGTAGTCGACAGCCACAAATATAAATTTAGCCTGACCTGTCGATACTGGAAATGGTCCCACAATATCTAACCCCCACATTGCAAAGGGGATGGGGCTTTCTACCGCTGTTAGCTGAGTTGCGGGATTTCTCTGTATGTTTTTGTGTATTTGACAGGCCTTGCATTTTCTTGCAAATAGGACTGCATCTTTTTTCAGTGTGGGCCAGAAGTATCCCTGCCTTATTATTCTTTGGGCCAAAGATCTTCCCCCCTGATGTATTCCGCACATTCCTTGATGAATCTCCTCTACAATGAATTGTCCTTCCTCTGTTGAGACACATTTCATTAGAGGTCCGTCGTAGGATTTCTTATACAGAATGTCACCAATCAGGCAGAATCTTGAAACGCGTGTTTGCAACTTGCGTCTTTCATTCTTGTTTTCAGGAAGTTTCTGTCCCTCGAAATATTCTATCAAGGGCTTCCTCCAGTCTTCTGCCTGGATCGTGACTAAGTTACATGAAGGTGTAGACGCTGAGTCAACTAGTATCTCTCTCTGCCCCCCTCGAAAGCAGAAGCTAGCTTCGCCAGGGCATCAGCTGAGTTATTTTGACTCCTTGGAATCTGCTCTACTTCAACCTTGGTGAATTGTTTTTTGATTTTTTCCAGTGTGGCTGCGTACTGTACAATTAGAGGTTCTTTAACAGCGAACTCTCCTGTGAATTGCCGAGCCACTAATTGAGAATCCATTCTAATAATTACTGAACAGGCCCCTAACCTTCTGAGAATTTTCATTCCTTGGATCACAGCTTCGTATTCTGCTATATTATTCGTAGCTGAGAACTGTAATCTGATAGAATGTTCATATATTCGTTGGTCTGGAGTGATTATCTTTATTCCCACTCCTGCACCTGTACTGCAGCTTGAGCCATCAACCTCTACTATCCAAGGTTTTTCTTTGCTTTCCTGGGTCATGTCTACAATAAAGTCTGCAACTGCTTGCCCCTTAATGGCTGTGGCAGGAACAAAATTTACATCGAACTCGCTTAACTCCAGTGCCCACTTCGTTAATCTTCCGGAAGTATCTGGCCTGTGGAGAATTCTGCGGAGTGGATGTTCTGTTAAGACTTTAATTGTATGAGCCAGGAAGTATGCTCTGAATCTGCGCGTTGCATGTACTACTGCCAGAACTGCACTGATAGCCTCTTCTGAAGCTGCTACGTAGACGTACAATTCCTCCCCTATCTTTGGCGAAGTTAAGTGTGGTAGAGAAGCCAAATGTGCTTTGAGCTGTTGAAATGCCTCGTCACACTCTGTAGTCCATGTTATTGCCCCTTTTTGACTAGTTTTTAGTAGCTGGAAAAAGGGTTTGCACTTGTCTGCTGTTTTGGAAATGAACCTACTTAAGGCATTGATTTTTCCATTCAGCTTTTGTACCTCCTTTATTGTTCGAGGTGGTGTTGTTTCTAGTATCGCTGCTATTTTGTCTGGGTTTGGTTTTATCCCTTTTTGCCCTACATAGAATCCAAGAAATTTTCCTTCTTGTACTCCGAAACTGCATTTGGCAGGGTTTAACCTCATCCCATAATTCTGCAGAGTTTCCAGGGTTTCTTTCAGATCATTTGGGTGTTCATCTGCTTTTTTGGATTTTACTAGAATGTCATCTACATATGCCAGGACATTTCTTCCTTCCTGCTTTTTGAAAACCTTGTCCATCAGCCTTTGGAAGGTTGCTCCTGGATTTCGTAGGCCGAAAGGCATGACTTTGTAGCAATATGTCCCCCATTCTGTGATGAATGATGTAGCCTCTTCATCATCCTCTTTCATTAAGATCTGATTGTACCCTGAATGTGCATCCATCATAGATAGTAACTCATTTCCTGATGCTGCATCTACTAATCTGTAGATTGATGGGAGTGGGTAGCTGTCTTTTGGACATGCTTTGTTGAGATCTGTGAAGTCTACACACATCCTCCACTTCCCATTAGATTTTTTGACCATAACTGGGTTTGCTAACCACTTTGGATATTTGACTTCCCGGATGTGCCCAGCTTTGATTAATTTATCAATTTCAGCCTGTGCTGCCTCCTTTCTTTCAGCTGCGAGTATTCTTCGCTTCTGTCGTATAGGAGTAAAGCTACTGTCTATGTTGAGCTCATGGCACGTTATAGTACGCTGTACCTGTGAGGGTGCCTCCCCTTCCAATACGAACGTATGCACATGGGTTTCTAATAGCTGCAGTAGTGACTTTTTTAACTCGGAGGATAAAGATGTCCCCATCAGGACTCCTCCTTTTGAGAGTTTGACCTCCTCAACTTGATTAGATGAGGTTGTGTCTTTTTCCTCCTCTCTTTCTTGAATGTACAGGGTTATAGGTTTAGCTATTTTAGTTGCCTTCCTGTACGAATTTCTGGAGTCTTTCTGTGCTCCAAAGACTGTTGCCATTTTGCCATCTTTTCCTGGGTACCTGAAGCATTGATGGTAAGATGATGGTATCGCTTTGAAACCGTGAATACTTGGTCTGCCCAAGATCCCATTGAACGGAGAGTCTATATTGACCACGATGAAGTGTGCTGTGCGTGATACTCTCCCGTTTCTTTTTCTCAGGGATATCTGTAGATCGATGGATCCTACCACTGGGGCCTTTGTGTTTGTGAACCCATAAATGGCTTCCTTGGTCGGGGTTAGCTGATCCACTTTGTAGCCCATTTTTTCGAACGCAGCTAGGTATAGTATATCCACTGAGCTGTCATTGTCCACCATTACTTTGTTCAGACTTAAATCATCCCCTATATCCACTTGTATCACTAGTGGATCCTCATGTGGGCTAACCACGTTGTCCAGATCTTCCTCAGAGAAGCTTATTTCCTCGCTTGGGTACGATCTTTTCTTAGATTTTGGTACCGTTGTAGTCTGCATTACTTTGCGCGAGTAACTTCTGCTTTCTCCTACTAATCCTCCACCGAAGATTAAATTGATTACCCTTCTTTTGTGGTCAGTGTCTGAATCGGGACTCCTTGAGCGTTGGCGCTTACCCTTGTTTTTTAGGTCCTTGCAGCCTTGTCGCCCCCTTTCTACTTTATTTATGTATTCTTCAGCTTCCCTTCCTTCACTTGCGTGTCTAGGAAGGTACTCAGCTCCCTGCAGTTTTCTGTATTGTGCCCGTAATCCTTGTGGAACTTACAATACCTGTTCCTCCTTGTTCGAGCCTCCTTTGTTGCAGGGTTTAACTCTTCTGGTTGAGGAAACCTTATTCTTCCTTTTTCTTTATTGTAGATTTCCTCTTTTGGAGTAGTGAAAACCGTAAATCCTAAGTCTTTGTACTTTGGATATCTTGATTTTCCAAACTCCTCAGATGTTTGGTAGACCTTTCCATCGTGTTTCGGTCTCCAGGATGATTCTCCTTTCTCAAACTTCTGAAATTTCTTTTTTGGTGCTTCATATGCTTTTTTATTGCTTATGGCACCTCTCTCTTTTTCTTTTTCTTTCTCATACTCCTCAGAATTTATATATTTCTGGGCCTTTGTTAGCAGGTCTTTCATGCATTTTACATTACTAACGTTTAGCTTTATTGCTAATGGCGTGTTCATGTCTAGCCCTTTCGAGTATGCGCATATTGCGATTGTTGTATTCAGATCGGAGATTTTCTGCATGGCTTCCGTGAATTTAGTTGTATAATTCCGAAGCGTGTCTCCATTCTGTTTGATTGCAAACAGTGATTCCGTGCCCTTTCTGACCCTTGTGTTTCCACAGTGTTGGGCGACGAATTTCTTTTTCAAGTCCTCAAAACTTATTATGCTCCCTGGCTGTAGTTCAACGAACCACCTGTATGTAGGCCCTTTCAGTGTTCTTGGGAACGCTCTACATAGGATGTCATCCCTTGATGTGGCCCATTGCAATGCTCCCACAAACATATTTATGTGGTCTACTGGGTCCATCTTCCCATCATAAATCTGCAGCCTGGGTAGCCTGAATTTCAGAGGTGCTGGTTTTACCATTAGTGATTTGTGCAGGGCATCCATGCCTACCAGCCAGTTTGGAACCTCGCCTCCTCCTTCTGTATCTCCTGTGCTCTCTTCGTGTACGGGGTTTTTTGAAAAGAGGTTTGGGTTGCTCCTCTGGTTTGCGAGGTAGTGGTGCGCTGGAGTGTGCTGCTCTATGACTTGACACTTCCTGTTGCACCCTTGCCTGCTTTGAGGTCTGAGCTTTTGAGTGGTATATTGATGCTTTAGATTTTTCAATATCCTTTATTTTCTCGCTCATTTTTGCTATGGTTTCCTTCATTTTTTCCAGCTCTTCTATGGGCATCTTTATGAACCCATGAGTGGTTTCTCATGCAGCAGCCCTTGGTTCCTTACTGCTTGTGGGTCCCCCCTTTTGAGGTTGTTCTTCCGAAGGCTTCTCCTTTTCAGCAAGGAGTCGGATGGCCTCCGCTATCGCCTGAACCGTGATGTTCAGATTTTCCCCTCCTGCTGAAGCTTGGGGAGTTTGCTCAGGTTCACCTTCGGGTTCAGCCTCAGGTCCTGTGGGAGTCCTTTTGTTCTTATTGGCCTTGGGTGGTCGACCCACTGGCCTTTTAGTTTTTGAGTTGCCAGGCTGTTGCTCTGGTGCCTCCTGAGAATTTGCTCCTCCTCCTTGGGAAGTGCTTCGAGTTACCACCATCCTGGAGTACGGTGTTCGACTTTTCTTGGAAGGAGTGTTCGACTTTTCTTGGAAGGAGTGTTCGACTTTTGCTTGGAAAGAAAAAGTCGATCTTAAAAAAGTCGATGCCTAGTGCACTTGGAGGATTCCTTGGAAGTCGATGCCTGAAAGCCTAGCTCCTTGAGGGATCGACTTTTTTTCCTTGGAAGAAAAAGTCGATCTTCTGAAAAGTTGATCCCTTGCTGGCTGATTTCCTCGCAAGACTCCCTAGCTGGCGACTTGGAAAAAAGTCGATCACTTTTTTCGAAAAAGTCGAGGAGCTTTTGTCGTGAGTATCTTTGAATCACAGACGGCGCCAACTGATGGGGCTGAAACCCGACCAGTACTCCAAGACGCGCAAGCAAGCGCCAAGCGGGGAACTCCGCGGGAAACCGGACCGGAACTCAAGTATGCAGAGCTCTGCTTCGCTAGGAATCCTTCTTCTCCAAATGACTTGCCTTTAATGAGTGGGGGGTTCCCTCTATTTATAGGGGTTCTTATGAGGGCAATATGGTCATTTGGGCAGTAACCGCCTAACTGCCCAACTGATCAGATTGGGTCCCAGGATCGACTTCCAGAGATCGACTTTCTAGGGGTCGACTTTCCTGGTGATCGACTTTATTCAGAAGTCGATCCTAGGGAAGTCGATCCTCAGAGATAATGATGGTAACTAACTAATTATAATCGATGTGTATATTATATAATTGATTGATTTATGTGTATTTATTGACTAATTATTTTTATTTCAGAATTGAGTCTACCAAATAGAAGAGGTAGAAACTTAGATCATCTGGAAGATCACGTACCCCAAACAAGGTGAAAGATATAAAATAGAATGGGAGCCAACACACATGCAACCAACTGAACATCTGCGTAAGAAATTTAATGCTATGATCAATAGAGTCGCAAAAATGCATACAATTTTTCCATTGAATGTGAACTGGCCGAAACAAACATCTCAGAGAGTTCGACAAGCATTCGAGTACATTGAGGTATGTTTTTTTTTATTTTCTTATTTAGATTTTTTTTAGTCGAATAATTTTTCAATTTTTATTATATAGGTTGATTTTGATTTAGACGGTTACCCAAATGCTCATCAATACATCAAATTCAAACTCAACAATACTTGGAGGCGTTATCGAAACTACATAAAGGAAAAATACTTTGATCCATTTGTTGATGATGAATCAACTGAAAGGATGTATGCTAGTCTTCCTCCATACATTGATCGATTCACTTTCGAAAAGTTTGTGGAAGAATTATGGACTACAGAAAAATTTAAGGTATTGTTTTTTATACATCCATACTTCAATAATTTACTATTTTATATTGTAAGTTGTTTAACATTATATATGAATTCGCAGAGAAAATCCAAAATAAACAAAACAAACCGGAGTAAGAAGATACTAATCCATAAAACAGGGTCAATTCCTTTCAGTGCAATAAGAGAAAATCTGCAAAGCGAAGGCATTGAGGCATCACGAATCAATGTATTGATTCGTTCTTTTGGTACTGACAACGAAGTCGTTGTAAGTCTTAGTTTATTTTATAATGTTCATAAATAGTAGTTTATTGATCTACTCATAGCTTATTACTTATTTTATAGAGAAACTTGTCTGAATATTACAAAAGTGATGAAATTCAAGAATTACGTCCAACAACGGATGAAGATGTATGTTTTAAATTATTTTACTATTTCAAATTATTCAAATGTTTTATTTTCTTATATATTATTTTTCGCACGTAGGTGATTCAACAAAAATGCATTTCTAAGTTTATTCAAAGCAAAAAAGGGAGGAACATTGGACTTGGTGGAGGATCATTTGCTGAGTCGAGCACTGCTTCTACCAGATTTTCAATTGAAATGAATGCAAGATCTATCGAGAAAGACAAAGAAAAAGAAAAAGGAAAAGAAAAAATGAACGATCAAATGGAAAAGCTAATGGAGGTATGTGTATGAAAGTCAATAAAATTTTAAAGTAATACATAAATATAAATGAATCTTAAATGTTTTACAGGATAATCAAATTTTAAAAAGGAAATATGATGAAATGTTTGATATGTTTGAAGACCTGAAGAAAACAGTTTTATCTCAATCAAATACAACTCCACAACCTTCAGATCGTGGATCGTTGCAAGATAGAAGTATTAATGCAGCTCAGAGTGATCAAAGATATCAAACTCCTCCATCGAAATAGGTCTTTCATGTTATTTTTTTGAATGTTAATTTGTTGAATGTTACTTTTCTTGGATGTTGAATATTGTTTATGTATTGAATATTTGTTGAATATTGAATGAATTTACAGGAATTAATATTAATTGAATGAATTTACAGGAATTAATATTAATTGCATGAATTTACAGGAATTTTCATTGATTTTACAGGAATTCCAGAATTCCAGTGGCACTGGAATTCTGGAATTTAAAAAAAAAAAAAAAAAAAATTGTAACGGAATTTCCGTTACAAATTTTTTTTTCCCCTCATTTTTAACGGAAATTCCGTTACAAATTTTTTTCCTCATTTTTAACGGAATTTCCGTTACAAATTATTTTTCCTTATTTGTAACGGAAATTCCGTTACAAATTTTTTTCCTCATTTTTAACGGAATTTCCGTTACAAATTATTTTTCCTTATTTGTAACGGAAATTCCGTTACAAATACCTAAAAATTTTGTAACGGATTTTTCTTTCCGTTAACTTTAACTTTGGAGTATTTGTAACGGATTTTGGTATTTTTAACGGAAATTTTGTCTCGGACCAAAGTTAACGGAATTTCCGTTAAAAATAGTATTTGTAACGAAAATTCCGTTAACTTTGCTCGTCCTAACTGCCTACTTTTTTTTGTAGTGACTCCCAACGCTTCTGTCACTTCGGCCAGAAGTAGTAACATTTTCAATGGGGAATATCACAAGTACTCCCAACGCTTCTGTCGCTTCGGTCAGAAGTCGTCATATTTCGAGGGGGAGTATCACAAGCTCTCCCGACACTTCTGTCGCTTCGGACAGAAGTCATCAAATTTCGGGGGGAGTATCACAAGCTCTACCGACACTTCTGTCGCTCCGGCCAGATGTCGTCAAAAATTTAGCACAGTAAAATCTGTCGCTTCGGCCAGATTTACCAAGGATTTATTGAGCAAAGAAGAGGCATCAAGAAAGGATATTTTCTTTTTTGCAGGAAAGGTTCTAATAAGTGAACCAGGTTCTAATAGTGATCCAGACTCTGATAGTGAGTCAGACTCTAATAGTGAGTCGGTCTATCTCGTCGCTTCGACCTTGATAGACCAGAGGTCATTTTGACGCTTCGGCCTTAATGATCTCAAGGAAGGAGTATCACAAGCTCTTCCCGACACTTCTGTCGTTTCGGCCAGAAGTCGTCGAAATCCAAGGGGAGTATCACAAGTTCTCCCGGTACTTCTGTCGCTTCGGCCAGAAGCTGTCACATTTTTTAGCATGATAGATCTGTCGCTTCGGCCAGATCAATCAATGATTTATTGAGCATAAGAAGGAGCAGCATGAGAGGCAGCTCCACACGGCAAGGTCAATAAATCAATAAATATATCCTTTAGACTGATATAGTTGTTTTGCAGGTTGTTTTCTGTTTTGCAGACATGATTCTGTCGCTTCGGCCAGAATCAGACCAAGAATTATGTTGTCGCTTTGGCTTCAATAGTTCTTCAAACATTTGAAGATCATTTTGTCGCTTTGACCTTAATGATCTCGACCCATCTTGCGCTTCGGCCTATGGGGTAACCGTCGTTGCGGACGTAAAGTCGCTCTTGATCAGGGTGGACTATAAACATCAGTTCTGATAGTGAACTAGATTCTGTCGCTTCGGCCAGAATCCACGCATTTTGTCGCTTCAGCCAGAATCCACACATTCTGTCGCTTCGGCCAGAACCCGCTTCTAATAGTGAATCCACGCATTATGTTGCTTCGGCCAGAATCAGATTCTAATAGTGAATCCACGCATTCTGTCGCTTCGGCCAGAATCCACACAGCAAAAGTCGCTCTTGATCAGAGTAGGACTATAAACATGTAGTTCCGTTGGTCTGGAATTAGATTCTGATAATGAATCAGTCCATCTGATAGTGCATGGACCACGCGGAGTCATTTGTGTCGCTGTGAGCGAAATGACTCAATCCCATCTTGTCGCTTTGGCCTTGATGAGGATCACCTTGCTTGGAGGGGGGATACTGACGGTACACGGGTGTTTTTCCATGCTCTCTTCAGGGGGGAGTACTGGTGAGACATGCCTGATTACGTCAGTCACTCCCAGCAACGCCCTTCAACAAGGACTAGGGTTCCGTCGCTTTATGACGGACCCCCGGAGAGTTCCACAAATGCGGAGGAAGTGTCTACGTCAAGTACTCAAGGAAACACCTTGGAATCGCTGACTGAAACTACCAAGTCGCTGACTCCAGGGGTGAATCGCCGACTCCAGGCCTCGTGGTCAGATCTGGTAGACTGCCAACTTAGCTCATGGGGAGTCGGCGACTCCACCTCTGAATCGGCGACTCCCATACCTGAGTCGCCGATTCCCAGCCGTTACTTGGGAGGGCCCACGTCATTATGGCACCCTTCAATAGGACACCATAATGGGGTGGGCCCCACGCTAATGAATGGGGGAACGTCCCCCAAGACCCTATAAAAGGGGTCCTCTACTCCCAAGTCATTCACACTTGACCACACCAGAGCAATCCAAGGAGCCCGAATCGCCTACTCCCAAGAGAGTCGCCAATTCCCCTCCACTTCTGCAGGTACATTGACGTAGATCGCGCGTTGTGGACTCCAAAGCCTCTGGCCCTCCTCGCAACCCTGCGAGCCTACTGGTAGCAGATTTCGTGCTTCATCAAGGAGCAACTTCTTGTTGAGACTCTTCAATCAATGAAGACTCATCACCCCTTTTATCATGAAGTGCACGACTAAGGATGAAGTCATCTTTAACAAATCTCACGTCTCTGGATGTAAAAATCTTGTCGGAAATAGGATCAAAACACAGATAGCCATCATGATTGGCCTGATACCCAAGAAAAACACAAGGAGTAGACTTCCTCCCTAGCTTCGAATCACGATAGGGTCTCAAAGAAGGGAAACACGTAATTACAACCAAAAAATCTCAATTTGGTATACTCTGGGGATTTACCAAACAGGACTTCAATAGGGGATCGGCCGTTTAGGATGAGAGTTGGATTACAATTATAGGTATAAGCTGCTGCCATAACCGCATAATCCCAAAATTCATCTAGCATAGAGGCATGTTGAAGAATAATGACCGTCGTATCTACTAGATGACGGTGACGACGTTCGATATGACCCATCTGCTCATGACTATAAGGACAAGGAAAACGATGGACAATACCAAATTTCTCGAGCATCAGAGTCATCTTTTTAAATTCAAGCGCATTATCTGATTGAAACACCTTAATCCGATATCCTGTTTGATTCTCAGCAATATTCTTAAATCGAAGAAATATCTCACATGCCTGAGATTTCAACCGGAGTTGATACCCGATTAAAATTGATCTTGGCATTTACAAAATTTATATAGTAACGGTAATTACCAAAAGAAATACATGGGGCAGGTCCCCAGATATCAGCAAATACCAAAGACAATGGATCATTATAAATTGCAGACCGAGTTTTGTGAGGAAGTGCAGAAGCTTTGCCAATAAGACAAAACTCACACACTCGGCCTTTATTACAATTTGAAGATAGTAAATTCTTATTAACTAAGCCATCCACTATTTGCTGATAAAGATCGATGCCCCAACCTACAATGCCAACTGCGATTATCAGTCTTTTCTCCAATCATTGCTACCGTTCCCTTATTGATATGAATAGGCAGCTGATAAAGTCCATCTTTCTGATCACCTTGCATCAGAAGTTCCTTGGTTGCCACATCCCGAACCTGTACAGTCTGAGCATCAATTCGAGATAAACAGAATTGTCACGACAGAATTGATAAAACTGAAATTAAATTTTTGGACGCAGATGGAACATATAGAAGATGATTTAAATGAAACTTCTTTTGCTTAGACGTAAATCCGAATATCCCAGTGTGAGAGATAGTCATACGTTGGCCATTAGCAGCTGAAATAGTAGTGAATCTAGAATAAACCTAAGAAGATTATAGGTTCTGAATGTTACCTGTAACATGCGTCGAAGCCCAATGTCAGGATACCACACCGACATAAGATTACCAGATTTAGATACATAATTAGCCGAGGCAGAGGTAGAAACCGCATTAGTAGAGTCAACACCCGTGACTACTAACTTCCTGTTATGTTTTGGGGGGGATCGTTTAGCATTGAAACGATAATAACAGTTAATCGCTCCATGCCCGGGACGGTTGCAGATCTGACATGAGTTCTTCTTCACGTACGACGTGCCTCCCTTGGAATATGAAGTCGCAACCATATTTGTTGCAATAGGCGTCACTACCTCAACCAACACGTGGTGAGACATGCCTGATTACGACAGTCACTCTCAGCAACGCCCTTCAACAAGGACTAGGGTTCCGTCGCTTTATGCCAGACCCCCGGAAGGCTCCCACGGTGCGGAACACGTTCATCTTTAAATCGCCGAGGTAACCCGTAAATCGCGATTGGACTACCAAGTCGCCGACTTTAGGGGTAAATCACCGAGTTAGGGCCCAGATCGGCAGTATGGTAGACTGCACATCTCGCCCCTTGAAACTCGGCGAGTTTGCCCCTAAATAGACGATTTCCATACCTGAATCATCGATTTACGACCGTTACTCGCCACCGGCCTACGCCATAACGGGTCATAAATGCGCCCAAATATGGCAACAGGCACGATATCCGCCGTTGAGTGCGCCCTCCGAAACCCTATAAATAGGGTCCTAAGGGGACACTCAAAGGCACGACACAAGTTCCACCTCCACCAGAGCAACACTAAGAGAATCGCCAATTCCCACACCAGAATCGCCTATTCTCTCCTTGCAGGTATTTGACGTAGAGCGCGCGTCGTGGACTCAAAAGCCTCCGGCATCACCTCGCACCACCGCGAGCCCCTGGTAGCATATTCAGTGCTTCATCAGCTGACGCCGTCTATGGGACTACTGAACCACCGGTATCCCGTCGTAATCGCGAATTTTTTTTGCAAAGTCCGGTTTGATCTCTCCCGGAGGGATCGCTGACTTTGTCAACTAAATCGTCGATTTAGATCAAAAATAGCCGATTCTTGTCTGAAGCTCCGGTTGGATTTCTCCAGAAATCGTCGACTTCACCTTGAGAATCGCCGATCTGGAATATCGTCTGCTAGCAAACAGTGTTGTCCACGACTCTGTTCAAAAACTCCCAAAAGTTAAAATCACCGATTTAGACCCCTAAATCGCCGATTTTTCTTTATTTCTTGAATAAACTCGGTCAAGTCATCCCTTTGCTTTGGAACTTACGTCTTCGCATAGGTTGGATTTTTCCCAAGCAAAAATCGCCTATTTTCAGTGAAAATCGCCAATTCTCCTTGGTTAAGCTCTGGTTGAATTTCATATGGAAATTGCCAACTTAAGGTAAGGAATCGTTGATTTCTGAACTTCACTTAGCTAAATCACCAATTTGGCCCTGGTCTTCATTCATCGCTTTGGCTGAATAAGACAACCCACATCCCGACAATTGGACCAGGAGAAGAATTCATCACCACGGTTGGATTCGTCTCGTCGTTCCGGTTTCTTTAAAAAAAGTGTCGGGATTTTTCGCCTTTTTTCACATCCAGTGATTCTGTCAGTCCACCTCCGGAATTCCCAGATCCAATTTTGGGATTCTGAGACCACACATCACGTGAAAAAAGTTTTCTCTACGAGTATCAAAAAGAAGAATTTCCCAACAGTGCAAGGAATCTTTTCTGGGATAGGTCTAAACAGGCATCCCAAAAACCACCTCCGGCGGCACGATTTTCTGCAGAAAAATTGTAAAAAATTTGCGACATTTTTTGCTAATTTCAAACTTTGGGGACTAGTAGTACTCCTCAAGGGGGTCACAAAACTGCAAAGAAATATCATACAAAAAATTTCTATTTTGTGACACCCGAGGGGGGCAGGTACCTACCCATAGCTTCTGACACTTCAAAAGAACTTCTACTCGTTGTCTGTTGCTTCGTCCCGATAGAAGCAACCATACCATTTATGGCTCCTGTTACTAAGGGTCGGAAGAAAGCTCCTGCCACCGCTACTACGGCAAGAGCTTCTAGCAGAAGGGCTGGTTCCTGCACTGTACCAGCCTCTAATGTACCATCGTCTCCATATAAGGTGCCCTCATCACTCCCACCAAATGGCGGAGGTACCACGCTATCCGGACCAAATGAAGGAGTGAACCTAACTCCGACAACGCAGGAGAGGCTTGCGCACATACACGCTCTCATGCTAAAGTTGGATAAAAGGTTGACTAACCTAGAGGCTTCAAGGAGACGGATCACCACGCGAAGTACGACAAGCGAGTCTAACCAACCTTTGGGGAAGACAAACTTAAGTATACATCGTCGATCCGAATCAAGGATATCCAATGAGCTTCGAGAACTCAAGGGAAAGGGTCCTGCAATCTCAGGACAACCCAAATCCAACTAGCATCACTCTCCTAAGGGAGACAGCCACGGTAGAACAAAGAGACACAAGCATCTCGGTTCTCACCACAGGTCCGCAATATATCACTCGGGTGTACCTTCGAGTTCCACGACTCGTGCGGATTACGATGCCACACTCATGAATAGGGTAATTAAGGAAGTGTTTCGTAAAGACAAGCATGACCTAAGGGACCCACGTGATTTTCTCAGAGTATGAAAGACACCCTTTCATAGGGACCTTGATGTGTTACGTCGACGGGGAGGAGAGTCGGAGGTCAGAGTAAGAATCGCGAGGGAGGGAGGAGGGCGAGAGGAGTGAAACAGGGAAAATTCCAGTAACTTTATTAATCTCGTTTGGAAGAAGACAACAGAGATTACAAGAAAATAACGGAAAACATCATCGCTCGGAAGAGGGAGCCGGTGGAGATCGTCGTCTGTTACTGGAGTGGAGGGAACCTGGAGAAGAAATGGGAATAACAGAATTAGGAAGATGAAGAACAGAAAATAGCTGGAGGAGAGGTAGTGGGAGGTTACCAATAGTGGTGATCAAAAGTTGTTTCTCTCGTAGGGGAAGATGCCCAATTTATAGGAGTTGTGCTTGTGTTGAACGTGGAGCAGTAGAGGTCTGGGCTCCATTCTTGGGCTAGGCCACATCAGACCTCCTAAGAAAATCTTTTCCGCAATCTTGGCAGTGTCCGAAGATAGACTCGTACGATGGAACGACAGATTCAGAGGATCATGTCAACCTCTATCTGAATATCTTGGAGCCGCAAACTATCGATAATGGGTTGCTGTGTCGGACCTTCCCCGGTACTCTGAAAGGCAACGCATATCGATGGTTTTCAAGTCTACTACCAGCTGGCTCAGTCACCAGCTTCGCGAACCTCTCTGCAAAGTTCATCGCCCAACATGTGAGGATGATCAGAATAAAGCACAACTCCAACACACTACTAGCACTGCGGCAGAGGGATATGTCCCTTTGGGATTACACGATTAAGTTCTCTTCGATGATAACAGAAGTGAACGACTTAATCCCAAGTCTAGCCATAGCAGGGTATATCAGAGGGTTGATACCCTTCTCCCCATTGGCTCGAAATCTGAAGCTCCATAAAGTTGAGACCTTACCTGAACTCTTCCATAGAGCTCAATCATACATTAAGATAGAAGAGGAAGACAATGACAAGCTGGACGGACTCGAGCCGCCTAGCCGGAAGAAACCTCGCTATGCTAAAAAAGATACATACGAGGATACAAGTTCCTGGTCCGAAATCTCGACTAGTCTTCCTCAATACATAGAGGAGTCCCCGAGTAGCAGTTATGGCCACCAAAGTTATAACTCACGCCCTCAATCCAGTAGCAGTTATATCCACCAAAGTCATAGCTCACGCCCTCAATCCAGTGACAGTTATGGCCACCAAAGTCATAACTCACACTCTCAGTCTGGTAACAGTTATGGCCACCAAAACCATAGTTTACGCTCTCAATCCTATGACGGTGATGGCAACCAGAGCCACAGTTCACACTCAAAATCAAGTGTGTCACTCTAATAGTGAGGAACTATCATCTGTCAGAAGAAAGATAGGATTGGCCAGAGTAACCAGATAGGCTATGCATCCGTCAGTGACAACCAAACAATCTATTCTTTTGGTCGTCGCTACTATTATTCTCAACCATGTTATAGCAATATTATTCTAAATAGATGTCTCCTTTAATCCATGGAGGTACTATACAATATATATGCCATATCATATTTAGAATAATCATCCATCGCTTCGGACGGATCAATCATCCATTGCTTCGGCTGGATGACATCCGTCACTTCGACCTCATCAATCATCCATCGCTTTGGATGGGTGATACCCGTCACTCAGACCTAGCTTACGATCCACGAGTCTAAGTGATGGTTATAAAATCTAATTTACGACAAAGAGTCTAAATTACGATTACAAGTCTAGTTTACGATTTACGAGTCCAAGGTGCGACTTAAGAATCTAAATTACGACTCTCATTTACGAATCTAACCTCGAGATTCTAAATTTACGGCTACAATCAATGATACCCCGGTTTTAAATCTATTTTGTCACTATGCCTTAATAGATCAAGGATCATTTTGTCGCTTTGGCCTTAATGATCCTATCCCATCTTGTCACTATAGCCTTGATGAGGATCGAGAGTCGCTCTGTCGCTACGGCCAGAGCTTGGCTAAAACACCAGGGTTCAAATCTAGAATTATAGTCCTAAATTGCGAATCTAACCCTAGGATTCCAAATAATATTGTACATCTTATTTTTTGGTTTATTATTTGTACTATTCTTTGCAACTCGACGTTAATTTGGAGATATAAATTATCCGCAAATTTAGCTGACGACTGAACTACGATTCGTACGACCAAGCTTACGTCCAGAGTGGCTAAGCGAGGGTTAGCAGAGTCTAACTTACGTCCAGAGTGGCTAAGTTACGGCTAGTGAATCTAGTTTCGAGCCTAGGTTACAATTTAAAGATGATTTATATATAAAATTAGCAAAGAAAAGACAAAAGATAGTTCATTGATAATCAAAATAGAAAGATTGCAAAATATTCCGAAAAATTATTTCATTCATTTCCAAAGAATATGTCGCTTTGACATGATTCTCGGGGGGAGTATCACAAGCTCTCTCTAATATTTCCGTTACTTCACACGGAAACACTAATATTTCAAAATCTGTCGTGTTGACATGATTCTCGGGGGGAGTATCACAAGCTCTCCTCAATACTTCTGTCGCTTCGGGCAGAAACATCCAAAACATAACTCAAAAATTTGTCACAACGGCACGATTTCAGAGGGAGTACCACAAACTCTCTCCGACGATTTCAGCTGGAAGTCGTTACGCCCATCTTTGGAGGTGAGTATCACGAACTCTCCCGACACTTCTGTCGCTCTGGACGGAAGTTGTCAAATTTGAGCACGATAAAATTTGTCGCTTCGGCCAGATTTATTGAGTAAGAGGAGGAGTAACACGAGAGGTAACTACACACAGTAAGTTCAATAAGTCAATATAATATGCGTTTTAGACTAATGTAGTTGTTTTGCAGGATGTTTTCTTTTTTTGCAGATATGATTTTGTCGCTTCGTCCAAAATCGAATCTATTTTGTCGCTTTGGCCTTAATAGATCCAGGTCCATTTTTTCGCTTTGGCCTTAATGGATCAAGAATTATTTTGTCGTTTTGGCCTTAATAATTTTTCTATCTTGTCGCTTTGGCCTTGATAGACCAAAGATCATTTTGTCGCTTTGGCCTTAATGATCTCAACCTATCTTTCTGCTTATTTGCATTGATGAGTTAGTCGTCGTTGCGGACATAAAGTCGCTCTTGATTAGGGTTGACTATAAACACTAGTTCTATCGCTTTGGATAGAACTGGATTCTGTCGCTTCGGCCAGAATCGGATCTATTTTGTCGCTTTGGCCTTAATAGATCCAGGTCCATTTTGTCGCTTTGGCCTTAATGGACCAAGAATTATTTTGTCGCTTTGGCCTCAATAATTCTCTCATCTTGTCGTTTTGGCCTTGATGACACAGCAAAAGTCGCTCTTGATCAGAGTTAGACTATAAACATGTAGTTCCGTTGGCCTGAAACTAGATTCTGTCTCTTTGGCCAGAATCAATCCATTTTGTCGCTTTGGCCTTAATGGACACAGAATCATTGTGTCGTTGTGGTCACAATGGTTCGGTCCCATCTTGTCGCTTTGGCCTTGATGCGGAACACACACACAACCTTTCTTGGGGGGGGGATACTGGCGATACACGCATGTTTCTTGTGCTCTCTTCAGGGGGGAGTACTGGTGAGACATACCTGATTACGACAGTCTCTCCCAGCAACGCCCTTCAACAAGGACTAGGGTTCCGTCGCTTTACGCCGGACCCCCGAAAGGCTCCCACGGTGCGGAACACGTTCATCGTTAAATCGTCGAGTTAACCCGTAAATCGCGATTGGACTACCAAGTCGCCGACTTTAGGGGTAAATCGCCGAGTTAGGGCCCAGATCAGCAGTATGGTAGACTGTACATCTCGCCCCTTGAAACTCGGCGAGTTTGCCCCTAAATAGACGATTTCCATACCTGAATTGTCGATTTACGACCGTTACTCGCCGCCAGCCTACACCATAACGGGCCATAAATGCGCCCAAATATGGTAATAGACGCGATGTTCGCCGTTGAGTGCGTCCTCCGAGACCCTATAAAAAGGGTCCCAAGGGGACACTCAAAGGCACAACATAAGTTCCACCTCCACCAGAGCAACACTAAGAGAATCACCGATTCCCACATCAGAATCGTCTATTCTCTCTTTGCAGGTATTTGACGTAGAGAGCGCGTCGTAGACTCCAGAGCCTCTGGCATCACCTCGCACCACCGCAAGCCCATGGTAGCAGATTCAGTGCTTCATCAACACGTTATTTAATTCCAGATCCATGAACAGCGATTGAAAGTCAACGAATGACATTGCGTGATCGAACTTCGTTGTGACCGAAGTAACGAAAGCGGAGTATAACCTCAGAGTCATACAAAACTTCCCCAACCGCTATCAGATTATCAACCAACGACCGAACGTAATCATCGACATCGTCCCCTTTTTCATTGACAAGAGCTGTCGCCGAAGGAACAAGATACGCGTGAGAGAGGTCGAGGAATAAAGTGTGGACAACGCTTTCCAAACCACCGCAGAAGATGTGAGATTCGCCACCTACGGCATAATGTTGGGGGAAAGCGCCGATAACAACCACCCAAGGATGAACTGATCCTGACGCGCGAGGATTGGGTCGTCCGCCAGATCGACCTCCCTCCACGAACTTCAGTAGATCCGTGCCACAAAGGACCGCCGTGGCCTGAGCTTTCCAGGAGACATAGTTTTCTCTGTTGAGGGTGATAAATTGCAGCTTCTTTGCATGAAGCGCCTGCAATCGCTCACCGGAGGATGTTCCTTCAGTCATTGTTGCGGAAGCATGATTGCCTAACAAAGATACCATATTGTATTTTATGAAAGATGTATTTTCAGAAAAATAAACGTGAATTTTATTCATGCATACATTGCTATTTATACTATACAAATGTAATGTTTAAGTTATTATATACAAGAAAGGAAGGTCAATAAAATCCCAAGATTTTATTGACATGTATACAAAAAAGGAAGGTCAATAAAATCTTGGGATTTTATTGACATGTAACATGTAACAGCTGCCATATAATTGACAGCAAATCGTTTAAGATAATAGACATAATTATCGAAGAAAAAATTAATCACGAAATGATATGATCACAAGAACTCATTGAAATATCATAAGAACTCGTTGAAACAACAAAAGAATTCATTTAAAACAGAACTTCGTATATTAAAAAAATTATTGAAGAGATGAAATATCATGTGAATAATATCGGTAGTTAGTAGTTGATAATATCGGTAGTTAGTAGTTGATAATATCGGTAGTTAACAGTTATGGTGGTTAACAGTTGTATGAGTGGTTAAGTAGTTAGCTACATTAGTTGATGTATAATTTATATAAACACATATAAATTACTCAATAACATATAACGTTATCTTGTCATTTGTATCCAATATTGATATGGTATCAGAGTCGAAATCGGACCTTAGCAAGAATTTTGTGTGGAATTGACCGGTGGATTTTGACGCAAATTTTTGTTCTCCGATACGTTCAGGATGGGAATGTCAATGACAAACTGTCCTGTCGTCGTTCCTGTGACACTCGAGCTTTCTTCCTTGGATAGAGACGAACTCAACAATAAATCTTCTTCTACAAACCGAACATCTCTCAATCTATACATGCGACGAGTCACCGGATCAAGACATAGATAAGCTTCTTGATTTACCGGATAACCGAGAAATATGCACGTCACTGACTAGTCATCAAGCTTGTGTGATCTGTATGCGTGAAGGCATGGATAGTATTTCGACCCAAAAACTCGTAATTTGTTGTATTCTGGTACCTGTTAAAAGATCGCTTCATACAGTGATATACCATTCAACATACTTGACGGATTCCGATTATAGCAGTATGCCGCCGTGAAAAAGGCATAGTCCCAATATGTGACTGGTAATTTCGCATGTTTCAAGAGCGTCAGTCCATTATCTAGCAAATGTTTGTGCCGCCTTTCCACGAATCCCATCTATTGATGACTGTAAAGAGCGGATAACCTGTATTCAATACCAAATTGCTGTAATAGTGGAGTTAATTTTTTTAAACTCCATCCCATTATCTGTTTGTAATCTTTTAATTATATTATTTTAATATGTCTAATGAAGCATAAAATAATCAGGACTCGTTGTTCTCATAAGGACTCATTGAAAAAAAAATCAAAAGAACTCATTGAACTCATAAAAACTTAGTATATTAAAAAAATTATTAAAGAGATGAAATATCATGATAATATCGGTAGTTAGTATTTGATAATATCGGTAGTTAGCAGTTATGGTGGTTAACAGTTGCATGAGTGGTTAAGTAATTGGCTACATTAGTTGATGTATAACCTATTAAATCTCGATGCCGTCGTCGATTGCAGCGTATTGGGTCCAAGTAGGCGCCGGAATGTCAAGAGAGGCCGGCGTGAGCAGAAGAGGGTAGAAGTTAGGTTTTCTCGACTTAACTGTCGAGTGCCAACGGTAGTTGGCTTAGGTGGCGTGCTTAGCAGTTAATCAGAGTTAACTTCTCAAATGTAAATGTATTGCATTGATCTCATTTGAATTACAATTGGTTTTATTTATAATACGTACACTTAAGCTAACTATCAACTAACTATTCATTACACATTGTTAACTTACTGATTAATCAATATAACAACCTAATTAATTAACAAATTATTAATGTAATTAATCTTTGGTTGATATAAGCCCAGTGCGCAGCCCATCTGAATTGGCCCAGTTACTATTGATTTAAACTTTTGCATCCTTGTCCTCACATTCCTGTTAATTGTTTTATTCCAGTCTTGGGTTATTTGCATGTTTGATAAACTTATCCAGATAATAACACCTAAGTCCTGAAAATGTTATTAATGAATTTACAGTACTTGTAGAGTGTATTTAGCAGTGTGTTATCACTCTAATTCTTTTACTCCCCCCTTAAGCCTTGGAATATATATATATTTAATATTCCAAGCTTGGAGTGGAATGATGTAATTTCCTTTTCCCCAAGTGCTTTTGTGAGGAAGTCATAGTTCCAATTTTCTTTAATGATATTTTCTTTTGATTTATCATTTCTCTTTTGAAATGACAATCTACTTCTATGTGTTTTGTCCTCTCATGGAAGACTGGATTATTTGCTAGATGAATTGCTGATTTGTTATCACAGTATAGATCTGTGGGTTTTGCAATTTTGATTTTGAGTTCATCCATTAATTGATGGATCCATACAATTAATTTCACAAGTTATTTGACCTATATCTCTATATTCTGTCTCACATGATGATCTAGCTATTGTGATTTGTTTCTTGGTTTTCCAAGAGATTAATGAATCTCCTAGCATGACACAAAATCTTGTTAAGGATTTTCTGCTAATTTGGCAAGCTGCCCAATCAGCATCACAATAACCTCTAATCATCATGTTTCCACTTTTATTGTATAGCAATCCTTGCCCTGGGGCATTCTTTATATACCTTATTAGTTTGAATAGAACTCTAAGATGAATTTCTTTTGGTTCATGTATGAACTGGCTTAACTAGTTTACTGAAAAGCTTGGTTTGGCCTTGTTATATTTATATATATCATTTTTCCAACCATCTTCCTATAGAACGTTGGGTTTTGAATTGGTTTGGATTTATCATTTTTAGGTCTATAAACCTTTCCATTGGGATTTTGGATGGTTTTGCACCAGAGAGGCCAGACTCCTCTAGTATTCCTAGTGCATATTTTCTTTGGGATAGGTATATCCCCTCAGGTGAATAAGACACCTCAATCCCTAGAAAGTAATTCAATTTTCCTAGGTCTTTTGATTTGAATTGTTTTTCTAATTGGATTTTTATTATTCCAATTTCTAACTCATTGCTGTCTGTGATAATGATATCATCCACATATACAATGAGATATAAAATATTCTGATTTTTCTCTCTTATTAAAAGAGAATAATCAGATTTTGCTTGAGAGAAGCCAATATCTAATAGAACTCCTCTTATTTTCTCAAACCAGCTTCTTGAAGCTTGTTTGAGACCATATAAAGATTTATTTAATTTACATACTCTTTTATCTTCTCCTTCAAGTAAACCTTGTGGAGGTTTTAAATATACTTCTTCATGTAAATCACCATGCAAGAATGTATTATTTACATCTAGTTGGTATAAGTTCCTTCTTTTGATAGAAGCATATGCTATTATGGTTTTAATGGTCGCCATTTTAACTACTGATGCAAAAGTTTAAAAAAAATCGAATCCTTCTTTTCGTGTGAAACATTTGGCTACAAATCTTGCTTTATATCTCTCAACTTGGCCATCTGGTTTATATTTAATTTTATAAATCCATTTTGAGCCAATGGATTTTCTGTTTTTAGTAAGGTTTGTAAGAGTCCATGTATATATTGTTCTCTTTTAATGCCTTCATTTCATTTTTCATTGCTTCAATCTACTTTGGATCCTTTAAAGCTTCATTATATGAACATGGTTCATCATTTAGTGTTATTTATTTTAAATATTGTTTATGATTCTTATTTATTTTTTTATATGAGACATAATTGCTCATTGGGTATTTTGATTCATGATATTCCTTTTGATTTTGTAAAACAAAATCTTGAAGGTATTTTGGTTGGTTTATTTTCCTACCATATAGACTTGTTTTGTTGTTTCTAAATTCTGATTTAATTTCAGTATTTTGTGATTGATTTTGTCTATTTTTATGCATGTTTTCTATATTACAAGTTGTCTCTAAATTAGTTTCAAAATTCAGTGTATTTTAAGATTGATTTGATCTATCTCTATGTGTATCTTCTATATTTCCTTCTGTATCTGAACTATTTTCAGAATTCAGAGTGTTTTAGTATTGTTGCAGGTTTTCTACTTGGCCTGATATTTCTGAATTATTTTCATAATTCAGTTCATTTTGTGAACTAGACTTTTCTTGGTCTTGTTCTGAGGTATCTAGAATGTTTTGTGGATGATTTATTCTTTTCTTATGCAAGTTTTCCAGATTACATGCTGTTTCTGAATTATTTTCAGAATCTATCTCATTTTCTGAACCAGACCTTTCTTGATCTTGTTCTGGGGCATCCCTTGGACCAGTCCTCTGGGTATTTCGACTATTTTGTCCAAGGTTTAAATTTTGGTTTGTTTTTTTTATATATTTTCTTTTCACTGATGTTCTTCTATTTCCAGAACCAGAATTTAAATTTTTATTTGATTTATTTAGGACTTCTATCTCTGAAGATCTTTCTTCAGAAAAATTTATATTTTGGTCTGAATTTAGGTTATCATTAGCCTGATTATACTCAGCTATATCTAATGATTTTTTATGAGTCCCTGTTTCAATTCTCTCAGAATTTTCTGAGTTATTATTTATTTCAGACCTTGTGCTGGTTTTGAGTTTTTATTTATTTCAGACCTTGTGCTGGTCTGTTTTAGAATCTTGCTGGAATTTTTATTCCTTTCTGATTTTGTTTTTGCTTTATTTCTATCTTCATATTCATCAAAATGAATGATTTGATTATAAAAATTTTGTAGAGGTTTTTTATTTATTTTCCAATCATTTTCATCTTCAACCATTTCCTTGAATGGGAAAATATTCTCTCTAAAAACTACATTTCTAGATATATGAAATTTTTTATTTTCTATATCTAGTGTTAGGTATCCTTTAGTATTTGCCGGATAACCCATAAAAATTCCTTTAAAAGTTTTAGGTGAGAACTTGTGTTCTCTATTGTCTATGGTTGCATAGCATAGACACCCAAAGGTTTTTAGAAAATCATAATTGGATGTTTCTCTATGTAGTATCTCATAAGGAGTTTTATTTTCTAGAGCATTTGAAGGTGTTCTATTTATTATGTAGGTGGTTGCTAAAATGCATTCTCCCTAGTATTTTAGAAGAATTAAACCTTGAAAATGTAGTGCCTTAGCAACATCTAGTAGATGCTTATGTTTTCTTTCTACTATGCCATTTTGCTGTAGTGTATATGGGCATGAATACTGATGTATTATTTCCGGTTTTTCTAATAGTTGTTTGAAATGATTTGAGGTAAATTCACCTCCATTATCACTTCTTATTATTTTTATATTTTTGTTAAAAAAAATTTTAACTTTGAATATGAAATTTCTAATACAATCTAAAACCATGTTTTAAGTTTTTAATAGAAAGATCCAAGTTGTTCTACTTAGATCTTTAACTATAGTTAAAAAATATGAAAATCCATCATTGGGAATTTTCCCCAAACATCTACATGGATTAGATCAAAGAGATCTTTTGATTTTGATATACTCTTTGTATATTTTAGTTTACTTTGTTTTGCTAAAGGACAAACATCACATTTTTTTTATTGAAGTAAGATTTTTATTTATATCTGGAAAAAATTGTTTATTTTTGGGAAAAAAATTTACATCATCTATTTTATCACAATTATTATCACAATTATGATCTGAATTTGAAATTCTACACTTTATAGTTTTATTTCTAATGAGGGGCTTCATCTTTCTGATGAGATGTGCACCAATATTTTATGTCATTAAGCATGTAAATGGTATACCGGAATCCGTATTCGAATCTGCATTCGAATTCGAATATGACTATCCGGATTCGGATTTTCCGGATTCGGATACCTGAATTGAAATCCGAATTTTATTCGGTCGGATTCGGATATCCGGAAAATCCGCCGATAAAATCCGAATTCGTTTAAAAATTTTGGATTCGGATATACAGATAAATATATAATAAATTAATATTATTATATTATAAATCATTAAACACTTAAATCTTAAACCTAATTACCTAAGTAATAATTATAAATCTTTATAACTTATTAACTTATAAGTATTAAATCATAACCCTAACACTAACCCTAAAGTTATCCGAATTCGGATTATTCGGATTATTCGAAAATTCGATTAAATTTTTCGGATTCGGATTATCCGGATAATTTATCCGGATTTGGATTCGGATTTTCAAATCCGGATTTTATTCGGTCGGATTCGGATACCTGCATATCCGATCCGAATCCGACGGATATACAGGCTTATATGTCATGTCTGAAAATCCATGGATGTATATGCAAAATCAGTGGGAACATATATGAATGAGTCTTTAGGAAATATAATCCATTTTGGGATCTACCCTGCTCAATCACTCTCCCTGATTTGTTTTCCTGAAAATCACATTTAATTTTATTAAAAATCACAATTAACCTTGAATTGTGGGATATATAAAACATTTTTAAGTACAATTTCTTTGTGATATCTCCTTTTGAGATTACTTTGCATATTTCACCACTTGGTATGGTGACAAAATGCTCAAAGTTCCTTTTAAGAGTTTTATCAAATAGTTGGAGATTCCCAGTCATATGTTGGAATACTCCAGTATCTGTTATCCAAGCATTTTTATAATTTGACAAATAAAAGGAATAATTCATACCAGAGGATTTGTTCAAAAAATCCTTGAACATTAGTAACTCCTCACTGGTCAGATTTTGTGTAGTTGTGGAAGTAAATGCTTGGTTTGCACTGTCTGTGATGACCTTCTTGGAATCATCTTTCTTTTTGAATTTTTTCTTGTCACTTGGAAATCCTACTATGTGAAAATATTGCTCCCTTGTGTGTCCAAAAAATTTACAGTTGTCACAGTAGTATTTAGTATCTAATTTTTTCTATTCTTACTATACATATCCTTTTTTCTTTTCTTGATTTTCAATTTTCTTAGAAAATAGGGTAGTAGCTTCTCCACCTATTTTATCCTTAATACTGTTTTTGTGCTTTTCCTCTTGAATTACTAGGCAAAACACTTGATTCACTGATGGGAGCTTAGGGTATGCTAGTATTTGACTCTTAAGAGTCATAAATTCATCATTCAATCCTAATAAGAATTGATGAATTCTATCTTTCTCCAATTTCTTGTTATAAATTGAAGCACAATTCTCACAAAACTATTGCATTCAGGTTTTTCTATCTCAACATATTGATCCCATAATGTTTTAAATTTATCAAAGAATACTGAAACAGAATCATGCGATTGATTTAAGGTATTAATTTCATACCTTAGCACCATAGGTTGTCTTTGTATGGATGAGTGTTGAGGATATTTGAGGGCTCACACTATTGATTATCCATAATAATACCAGTCCATTGAGCATTTTCCAATCCTCATAATCATCTCCTGTTTCAATTATGGTTTTTTTTTTATATTTTTCCATTGATGAAGCTTGTCTTCTTTCTTGAGACAAGTGAGAGCTTCATCGAGTTTGCCCATGACACATAATTCTCCTCCCCGGTCAGTTTTTTTGCCACTATTTGAGCACCAGGGTGGTCTCCTACAGTAAGGAAATAAGGAGATTTTCAAGAATATTTAGAACTAACCTTATTTTTCTGTTTCTTAGTTGATGTATAACCTATATAAACACATGTAAATCACTCAATAACATATAACGTTTTCTTGTCATTTGTATCAAATATTGATATATCATATGAACTTGTTGAAATATCATAAGAACTCATCGAAAACAAAACTCATAGAAAATGATAAAAAATCATTGAAAACAGAACTTAGTTTATGAAATGTAGAATGCGGTTGCCTTATAGAACACATTGAATTCATAAAAACTCATTGAAAAAATCACATCTATAGTCATATGAATATGCAGGTGATTTCATTAGACGAAAAAAAATCCAGTAGATTTCATTAAAAAGATTTTAGGATTACGGAATAGATTTGAAGGGGAGGGAGAGATACCTGACCAATAAGAGTTCCTGGAAGAACAAAAAGAATGACGACGGTCGGAGCTGCGATGACGGTATCACTCGACGACAACGACGACGGCTTACAGGTCGGGTCGTAATTTCATCACATGAGGTCCGGGCAAGAACGACTACAAATGAAGGAAATGAGACGGGAGAGGGAAATTCAAGGTAAATTTCCGATATTGCCACAGTGCGTAGCCAATCGTGCAATGAGGTACGACCGACGTACACTGTGCATACGCAAACTGTACGTGAAATGGCAAGGGGACGTAAAAGTGTAAAACGTACCTAATATCAAGGAGAGACACGGACGGTCAAAATTAACCGATGGTAGTTCAAATCATCAATGCTATTAGATATGAGTTTGGATCATAAGTTATATATGTATCACGTCAGCAATAAATGTGATCTAGTAAAAAGAGGGAAAAAAGACATTATGAGTAGTTCAAGACAAATATATAAAAGAAAATTGTTAAAACTACCCACCTAAGGTTGTTTAGGAATTAAAACTACCCACTTACAATTTTTATAACCATTTTACCCTTAATTTTTTAAAAAAATTTCTTTGATATGCCATTGTCAATAACATTGTCAATAACATTGTCCTCGCCCATCGTCCTCCCAGGCATTTACTCTCACCCATTGTCAATAAATTTTCTTTGATTTAACATTTTTTTTAGAAATGTACCCACCCATCTTATTCTATACGTCGTCCTTCCTCCTCCATATTCTCCTTCATTTCTTCAGAGATAGCAGGTACGGAAGCATACCCAATTCCAATCATCACTTTCTCTGATAGTTTCTTCACAGAGCATTCAGGAGAAATTTCTAGTTTGCATTCATTTTGGGTATCAAACACATTCGAATCGCCCCCAATGCCAAGTGGTCTTGAACTCTTATTTCCTTGTTTTGAATTAAAGCTGTGATGTTGGCGTTGTGGAGAGTATTTGAGACTATTATATGGCAATGGCAGTGGTGGAGAGCGGAACGTATCACATGTAGTGGAATGTGGAACGGTAAGAAGAAGAGGAATCGAAATCTAAGGTTTTTTTCTATTAGTAATTAGTAAGGTCACAGACACAATAGAGAGAAGTTGCAACGGAATCGGATCGACGGAGGTGTCGAGCACTCGAGCCTGTGCAGAAAGAGAGGAGGGGAGATTCAAGATTGGGTTCGTTCTTTTTCCATCTCGTTCGTCTTTATCGTTGAACTGGTCGAATTCTAGGGTTTTAGCTTCTGTAATGTCGAACGACGATCGGACTTTTCGGCTGAGTTTCCCCGATGAAGGGATAGTCAGGCTCCGTGAGTTTCCACCACCAGACATCTCTTTTGAAGTTGTCTCTCTTTCCAACGGGTTATCGGGTATGGGTAAAACCAATGAAATTAACTAATGAGGGGCAAATTTGACACACCCTAACCACCTAACACCTAGGTTTGGTGGTTAGTTTTGACCACCAAGCCATCTTAGGTGGTTAGAAATGAAACTCATCCATATATGAATAATACAATTAGAGTTGATATATAAGACACTATGGTGAAAGATGTAACATGCTATTGGTAGAGATAAAGGTTATGTGTTTGATGTGTGCGTGAGTGACAATATAGAGTCTAATGAATGTCATGTGACGGGTGGAGATGCATTCAGCAAATGATGACACATTTTGTCATAGCACACTAGAAATTAACTGTGTATATATGGTGTTAAAGCTCGATGGGTTTGGCCCAACCCTAAAGTTTAAGTTTATTAAGCTTAAGGAGTCGAGTTCGAATTTGGACATTCCAAACTCGATTCGTTTCGTTAAGCTCGATGTGTTCGGTAAGGAGTATAAAAAAATATTATATTTAAAGACAATGAGGATGTAGCATAGATAGTAAAACGTTTGCTTAGCATACAAGAGGTTTCGGGATCGATCTCCCATGTCTTCAAATTATTTTTTTTAACATACATGTTAAGTTCGAGTCTGGGCTCGAGCCTGACAATTCTTTAAACGAGCCGAGCCCGAACTTGGCTAAACCAGGCTCGACGAGGTTGAGCCCGAGCCTAGATAACTCTTTAACGAGCCAAGTCTGGATCTATAAGCAAAAGCTCGACTCGGTCTGACACCCATATATGTGTGTTTTGATTTTAAAAATATAAAGGATTAAAAAGGGTAATGGAAATGTATTAAATCTTTAAAACAATAAACATTAATATATGAAATCAACAATTTTCAAGAAAGGTTTTACCTTTGTAAGGCTAGTAAAGGTTATTCCATACTAGCCGTTTAATTTTTTGTCTATCAATGTGGACCTCTCAATTTAAATTGTTACCTACTTGCTATGTATTTTGTTTTTAGTAATATGTTATAAACTACAAGTTTAATGTATTCTATTTATTTATCAATTTTTGACCCATGTAGGTACTTTTTTCCACACTATACTAAGACAATGTATTTTTTATATCATCTATTTTTTCTCTCCTTCTTATTTTTTTCTCTCTTCTACTCTTTGCAAACCCATCCTAATCTTTTTAATTACCAAAATGTCTACTGAAAATATCGTCATCCAATTAGTTTATATGTTTTTCTGAATTTTTTTTACGTTTTCATTGGGAATATTTTTTTGTCATTCGTCATTCTGAAAATATTTTTTTTCTGAATTTAATATCCTCTTCTTTTTTTTCTGAATTTAATATCCTCTTCTTTCAACAAATGTGAACTTCGAATCAACCTACATACTGACTGACGAAACAAGGTTCACCGACAATCCATACTTACGTCCACTCATAATGGATATAGGACAATCTATTTCAACAATTACTTTCTACCACCAAATTATATGGATATAGGACAACATTCATAAAGGGAATATTAGAGGTGTTATCTACAACCTCCTTAAAGACAATTATAGCAACCTCCGTAGAGGGAATATTTACATCCTCCGTACAAGTAAGAACATTTGAAACCTCCTTAGAGGCAGTAGAGTGGCCATAATAGCGACCTCAGGGGAGGCCAGAACAGGAACATCAGAGGAGGTCAAAACAGGAACATCAGACAAGGCCATCACAGGGATCTCAGGGGAGGCCCAAATCAATTAGGACCTCATGGGAGGCTAAATCGGGGACCTCAGGAGAGCCCAAATCAGCTTTATCAACGGCTCACACATATCTCTAAAATCGAACAGCTCACACACATCAGTCTCATAGAAAGTGGCTTCTATATGTGTATATGAAATAGAATATATTATGGAAATATATTTTTGGGTAATTAACTTATTATATATTAATTGGTTATTATAAATATAAAAAAAGTATTACTGTAACTATAAGTAAAAGTAACTAATTTAGTAACCAACGAGAAGATGTAACGTGATGTTATTGATGAGATAGAGTGTAAAAAGTAAAACTGAAAGAGACAAATTAAAATCAAGTGAAAGAAACAGCAACATTCGTTACAGGTGTTGCAAGGAACGTCGGGTTGTTCTCACCGGCCATGATGACCAGAATCTTCTGCTCCTCAAACCCATTCGGACCACAAGTTTGAACGACGGTCTTGGCTTGTCCAGTACTCTCCAAATCACCACCCTCCAACTGCCCCGAAAGCTTCCAGTAAGTGTAGGCGAGCACCAATAGAGCGATAGCGATCAGACTCAACATCGCCGCGAGTCCTCCGAACAAGTAAGGAATGGGAGAATGCCAGAATGAGTGCAGCTCGTGATCTGGCGCCGGTGCCGCAGAGATTTTGTGGAGAACCATCTTGTTGGGTCCAAAACCCAGAAACAACTACTACGGTAGCTGTGAACGATCGATGAGTCCAATGTGGTGAAGTGACGACGGATGGATCGATCACACAATGTACAAAGTACCAGAGCTTTTGCTGTGTCTTTTCTTTCCTCGATTCCTTCCATGGCAGATTAGCAGGCCTGCCACCGCACTACTTTTTAGATTTTTTTACCTTAATGTCGACATCGTGACAATAGATTTTATCTAACAGTGTTTCTTATGTTAGTTGACTTGGTTCTGATTTCTGCATGTCTTTTTTTTTGTTATACATTTATGGGCCGATCCAATGGCCAATGCTATATTAATATAGGAAAAATATGTTATTCATATTAAAGATTTGGAAATAGTGAAATAAATACCCACTACTAGTAGAATAATTAGGGTTAGAATGAGACCGACTCCAAGTGTAGGGGCGGGCGGGGCAAGGATTTTTCAAAATATTCTTTTTTTCGCCTCATCAGCCATCGCCGCATGCCCCGATCCTATCGTATTTTCGATGCGGACAAAATCGTCAAAATCTTTTTGATTTTGCCCTATCTCGATCGTTCATATTTTTTAGAGAAGGTCTTGGGGTAAGTTTGCATCACGGTTTTGTCATGTATTATACGGAACGAGGTCGTCAACCCTCATTCTCCTCTTAACCACTGGAATAAAAAAACTTTATAATCAGTTTTAACTAGAGTTATACATGGATCAGTTAAATAGAGTTATTCAATTATAATCATTTTCAAGTGAGTCATTGCATGAGAAGCACTTCAAAGAACTTTCAGGTGTGTCCTCTATTTTCGTCTACCACACTTCAAAGAGCTTTCGCTCTACATCTCGAGTTCTCCAAAAGTGTTTTTGCTTTCAAATTTCCAAAAGTTTTCAAGTGTTCTAGTTTTTTAAAACTTCAAAAGCTCTTCAACTTCTACTTCTTATTGTAATTATTGAATCACATTCATTTTCATTGTTTATTCACATTGTGATTACACATATTTATATTATTATTACAACTATACTCCTTGTTACTATTCTAGTTAATTAGTTTGTTGCCAAACTACCTATACTCCAATACGCCCCCTCAGGTAAAGCGGGAGCTCTTCCGTGAGCCTGCATGTAAGAGAGTGGAATGCTGACTTTGGTAGAGGTTTGGTTAAGAGATCTGATGTTTGATCTGATGTCCTAAAAAACTTGACTTCTACCGTTTTTGCCCTTACTCGTTCTCTGACAAAATTATATTGCATGGCAAAATGCTTTGATTTCATATGGTGAAATGGATTCTTTGAAATTGCAATAGTTCTGATGTTGTCGCACCACACCGTCATTGGAGACGAGGTAAAAATGCCCAATTCGGATAAAAGCATCTTTATCCATTCGAACAACATAACTGTATCGGCCGCACTCTTATATTCTGCCTCCGTTGTTGACCTTGCAACTGAAGATTGTTTTCTAGAGCTCCATGAAAATTCCAAGGTAGACTACAAATTAACGCCCCCTGACTTCTACTGTCACTTCTGTCTCCACCCCAATCCGCATCGGAGTAAACACGTAACTCCATTGAGTCTGATTTTTCGATATGTATCCCTTTTAGCAACGTTCTTGAAACGTAGCGTAGCAATCTCTTCAACGTCCCCCAATGTACTACATAAATTGAGCAAACTTATTTACCGGAAATGCCAGATCCGGTCTGGTAATAGTAAGATACTGTAGAATCACATTCATTTCCATTGCTTATTCACATTGTAATTACACATATTTTATACTATTATTACAACTATACTATGATTCTAGTTAGTTTGTTGCCAAACTACCTATACTCTAATACTTCTAATCCTCTAGTTCATCTTTACAAGTAAAAAATTTTATGTGCTTAATATTCCACTCCTCTAATCATCTCTTGTGTGTGTCCACTTTGGTAGAGAGGTGATAAAACCCTGCTGGAGGAAGAGTCCATGCTGAAGGAGATCTATCACCAACTGGAGCAGGATGATGCCGACGTTGCTGAAGAGGAGGTCGAGATCGACGTTGGCCGGAGTGCAGCCGCTAACCGCCCTGTGAGAAGGAGATTCCCGTCGACAAGGCTTAAGGGTTTTGAATTGGGTTAGCGGCCGGGAATGGGAAATTGGGTTAATTGCAATTTCGTTATTATTGTTATGATATGTTATTTCCTTAGAACTATTTAGTTAATTAGTTCCAGCAAACGTGTACCCCTATAAAAGGGTAACTCAAGTACTTTATTAATTGATCAATATTATTTCCAAGTTTCTAAAAACAAACTGGGTTGAAGCAACCCTAGTTTTAAATACTGTTCTATTGCTCCAGCCGTCAACCATCACTCCCAATCTTCAACCAGCCAAGTCCACTCCATCAAGAGGTTTGTCTCAATATCACCAAAGTGTAAGAGAAGGTTTTTAAACTCAACCATAAAGTTCTATATTTGGTTTTATAGAGTTTTCTGGAAAACTCTTAGGTCGAATCTACCATGAAATATTTTTAGGTTTTTAAGAGTTTCTTAATACTCTAATAAGGTTCTAACCTACCTGCAAAGGTTGAGAGGTTTTTAAAAGTTTTTTTGATATTTTAAGATGTGAGTCTACCCGTAAAAGACTGGTTCCTAAGCGAAGTTAGTTTTAAAGCTTAGAGATATTTTTAAAAGTTTTTTTGATACTTTAAGGTGTGAGTCTACCCGTAAAAGACTGATTCCTAAGCGAAGTTAATTTTAAAGCTTAAAGAGGTTTTTAAGAGATTCCTTGATACTCTAAGGTTTTGTCATAACCTTTAGGCTAGTGAATTCCGATAGTTGTCGGGATTGGATTAGCCCTTGTTTGGGTAAACCAGTATAAATTCTATTGTGTTGTCCATTGTTAAACTTAATTTGATCTATTATCAAAAAACAACTAAACAACACTTAATTAAAAAGAATTCCACTTCCAGTTATCTGGTCAAGAATAAAGGTTGACTACTTTCCACAGATCCCTCATTCAGTTATCTGGTCAACTCTCTGAGGTTAAATTTATCAGTTTATCTCTATCCAGTCATCTGGTCAATCTTCATTTATCAATTAAATTTTCAAATACCTGGTCAAGTTATTTAACTCAGAAATATTACTGTTGTTCAATCCTTTGTTTATTTAAGTATTTACAGGTAATTTCGCATTTAAACTGTATAAATCGAAAAGAGGTTATTATGCCCCCTTATAGCCTCGGATCACGATCCAACACAAACGCCGTCAGACCATCTCTGAATTCTTGGCTAGAGGAAGGTACGTACTGTCATTCGCCACATGCCCCGTTGTCCTATCGTATTTTCTGGATGGACAAAATCGTCAAAATCTTTTTGATTTTGCCCTATCTCGATCGTTCATATTTTTTAGAGAAGGTCTTGGGGTAAGTTTGCATCACGGTTTTGTCATGTATTATACGGAACGAGGTCGTCAACCCTCATTCTCCTCTTAACCACTGGAATAAAAAAACTTTATAATCAGTTTTAACTAGAGTTATACATGGATCAGTTAAATAGAGTTATTCAATTATAATCATTTTCAGGTGAGTCATTGCATGATGAGCACTTAAAGAACTTTCAGGTGAAACCTTCATTTTCGTTCACCACACTTCAAGCACTTCAAAGAACTTTCACTCCACATCTTGAGTTTTCCAAAAGTGTTCTTGCTTTCAAATTTTCAAAAGTTTTCAAATGTTCTACCTTTCCAAAACTTCAAAAGCTCTCCAACTTCTACTTCTTATTGTAATTATTGAATTACATTCATTTTCATTGCTTATTCACATTGTGATTACACATATTTATACTATTATTACAACTATACTCCTTGTTACTATTCTAGTTAATTAGTTTGTTGCCAAACTACCTATACTCCAATACGCCCCCTCAGGTAAAGCGGGAGCTCTTCCGTGAGCCTGCATGTAAGAGAGTGGAATGCTGACTTTGGTAGAGGTTTGGTTAAGAGATCTGATGTTTGATCTGATGTCCTAAAAAACTTGACTTCTACCGTTTTTATCCTTACTCGTTCTCTAACAAAATTATATTGCATGGAAAAATGCTTTGATTTCATATGGTGAGCTGCATTCTTTGAAATTGCAATAGCTCAGGATCGAGCACGCTAGAAGAGCTGAGAGTCCAGATACCTCTTCCCCTGAAAATCTACACGGACAACCCAATTGCGCATATCAAACTCAAACAAGTCGCTCTCGACCTCCATTGAATTCGTGAACGAACTGAGAAAGGTGAGCTTCTTGTCGAGCACATACTGGGTGCAGATCAGTGGGCAGATATACTGATCAAAGCACTGGCGCCATCAACATTTCTTCGTCACCTCGTTGGTGTAACCGTGACGACTTGAGTGGGGGGAATGTTAGACCAGTTAACACCAAATAGTTGATTGGTCGTTATTCGATTGGTTAATAATTAGTTGCAAATACTGGTTAATAATTAGTTACAAAAACTTGTATAAATAATTTGTAATACTGATTAATCAATAAGTTTTACAATTCAATCAAATAGTCTTCTTCCGGCTTTTCCTTGTCGCCGGAGTTACTCTGTTTCCGTCAGAATCTCTATGACAGAGAGCGTCTTTCAACAGATATATTTCAGACTTTTACTTCACTGATTCATTGTGATCCGTGATGATCATCTTTATCTAGATTACAATTTCTTGAGTTATGCCCTGGTTGTCTACATGTACCATAACATTTGATCTTCGATCGGGATTATAATTTCTCTATAAGATTTGAATCTTGAATCATCTTTTCCAGATTGTCCGGTGTTTTTGCTGCTACCTTTTGTTTTGCAATTTTTGGATTTTCAATTATAGTGACCCAATTTGACCATGATATGGAACCATTTTTCAATTTGTTAATTAGAACTCCAAATTTCGTCTCCAATTAGAACCGTGTTATTGGTTTTTATTTCTTCATTCCATTTCAAGAATTTTATTTCTCCAAAATTAATTAATTTATAATACGTGTATTTATACCCTTAATTACAGTTTGTATTACTAATTAATCTAAACAAATTGTAACAACTAATTAATTATTGTTGAATCTCTTGTACTGGACTAATTCAACTGGGCCCGAATTACTTGATGGACTATTAGCCTATTTACGTTATGATATATTTAAGGGGAAGGGAAGTGTAATTATGGCTTCAATTTTACCCGTTTGAGCATACCCAAACCTGTACCCGGTAGGGTAAGGGTACGGGGAGGATTTTCTTACGTAGGAATTTTAAATTTTTACCCGATTAAAATTTAGAAATAAACCCCTTATATATATTATAATAGTCAAATCCCAAATCAAACAAGTGAAACTAAAACCATTAAACCCTAGAGGAGTGACGATTCTTCTTCCAGAGTCCCACCAGGTGCTTTATCTGTTCTCTGTTATGATATGATTGTGTAGTGAACCTTAGTCGTCTTCCATCTCCTTGGTAATGGTATTCGTTTTTTTTTCTTTGTATTTGTTTTTTTTTATGGTATTCGTTTTTTTTCTTCCGTTTGCATTTGTTTTCTTTCTTTCATTCGTTTTTTTCTTCTCCCGATTGTTTTTTTAAATAAACAGTTTATAGTTCTAGTTTTATTACTTTCCAATGTAAATTGAACTACTAAATTATTTTCCAGGAAGAAACTGTAATGGATTTTCCTAATCCTACTGAAAATGGATTTCAAGTCAAGTTTGAGAAAAAAGAAGAAACGCTAGCTATTGGTATTGATCTTGGTACAACATACTCATGCGTGGCTTTGTACAGACATGGTGCTTATGGCAATGTTGAGATTATACAAAATGAACAAGGCAACCGGATCACACCTTCCTGCGTTGCTTTTACCTCCACCGAACGTCTCGTCGGTGAAGGTGCCTTCAATCAGATCATCCGGAATCCCCTAAACACCATCTTTGGTAAGTCATTCCGATCGATCCTTATATATACTTTTCATCTTTTGTTTTTATCTCAGTACTCGAACGATCTTGATTTATTCAGATGCCAAGCGTTTGATCGGGAGAAGGTTTTCTGACACAGACGTTCAAAACGACATGAAGCATTGGCCTTTCCAGGTCGTGTCCGGAATGTATGACAAACCTATTATCGTGGTTGAACACATGGGGAAAAAGAAACAGTTTTTAGCTGAAGAGATATCTTCGATGGTGATCTCCAAGATGAAGGAGACGGCGGAAATCTATATCGGTCGGTCTGTCGAAAAAGTGGTAGTGACGGTTCCAGCATACTTCAATGACGCCCAACGTCGCACCACCAAAGACGCCGGCACCATAGCAGGACTTACCGTAATGCGCATCATCAACGAACCTACTGCTGCCGCCATAGCCTACGGTCTTCTTCTGAAGGAACGTGAAGTTGTCGGCAAGAAGACGGTCTTCGTGTTTGACTTTGGCGGAGGAACCTTCGACGTCTCTCTATTGAAAATAGACAGTGGAACTGTGGAGGTCAAGGCTACGGGTGGCGATACGCATCTCGGAGGCGAGGACATCAACAATATCCTCGTCAACCATTTCGTGAAAGAATTCAAGAGGAAATACGGCAAGGATCTGGACAAAGATTCCCGGGGTTTTAGGAGGATGAGATCCGCATGCGAGAAAGCGAAAAGAAATCTTTCTTTCTCCACCCTTGCAGTGATCGATATCGATTCGGTGCAAGACGGTGTGGATTTCGAAGGAAAATTATCACGTGCTCTGTTTGAGGATCTTTGTATGCATCTGTTCGAGAAATGCATCGACCATGTTTCGCGTTGTCTGATAGATGCGAAGATAAAAAAGAACAAGGTGGATGAGGTGGTTCTCGTAGGTGGTTCTACCAGGATTCCGAAGGTGCAGCAGTTGCTGAGAGAGTTTTTCGATGGGAAGGAGCTCTGTTGCTCGCTCCATCCTGATGAGGCTGTGGCTTGTGGTGCTGCGATTCAAGCTGCTATGTTGTGTGGAAGCAGCAGTGATGAGTGCCCAATTCTTAAAGATTTTGTAGTTAAAGACGTCACTCCTCTCTCCCTTGGAATAAGTTATAACAAGGGTGTCATGTCTGTTATTGTCCCAAGGCATACTCCAATCCCAACCATGAAGATACAGTCTTACACAATTGCATCTGATTACCAAACTAGTGTTTCTGTTCCCGTGTATGAAGGAGAACGGAGCATGGTTTGCGATAACAATTTCCTTGGTAATTTTATACTTGATGGTATAACTCCAGCTTTTATCCATGTGACGTTTAACATAAATGAGGATGGTCTCTTGAACGTGACTGCTATGGACGAATCTTGTGGGTTTCAAGCTGGAATGACTTTTACTAACGACAGTAATAGTAGCCAGGAAGAGATTGATAAGATGGTGGGCGATGCTGTGATTTACAGAAACCAAGATATGGAAAAGAAGAAGAAGGCGGACGCCAAGTCTGGATTGGCAACCTACGCTTACAAGATTAGAAACACAATCAGGAATGTGGATATTGGATGTAAACTGATGTCAAGTGAGAGGAAAGCGGTGGAAGTTGCTGTTTTGGACGTTCTAAAATGGTCCGATGTGACTTCTTCAGTAACAACAGAAGCTCATATATTTGATATGGAAAAGACGAAGCTTGAAAACATCTGGAATCCAATCAAAGCAAAGCTCGGCTTGTGAACTCTCTAATTGAAAAATTGAAATAGAATTAGATTTATTAACTCTGTTATATGAAGGACAAATATGAACAACTATGAATTTATTTATCTTACCTTATATTTTCATCATTTTTTAGGGTTTCCGTTTACTCCATTACGTAATGGGGAAAAACAATATATTTGAGACTTCATAAGTTTCTACTAAAATAATTTTTTCTATTAAAACAAATTAGTTCAATTGGAAATATAGTTAAAATAATGATTGATGATTAAACAATATGAAACTTTGTCAAATATTGTGAAAAATAATTAAATTCAATGAATAAAAAATATCAAAACGTAATAAGTATTTAATTTTAATGTTAATCTTTAGAATAATTATTATTTTTTAAGTAACAGTAGTGTTTAGATTATTATCAGTCTAATATTTTATTCTTTTTAAAGTAATATATTCCTAAAATGAAATACTAATAGAATTTATCATCATTTGCATACCTAATTTTTTTTTTATTGAAACTAAAAAACAAAATTTAAGTACAATTTACTAATCAAAGAAAATGTAGACATTGCATTGAACATTTACTTTTTTAGACATTTCATTAATAGGGTTTACTTCATTAATTAATCTACTGTGTGATGGTGTGACCTCTCTAATATTACTCTCGACCCCCTCCCTTGTTGCATCTGGAGAGATATTTAAACCCTATTTCCTTGGACCTACTGGACCTCACAGGCCTCCCCGGTAACAACACTGTGTAAGATTTTTAATTATTAGTTTTATTTCAAATTAATGTACGTATATTATGAAGGTAAGAAGTGGTTAAAGCAAATCTTAGTGTGAAGTCATGGTTTCATTTTTACAGTGTAATAGTCGATTCTTATAAGGTTTCATATTATCTATTTTCTGAGTTCATCATTTTTTTTCCTGGAAGTGCACCGCATAATATGGTTTCTAGAATTACCATTGTCACAGTATGAAGAAGAAGAAATCGAAGTCATAATAATTTGTGATCAAACACGGAATGTCTTACCAGGGCTCGCGGTGGTGTGAGGTGATGCCGGAGGCTCTGGAGTCCACGACGCGCGCTCTACGTCAAGTCTTCTGGGAGAAATCGGCGATTAGATGTGTATAATCGACGATTTGCTCCGTGTTTTCTGCTTTAGAATGGATAGAACTGATGCTTTGGATTGTGATTATCTCAGCGGTAATCGCGTTCGGCATTAATGGCGTGTTATTAAGGACGCGAGCTGGCGTCAAGTAACGGTCGAGAAATCGACGATTGGGTGATGAATCGGCGATTTGACGAAGACCATTGTTCCACACTCGTGGGAGCCTTTCAGGGGTCCAACGTATAGCGAACGGAACCCGAGTTTCAGTTGAGGGGCATTGATGGGAGTGATTAACGTAGCGGTCATGTATCAACAACAACTTGCATTTTCATTCATTACCAAAAAGATACTCTTGAATGGAATATCGAAATAGTCACTAATATTTTCCGACCATCGTCGAAAATGCAATAGTTCGCAAAAAAAACAAGAAAAACCGCAAACCAGATAAAACACAAACTAATAAGATAAACAACAAAACATAGTCGAAAAGATTCTGAACAAGCCAAAACACCACGCTTTCCCCCTAGGGGTGCGAATGAGACGGGTCGCGGGCGGGCTACCCCACCCTGGTATCCGGTCTGTTATGAATAAACGGGGCGGGTCAGGTACCCTACTTCCCTGCCCCGGGGGCGGATCCGGGGTGACCCTCCTGGAATTATAAAATTTAAAAAAAATATAAGTTAAAAAAATATAAATTTAAATACAAAAAAATTAAAAAGTAAACCTAAAATTTCAATTGGGTAAATTTTTTACCCTAATTTTAAATGGGTAAACAAATGGGAACAGGGCAGGACCGAGGTGACTCGTCCCATTCTCACCCTTACTCCCCCCCACCTCGAGTTCCCCCCGTCGTCTAGTCGATGTTGAGGTCGTCTATGAACTCGAAGTTCTGAACTTCACCCCCCCTCTCGGACGGCGTCGCTCGCGTACACAGAAGGGTCAGGTTCAGGTATCGGAAACAAGTACGAGGTCGCTGTGAATATGAACGCCATGAATAGGTAGCCGCACTGGAGACACATTACCACGTCTGACGGCGGAGCCGGAGGGAGTGGATGATCCGGACATGCATGAGCGAGAACTGGTGCTTTAGGGGCGTATGCAGGCATCATCACTGGTGGATATGGGCGAGGCCCCTATCTGTTGATCGGAACAGGGTTCAGATGGCGTGGAGCAAACAACATCGATGGAAACTCAAGAATAGACTGCGACGTACCAGGGTTCAGACAACATCGACTCGTCGGAGGAGGCTCCCGTAGCAAGCTTCATCAAAAGGGACTGGAAACCAAGGGGAGCTTTTCGAATCACAAAGGTCAACCTTCAATCGTTCAAAGTAGGATTCTATAATGAAGCAGACTTTGAGCGGACAAGGACCATGAAATGGGAACATATGGGCGGTGATTTGATCCTCGTGAGGCAATGGCAAGCAGAGGAAAGCACAACTGAGGATGCCTTGGATACGGTGCCGCAGAGAGCATCAATGCACAATATCCTGGGTGCAATGTGGGGCGAGGAGGCGATAGGGAGAATTGCGAGCAAGGGAGCCCGATTGAAGCATGGGCATCGGAGCCAATGCACCTGAACCTCCCCCCGCCGCTCGAGGTATGCGTGATAGTAGGGAGGAATTTCAACTATCCCCCAAGCGTTAGAATAAGGATCGAAGGCAACGAAGGTGAACTAAACAAGGACACAATCGTAAGTGTCGAGTATGCGCAAAGATTCCCCTACTGCTGCCATTGCAAAGGATTCGACCATTGGCATCAGCAGTGCCGGAGGAAGGACAACGTGCGGCTGGGCAAATGGAACCAAAGAATTATGGAACCAATTCAGGCAAAGCACCAAGCAAGGCACGGCTCAGGCGAGCATACTCTCGCCAAATTTCAAAAAGTAACAAACGTACCAGATCACATCGGCGTCGACGTACTAGGAGGGTGTACAGGCGCGTGCAGACGGGCCATGCTAGAGAAAGGTACAACGAATCGCAAAGTAACCAAGTAAGGATAGCAGACACCCCCCCAAACCCAAAAGCGAACGAATCGAATGAAACAACGGGTAATCCCCCACTGCTTGAAGGTAATAAAGTACTTAATCAGGCGGACGCCCATCCAACAAGGAACCTAACTACAACAATTAGGCAAGAACAGAGTAGTGTAGCAAAGTCACCCGAAGTAGAGCAGATACCGGAGAAGAGCATAGCAGAGCAAAGTCACCCGAAGTAGTGCAAAACATAGAACAGATAGAAGGCCATAGCCTCTCTGCTGAGGATCGATCGCACGAGTAAAATGCACATTCTATATAACCTGCCAAACATGGATAGCCTACTGAGGCGTTCATCCTCCTTGATCTCCTACCTAAAACGCATCCCAGAGAAGGTTGCGTCAGAGAAAGGACAATTATTCAGCTGAGGAAGAAATCCAATCGAGGTTGTGATCAACGGAGGAGCAAATCGCTAATGTACCGATTCAGCTTCACAACAGGTTTCAAGTACTACAAAGGGGGGCGTTGAGACAGGGAGGCCACAAAGGAACCAAAGGCGGGTACTGGCAAAGAAGGACACAAAGCAGGTGGTGTTGTGGAAAAGTATAGAAATTGAAGACATTGGGTTTAACAGGAAGAGGTATAAACGGAAATGCAGAACGGCCAACGAACGGCAAGCATTGCACTAATGGGATGCCCTCCTAATGCTCATCCATAACAAGGATGAAGGAAATTAGCCAAGGCTAAATGACAGGCGACAAAAGAGGAAGATAGGTTTAATTAACTTAATTGCTTTTATTTTCTATTAATTGTGTTTATTTTCTAAATATCTACTATTTATTTAAATGCGAAATTGATGTTCAACAAAAAAAAATGGATAGCCCTGAGTTGCATGTCAATCTTCTATATCTAAATATTAATGAAGAGACGATGATAGAAGAATGTTGTGAATGTTTATTAAGGTTTAAACGCGTATTTACAAGATTAATATACTTAAGTAAGTAATCATCGAGGTATTTGATGAAATGCTTACATTGAACCGCCGTGCATGGTCAGCGAAGATGATGCCTGCTATATTGAACAGAAGAAACTCTCAAGTAAACAAAGACGAAATCAGAAAGAAAGGAAAAGAGATAGGATCTATGTATCTATGTATCTATCTATAAGTCGACCTGACCTGAGCGTCTCCTTGGTCGCACGACGGATCTTACAGCGTATGGTCGGGAGGCCGAGTTTGTGGTGTGCCTCGTACCGATGGCATCCGGAGAAACCATAATAAACTCCCTCAACTTGCAGCACATCGATCTGTTGCAATTATTAATAATTCAAAGTTAATAATTCCGATCGGAATCGGAGTGAGTGCAGGGCCGACCTAGTTTTCAAAGCTCAGAAAGACATAACTGGTTGTTGGAGTCCGATTTCACGGATGCTTTCCATGAGTTCCTTCACTTTGGCGGGATCATTGGTTCGAGTCCGCATCAGAGGACGGCGTATCATACCGAGTGGGATTTCTTTGATCATCACACCTGATTTAGGGTTTAGGAAAGGGACGCCTGAACGAATTTGGGGGAGAGTGGAAAACAAAGTGAGAATCTCTAATTAATTATTTTATTTTATTTTAATTCTTCTGTGGAAGGAAGATCGATGATAATACATACCATTGGTGGAAGCTACGATCGGTGTTGGTCGTCTCTGGTTCCAAGAGCCGTTGATGACGGGAGGAAGACGTAGCTGAAGATTGGTCATTTTCCTGCCTGAATTTGTCAGTCTGAAACCGGAAGATATATATATATATATATATTTTTTTTTTTATGAGATAAAATATCAAATCGTGATGTAATTTTTTTAAATCGTTGATATGAGTTCCAAGCAACTATTTAGATAAGTGTTTTTTTGACTCATTTAAGTCTTAGTTCAGCTGAAAATTATTGGATTTGGGCCACAAAATTATGCAAAGTGATTTAATAACAGTTTTAAATTTAAATTTCCACTTGGAATCGTCAGTCGCGGAGGTGGAGGTCGCCGCCTGAAATCGTCGGTCGTCTGGAAAAAAGAAGGAAGAGAAAATAGGCGACTAAAAATAGGAGTTTTTTTTAGGAAATAGAGTTTTATAACCCTAACCCTCATTCATAATTCTTTATTGGGTTTATATTTGATTTTATACATCCATTTTGATCATATAACTTTTCTATCTTTTGGAAAATCTCTTAGGACGGACCACTGTATGGTTTTAATGTAATGCATCTATTTCTTTTCTCATAGCTTTTATTCAATTTGGTTTGGTTCATTGTTTTTACTTATTTGTTTTAATAAGTATTTATTTATGTTTTTTGTTTATCCTATGATAGGAAACTTGATTGCTCATGGGGTATTTTAAATCATTATTATTTTCAAGTTTTTTTATGTTACCATCCCCTGTGTATAATTTGTGTTATGCTTTTAGTGCCTTTTCATAGGTTTTTAATTAATATGAAACTTTACTTGTTATTATGAAATTTGTGGTTGATATTCACTTTATCCTGAATCACAAAAGGTTATTATTATTTTTTTAAACAGATTCAAGTTCAGCTGATCGACACAATTGATCTTAATCCTCATAATCCCGAACGATTGGTTAAGATCGAGTGAGTTATATTTTACAGTATAAAAACTGTTATTTAAATTTTTTGTACAACATAGAATCAAAAAATAGAATTTAATGTTACAAATCCTCTTATTTATATTATTCATCTTTGTTTATTCTATTATTTCGCAGTTTATTAGTTAGTTCAATCTCGATGTTGTTTTTCTTCTGATTATTTATTTATCCACATTCAACGATGTTCGTGACATCCTTCCATCTTTTTTTTATTTAAAAATTAAGAAATTTGGTTTTGAACAATTTCTGGAATCAGTAGATTTAACTTTTAATTCTTATCATTTAGATGATCTCGTATCGGTAATTATAAATTCCTCATCAAAGATAAGATATTGAGGGTTACCCTAAAGGATATAGGTTATATCTTTGGCCTTCCCTTTTCCGATGTCAAAATTCAGATTGCTAAGAATGATGCTATCAATTATTCTACTTCTTTTTGGCACAAGTACTTTAGCGTCAAACATGTTGTTAGGTAATGTTGGTGTGTGGCATCGCCGGAGTAAGCTCGCCGTCCAACCTAGTGCAAGTGTGACTCTCAGAATTATCAACCCCCCATATTGGACCAGGAAAGGTATTTATAGTCTTCCGTCCCAGTCCTTGGGCCTCGTGGGCTCGCGCGCCGGGCCCGTCCGTTCGCCCGGGCCGCCGCCGAGGCCGGTTTGGTCCATGGGCCGCGGTCCATGGTACCAACAGGTAAATTGATTATTATTCTAAATTTCATCATTCTTGTTCCTTAAACTTGTATTAACATTTTCAATTTCAATGTCTATGTGAAAGATGCAACCTCCGGCGAGGAGGTTCCGATGAAGAAGTGGAGACTGGAATTAAAACACCCTAAGTAGGGTTTAGTTGCAATCTAAGGATCGTGGGAAGTGATTGGAAGAGGAAGAGAAGAGATGAAGAGTCACGGAATGTAAGAAGTGAGGCAATGAGGAGCGTCTAGGGTTTTGGACGCCCCTTTTATATTATTACTAATTGGGTTGGGCCAATTTGGGTCTTTACGTTTAATGTTAAATATTACAAATCATAAACTAAAATACAAGTTAACCAAAACCAATCTATAATGATACACTTGGTTGTGACCTCAGTTGGATGATTTGCTCTCGATCAAACCTCTTTCACCTGCATAGATTAATTTTAGTTTTAACATGGAAGAAGAAGTATTTGTATTGTGTGAAAATACGTAGTAATCATTCTGAGTTATAGTTGGTATATATATATACCAAGTTTAACAACTTACTTAACTAACACCTAACAACTTTCGTAAACCTTTAACAATCTAAAGTGATATCCTATACAGTGACGTCATGATGACGTCATCAATAGTTGGTTACGCAACTGCTTTTTTTTTAAACAAAACCAACTGATAATATAGATTCCGAAACAAAGAAAAAGGGTGTGATCACATGCGATCCACCCCACACCCTCCGCATTGTTCCAACCCCGGATCTTACGATCGTTTGGGCCTTCACAATCTTTGGGGAACTGACTCGATGTTTCCTAGAACGATCTATGCCTCATCGTTCTTACGAAGTGGTCTTAAGTCAATGGGGAGTGTAAAAACCCTGGTGTGCCCAAGGCATCTTTTCCTTTGCCAAGGGAAAACTCTGCCATTACCTTTAGGTCCACTACACATAAGTGATTCCACATATCGTTTCTACTTTAATAATAGAGTCCACCCCCTGGGGGATAGAGCTCTATATGGATATGACTTTTTTGGTTATTCCATTTACCAATTTGTCCCCTCCTATAGTATTTGGCAAGACAGGGTTCTATTTTTAGTTGAACCCCATCCCACCATATACCTCAGTTTTAGTTTCCCTTAATACAAGTTCCTATTAAAATACGATTACAGACTCAATATCAAATATAAAGAATTAAACAAGTTTCACGTTTTCGCCAACTGGGCACCTCCGGTCCATATATATATCCATCCATCTCTGTTCCCTTCTCGTAACTTTTGCTTTATACTTGTCCACCTTGAATGACGCTGTTACATCCTGTACTGTCCTCCTCCCTATCTCCTGTGGGCTCGTGCGTCTGTCCTCATGCACTCTCCTGTTCCTTTCGGTCCAGATTCCCCATACTATCGCTGCCGTGTACGTTCACGTCAGGCCCCAGCATGGTGAGTTCTTTGTTCTTGCATTTGCCTGTGCCATGACCTGTTCTAAAGATAGACCTGCACACGTAATCAAACTGGGTTTTGCATTTAAAATATATGTCCATAGATCCTTGGAGAACTTGCATTTGAAGAAGACATGGTCTTGTGATTCCCATGTTCCCTCACATAATATGCAGTCTGTGTTCCCCCCTCCCATTCTACCCGTCCAGTCAGCTCTCATGGATATTTTGGACCACCTGGCCCTCCAGAGTGTTATGCTAAATTTCCTTACACTAGTCGTCCAAACCCCCTCCCCGTAGTGGTCTATTGGCTCAGCATTCCTGACGGAATCCCAAGCGTTCTTGAAAGTCAGGGAAGTTCCTTTTCCTACTCATGTGTAATTATAATCAGCCTCACACTTTAGGTTCCCCTCTATCACATCCTTCTTATCAATGATTTCAGCCCATAGGGCCGAATCCGAGTTTGGGTGCTTCTCTATATCTCTGAGAGCGCGTCCACCCACGTATCTCCCACTCATCCATGATGCCCAGATCGAGTCATCTGCCGACCATATTCTACCCAACCTTATCATCCTCGCCGCTTCAGCGGACTCTCTGAAGTACCTCATTCCCATTCCACCCTCCTTTTTGGGAAGGGTCATCTGGTTTCATCGGACATCTTGCTTCCCACTCCACATATATCTGTAAGAGATGGATCTCAATTCTTCAAGGGTATCCGCCGGGAGTCTGCTCGACATATTTCAGAAATTGAATATGCCCATTATACCCCAGTGATACAGCTGAACCCTGCCCGCATGAGACAACAACCTTGTTTTCCACCACTCTACCATCTTATTGACTCTTTCAATTAGGGGGCGCAGTCCTTTGGGTAGAGGATCCTAGGTGATAGAGGCAGTCCAAGGTACGTTGTTGGGAAGGTCCCTTCCTTGAACCTTAGGCGTGCCAGTAATTGGTCCTTATTCTTTGTGGAATGTGAAAAGAACACCTCACTCTTTGGGTCACTTACGCTCAGACCTGTTCTAGATTCGAAGACTTTAAATACTCCATCGATGGATTTGAAGGAATCCTCCTTGGCTTTGCAGAAAATCAAAAGATCGTCCGCATAGATCAAGTGTGATATTCCCATCACGTTGTGCTTCTTAAAGGTACTTATTTGCCTCCTCTCCACTTTCTCATTTATGAGAATGGTCAGGTTTTGCATTAAGAGAGCGAATATGTACGGGGAGAGGGGGTCTCCTTGTCTAATTCCTCTCTTTGGTAGTATTTGTGGTGTCGGCGACCCATTCACCAGGAAAGATAACGATGATGTGGTTATACACATCATTATGATCTTGGTGATCATTTCACTGAACCCCATATCTATTAGAGTGTCCTCTATCGCCTGCCAGCTGCATGTGTTAAAGGCCTTCGCAAGATCCACCTTTATGGCTGCATTTGCTCCCCCACTTGCCCTACCGAATCCCATTACCATTTCCGTCGCCAATAGATAATTGTCCCCAATCAGCCTTCCTGGTAGGAAAGCGGTTTGATTGCTGTCAATCAAGATATCTGCAACTGATACCACCCTGTTCGTTAGGACTTTTGAAAGGATCTTGTACGTTGTGTTTACGCAAGATATGGGCCTAAACTGATCCAACCTTGTGGGGCTCTTGGTTTTCGGGACCAAGGTAATGAACGTAGCGTTTACTTGTCTCAGTAGGGGCTCTCCTAGAAAGATAGATTGTATGGCTTTGACTAGGTCCTCGTCTATAATGTTCCAAAAGGCCTTAAAGAAGGCTCCGTTGAAACCGTCTGGACCAGGGCTTTTGTCTGAGTTTAGCGTCATGACTACCTTCTTAATCTCGTCATACGCTGGTATCTTCTCTAATTCCCTATTTTGTTCAGGTGTAACCTTTTTAACGAAGTTTCTGGTTTCGGTACTTAAGGCCTCCTCCCCTTCAGCAAATAGTGTCTGGAAGTGGTCCAACGTTTTTGTCTCCATCTCACTTCTAGATACCACCACCCTTCCATTCGGACCTAACATTTTGTAGAGGGAATTTAGGGTTTGTCTTTGTTTTGTCATGGCTGCAAAGAATTTCGTATTCTTATCCCCTAGTCGCAACCAATTTGCCCTACTCCTCTGTCTCGCATCCTCCTCCTGCACCTGTAGTAGGCCTTTTAGATCCTTAAGGCATCCATCCAGCCTCACCTGGATATCCTCATCAAATGGTCTTACCTCCAACAGGTCCTCATTCTTCTGGATTTCTGCCTCTGCTTGGGCGATTCTCCTCCTTGCTTGATCCTCTGATGTCTTCCATCTCTTGAGTACCCTCTTCACATTGTTCAGCCTCCTTGTGAATATGTACATCGGGGTCCCTCATACCTCGATTTGTCAAGCATCCCTGACTACCCCTTCCAACTCATCCTTCCTTAGCCATGAGTTTGTGAATCTGAAAGGCCTCTTCCCCTCTTCAACTACCCTGAGGTCGATGGTCAGGCTACGGTGGTCAGACGTGCCACCAGAGTGGCTGTCCAGGGTCACTGTGGGCCAAAGGTTCAGGAATTCAAAGTTCCCAAATCCTTTGTCACTTTTACTGCTAATCCTGAACTCGCCCACCCTTTTGTTTGTCCAGGTCGTAGGGTTTCCTTGGATAGGAATCTCTCTCAAACCTGCTCCATCTATCGCCTGGTTGTATCTGCCTATGCATGCCAAGGAGGCCCTAGCATGTTCTCCTATCCTGTCCTCCCTGTTTCTAACCTCGTTGAAGTCCCCCAGCATGATCCATGGCCCTCTGATGCTGTGGCTGAGTCTCACTAACTCCTCCCACGTCTCTTCCCTCTCGTTGCTCTCTGACGCCCCGTGCACAAAAGTTACATGGACTGTAAAACCCCCTTTATTCTTTGCTACACAATGTATGTAATGCTCGGTCCAGAATGGAGCTCTCAATCTCCCAGTTCCTCACATCCCATACTAGCCAGATAGAATCCGGCTTTTGGATTGTGTCATCGGTCCTATTCGACATCACTGAAAAATTTTGTCCGAAAATCTTACTACAGTGTGCAAAGTTACGTTTCATAATCTTGGTCTCGTATAGACCAAAGATGTCCAACTTATACTTCTTAACAAACCTCTTTACCTCATCCTTCCTTATGTCACTGTTTAGTCCGTAAACATTCCAGCTTCCGAACAACATTTTGATACCTCTTTGCTAAAACCACTCTATCACTCTACCGTTTATGACGGCCCATCCTTGGCCGCCTTCGCTCGATTTGCACTTGGTCCAGATCGGGTTGTTAATGTGTTGACTTTTGGTCAACCAAAGGTGATTTGTGTGCTGATTGTTTTCCATAGGGGACAAAATCCCGATCCAATAACCCTTAATCTTATACCAAAATTGTGCTTGACTTTTGGGCGAAAATGGCAAATTTTGACTTTTGGTCAAACTCTGATAATTTTGACTTTTGGTCAAACTCAGATAATTTTGACTTTTGGTCAAACTTAGACAATTAAGATCTTTGGTTAAACTCAGAGAATTTTGATTTTTGGACATACTAGGGGGTTGCCCATTTTCCATTCTTGTCAGACCCTTAGTCGAGTTTGTTCCATGACTTTTGGTCAAGATTGGGGGATTTTGACCTCCGGTCAAACTCAGGGCATTATTTTTACTTTTGGTGATAGTTATGCTTTGTCCATTTTGGCTGTTGGGGGCCATAGTGGACAAAGTCCTGATCCGATGTATTTGTTTCTTAGACAGAATTGGGGTTTGACTATTGGTCAAAGTCCTTTGACTTTGACTTCTAGTCAAATTCGACCAATTTTGACTTTTGGTCAAATTATGGGCTTTGCTCGTTTGGCTGCAAGGGTTAATTTGGCAGCTTTGGCAAGTCTGGATGCATTGCCCATTAGTCCTAGAGGTCAATATCCATCTCCAAGTACTCTTACTTTCTTTAGTTCGGACTAGTGTTTGATTAATTTGACCTTTGACACTTTGGCCGGTTTTTCTATTGGCTGTCCCCTTAGGCCCACCAGCGTATCCACTCTTACCCCTCCCCATTCGGCTAATGCTTGTCATATTAGGTGCAATTGGTATTGGTGTTGCCAATTGGTTTAACCATTTGGGGGTCCAATTGGTTAAACCTTGACTAAGTCGTAAAGGGCCTCCTGAGGCCCTTTTCTTAGTCTCCTTGATATTTAATTTCCCAACCCTTCTCCATGCTACCCTAGGTTTGTTTGATTTTTTACTCCCACCCACGTGTTGTCTATTTAGGGGCTTTTTGTAGTTTTTCATACTGATTTGACATATTTCCACTTTATAATTTTTATTCCTACTATTTTTGTTTTTATTTTCCTTATTATTATTATTATTTATTTTGTTTTTGTTGATATTTTTTGCTTTCCCTCTACCCCACATGCAGGTTTTCCCCATTTAATTTCAGTGTGTATTGTTTTAATTTCTCCCTTCCACTTAAAACTCTATTATTTATTTAACTAATACTACTTAACCTAATAACAGTACTTAACTTTACTGTAAACTTATTTATTAAGCTTATTTATTATTTAAATTAGAGTTTACCTCCCCCACTTGTCTCCCCCCTGGTGGTTAAGTCGGGCGACGTTTGCCGTTGCCGGAGTTCCTCCCGCCGGCGATCGTCGACCTGGTCCGCTTCTCGTGGCGATGTCCCCCAGAATGCGTCTCCTTTGTCATATTCACTATCGTAATCTCCTTCCTGCTCAGATTCTTCTTTGAAATCCGAGTCCTCGTCCCATCCTGTTGCTGTCGAATAGTCGAGGAACCCAACTGGATTCTCCGATGTGGGATTTTCCCCTGCCACTTCCGGTTCCAGTAGGTAGTCCTCTCTGGATTTGTTTGAAATCTTCTTTTCCATGGTGGCCGCTGCATTCCTACCTGCTTCCCGCCTTGCTCTCTGCTTCAGTTTATTTTTTGACACCTTTCTCTCTCTCGATGACGATGAATGGGTTGCCAACGTATTTGAGTCCTTCTGTCCGCTCTTGCTCCCCCTTTTAGCTGCCTTGCTGGTTAGGTTGGGTGTTAGCTCCTCCCATTGGCGTATCGTTTCATCCTCTCCCGTTCCCTCCAGCTGTTTATATTCACATTGGTCACCTTTATCGATTTCCTCCTCCACTGTGGCCTTCTTTGGGGTCACCGGAGATTCAGTACCCGGGAGAGATCCCACCTCTTGTTGTGATCCAATCCCGCTCCCAGTATAGTCCATTAGTAACGTCGAGGTTATTTGGGGTTGTTCCGATTTCCCTTCCACCCTCTTCTCCGGCAATCTGCCCTCCTCCTCCGATTTCACATACTCCTCGTCGTGGAATTTCTTCTTCGCGAACCCATCAACCGGAATTCCTAGACTTCGCTTTCTTTTACCAATCTGAGTCCCTGTTATATCCATCATCATCCCTTCTTTTCCGGCATTTACCTTTTTACTGTTGCTGTCCGAAGCTCTCGTTGTCATCGGAGCCGATCCGGTCGTCTTCCCCGTTGCCGAATCCCTGTCCCGGCGGTTGCTCTTATTTGATTTCCCGCCTTTGCTTATTCGAGTCGGATCTCCCTCTTTCTTTTTATTCAATGACCCGCCGCCCTTTTTTAAAGTGCCCGACTTACCTGAACCAACCTTGAATGGGTTCGACCCTGCTTCAGCCAATTTCCGGTTCAACTCATCCTGATTGCCTTCTATCTGGCTTGGACCGGTTTCTGTCAGGTTAGGTTGACCTCCTTGGTGATTTGACTCAGCCGATTTTACTAGTTCTCGCATGTCTTGGGTTGCATCTGAAGACAATTTGGTCAGTTTGTTACCTGGTGCAACCTGACCCAGTGTATCTGATCCCACGTGGGCTTGGTTTAATTGATTCATCGGGTGGACCCATAGAGCCAAATTTGCCGTTCCTCTGGTTGACTTGATTCCTATTTTGCTGATTAGGTCCCTTAGCTGCCGCACTTTTATTTTTAAATGGTCAGGGTGCTTGTCGTAATTTTCCATCATCTTTCCCAACCATGCCTCCTTGATCTGCTCCAGCTTGCCGCCGTACATGTCCAATTCGCCGCTGTACATCTCTGATCTATTCCACGCTAGGTCTGCACCACTCTCTATCGCCTTCGCCAGGTCATACTGCGACATTGCGCTATTTTCTCCCACTCCGTACCACTTCCCGTTCTCCCAAAGCAATTCCGCAAGTTTTGACAGGTTGTCGACCCCCATCGCTTGAAGAGCCGTACTGTCCGGCAGTAGGAGTTCCTGCTGCTCGTCCTCGGTAGCGTGTTGCATAGCTCCTTTCCGTTAGGGAATTCTCTCCTTCGTCTTGGTGTTTTCCACCTCCATGCTCCTCTCCGTCCTGTCTTCCTCCCGTTGGGTTAGCATTCCTCTGCTCGTCGGTTCCTCTGTTTTCCTTTCCAGTGCAGCTATCTGGTTCTCGGATCTTCCCGAGTTGTTGCCGCCCGACCCGACCTTCAGATAGTGTTGCAAATTTGGGATTATTCCTTCCGGATCCTCGTTATTCGGGTTGACCCTACCCGACCCGAAGGCAACCGGTATCGTATTTTGGTTGAATTGGAGCACCGTCATCTCTCCCTCCACATTTGTGTCAGCCGTATTTTTCTCATTGGCCCGCTGCTCCATGTCATTTAAGTGAAATCCATCTGTCCCAATGGGGTTCTCCTGTTGAGCCATGTCATCCACCTCAGGTGCCACATGTCTTACCAAGTTGTGTTCCTCATGAGTTACCTCCTGCATGTCCGCGTCGTTTATTTCTTCCCCAGTCACCACCCTTTCCTTCACGTGGCCCTGATTAGTCAGTGTACCATTGGCCTGATCGTCCACGTCATTGGCTCGTCCTCCATCTGCACCAATCGTCTTCTCCCGTGCTGCCACATCATTTCCAGCTGGAGGTTCTTCCCCATCTTCCTTTCCAGAGCACGTTTGGTTCGTCTTTCCCACCGCCGCGTCCATTTCTCCGATGAACGTCGCATGCACCTCCTCGGGTGGAATTTTGTCTACGTACCTGCACCTCTCCGTAGTGTGCCCAAAGGATATGCATCTGCCACACACCGGTGGAGGATTGATGTAGACGACAGAGCAAGAATCTTCCGTCTCCGACCCATCGTCCCCGTGCATGTATATCGGCACCTCAGATGGGAACCTTCCCGCAGCCTCCATTATTACTAGAATTTTTGCCCCGCTGGAATTGGGCCCTTTTGCCGTGTGCGCATCTGTCTTCACCGGTTTCCCAAGCACACTGCCGATCGCCGAGAAGACCTCCGGTGCCCATATGTGTGCTGGAAAGCTCGGTAATCCGACCCAAATCGGCAGTCCTCCGGCCGATTGCAATTTTCGCGTGTTCAATTGCAATTCCCTCGGTCCAATTCTTCACCATGGTGTACACACCATTCATCCATGTGTCACCTGCCAATTTAACAGTAGCGTAGTCCTCCGGCCGTCGGAACTGGATGAGGAAGACTCCCGACCTTCGAATCTGCACGTTGAATTGATCTCCTTGGATTCCCCATATCTGTTTTATGAAATTCTTTGCGAATCGCGGATCGATTTGCTAGCCTACGTACAAGGAGCGTTCCGACGACAAACCTCGATTTTTCTATTTTCTTTATCAACTCCGGCCTCAGTAGAGCTCCACGCCTCCCGTTCCTCTCCGCCGGTTCCGTGTAGCTTAGCGCAGTCGTGACTCCCTCTGGAAGGTCCGGGGCAGGCTTAAGAATCGACGCAAAGGATTTTTGCACCGATGGGTTCCTGAATTTCGCGATTCTCTGTTGCACTGCTGCCCGGCGTTGGTTTTCGATAATCGACAAGTCCTCCGTCGTCGCATTGCCATCCCGCACTCTTGCTCTCCTTTGCAATTCAATTTTACTCCCTGTAGGACGAGGCATCCATCATCTACCAGTCGCGCTCTCTGTAAAAATTCCCGCCTCGCAATCCTCTGTTTTTCCAACGCAGCCAAATCCTCGACAGTTGGATTTCCCGACCTAATTCTCAATCTTCTGTCGACCTCCTCCTGATCCTTTGTCCCAGGCAGAAAACCGTCCCCTGCAAGCATAGAATTACGTCTTACCTCCGCGTGTGCACTGCGTTGCAATTCCAACAGCTTCACATCCTCCGGCGAACCCATTCCTATCCGCACACGCTCCCTCCTGCTCACATCCTCCTCCGTCGTGGCCTTCGGTAGGAAACCATCACCAGCGAGTCTCGCCCATTTGTAGCCATCCACTCTAGCCTTTAGTTGCTCCTCAGTAAGCTTTTCCACAGATGGGTTCATTCGACGACGGAAGTTTGCCGAAGTCAATTTTCCTCCACCACGACCTCCCCCGACCTCTTCGACCAGTCTGACCTCTCGCCAGTGAGCCTGCCCCCGATTTTTCACCTCCTCCAGTCTTTCTCCGGTTAACCTCGGTCCATCCACCTCCATCTTCAACCTCCATGGAGAATGGAGAGATTCAAGAACACGATCTAAGAAGGTACAAAAAAATCAGAGTTTGATTTAAAAAATTGAAGACCGTACCTGTTTTAGTATTAAAATATTCCAGCTTTTGAATATTTTGTTAGGATTTCTCTCTCTCTCCGTGCTCCCGTACACCTACACCTGCAAAACAAAAAAGAAACGCAATCGCCCTTTTTTCGCCCAGCCCTCAGTGCAAATTTCGATATTAAGTAAACCTTGGTTACGCAACTGCATGCATGCGTAACTCTAACATTCCCTTCCTAAAGTCGACGGAGTTACACCGACGAGGTGACGTTGAAGACAAAGAAATGTTGATGGTGTCAGTGCTTTGGTCAGTATGTCCACTGATTAATACCTAAAATATGCTCTATAATAAACTCACCTTTCAGTTCGTTCACGGACGAAGGGGAGGTTGAGTGCAACATGTTTGAGTTTAATATTCCCAATGTGATTACGTGCAATGAAAGAGGCTCTAATAAGTTGATTAATAATTATTTAATTAATTATTAAATTGAAATAATAATGATTAATTTGCATGAAATTAGAAATTTGTTAATTAATTATTAAATTGAAATAATAATGATTAATTTCATGAAATTAAAAATTTGTTAATTAATTATTAAATTGAAATAATAATGATTAATTTGTATAAAATTATAGAAATCATAATTTATAATTATTAAATTGAATGATTTTAAATTGAAATAATAATCATTAATTTGCCATGAAATGATTATTTAATTATTTAATTAATTATTTGTTTTATAATTATTAATTAATTATTTATTTTTTTTTATATTTTAAAAATGTCACGTAGAGTAAGAGGGCTCTACCACCCAATCTCCAAGATGCTTTCTGATTTTTTCTCCCGGTTTATCTTGCATCGGCACCTGTTCGTCCAGCACCGGCCCCTCCCGCACCGTCGACACTTGTTCGTTCAGCACCGGCAACTCCGAAAAAAGTCGTTTATGAAACGGATTCGGAATAGTTAATTAGACCTTTAATTAGTTAGATTTTTCAAAAAAAATTGAACTTAATATTAATTGAACTGAAATATTGTAATAGTCAATTAAGTTTTATCTAATTAATTATAATTTGATAAAAATTTAATTTTTTAGGATAATGTTGAACTTCATAAAAGTACCCGATAAAGATTGGATGAGTTTAGATCGGTTTTCCAAAAAATACGGTGAAGGCTTAACAGCTTTCACTAATTTCGCCCTTTCGAATTCGACAAGGCTTACCTTGTCCATGCTCGTCCTGCACAAATAGTGAAGTGATTCATATAAAGGAGATGAAAAAACATGTTTTCATAAATGGTTAGTTGAAACATTACTACGTTTGGACGCGTCACAGAGAGTTACCGAGTAGATATGGTGAGAAAAAAGTGAAACGACAAAAGACAGTGCCGGAAACTGGTAACGATATGATTGGATTGGTTCGTACGGTTTATGGAGAACATGTAGTCGAGAATACAGTCGACGAAGAATTTCTCAAAACAGAACCTCTCGAATACGAGCCTATAGATAAAGATCCAGTCGATGTAGATCAACTCATGGCCGGAGCTATGTACCATGATCACCCTACGCTTTGACGGGGAGGGAAGCCGCACAAGACACCTCAGCAACTACGCCATAATACAACAAAAGACGACGGTGAAGGACGTCATCGAGAGATTTGAAGAGCTATCGAACAGAGCAGGAGTATTCAACGATCAATTCAAGACAGAAACGTTCATAGATGGATTGAAGGATGAAATCAAAAATGAGGTAGCACCATTTAAACCTCAAACGGTCGAATATGCTCAGGAGATGGCACTGTTGATGGAAATCAAGCTAAGCGAGGGACGAAGATCACAACAGACCAATCCGTGAGGCGCCACCGGGAGTGAAAAGACTAACGATCGAAGAACAAAGAAATCGTAGGGATGCCGGACTGTGCTACAATTGTGACGAACGATGCCACCGAAGGCACGTATGTAAGAAACCAGCAAGGGTTCTATGTCTGGAAGCAATGGACGACATCGATGACGAAGCACAAGCCATGGTGGACTCGCTGGGAGAACCCGAGGTAACCCAAATGGAAGAAAACAGAGAACCGGTGGAGGAAAACAGGGATCCCAACACGAACGTGACTCTGCTGACGATCATTGGCGAGGCCGTCCCCCGCACCATCCAAGTACAGGGCACCATAAAAGACACCCAGCTGGAAATCCTAATCGACTCGGGTGCCAACCTCAATTACATACATCGAAAATGGGCCAGAGAATTGAACTTACCTATCGACAGATCGAGCCGACTTCCCGTGTTGGTCGGAAATGGAAACACGATGACGTGCCTCGGAATTTGCAGAGATGTCGAGGTCACGATGGGATCCGCGACGTTTATCGTCGACCTTCAAGTCGTACCCTTTAACGGAGCCGACATCATATTGGGCGTCTCGTGGTTAGAAACACTGGGTCATGTAACCTTTGACTACCACCAACGTTTAGTCTCGTTCGGAATCAACAACTCGTCACACACTCTGAGCGCACTCAAAGAACCCGTTCCCACGGTCGTTCCATTATTTGTAAACGTTCACACTAACAACGACGACAAAGACTACAAATTATTTTTCCTCAAAATGGACCCAATTGATCAAAGCTCACCCAAATCGGCACCAGTTCCACCGGCGGTGCAAGTCATTTTGGATCATTTTGCAGACACATTCAGACCCAAGAAGGTACTACCTACAGTAAGGGAGACAGACCACGACATATTACTTCATCCAGGGGCAGAGCCCATTAAGGTCAGACCATATCGATATCCATATCACCAGAAGGCAGAAATTTCAAAATTAGTGGATGAAATGCTAGGAAATGGGGTAATCCAACCGAGTAGATCACTGTTCTCATTACCAGTGATACTTGTAAAGAAGAAAAACGGAAGTTGGAGATTTTGCGTGGATTATAGAACACTGAACAACATCACCGTCAAAGACGCTTACCTGATTCCGACGAGATATTCGACGAACTACATGGATCAAAATATTTTTCGAAGATCGACTTGAAGTCCGGATTTCACCAAATCCTCTTGACTCCAGAATCAGTCCCAAAATCAGCATTTCGCACCCATAACGGTCATTACGAATCACTATCGACGTTTGGGTTGTGTAATGCACTGTCGACGTTCCAATCCACGATGAATGCGATCTTCAAGCCACAACTACGAAAGTATGTGATGGTTTTCTTCGATGACATATTGATCTACAGCAAGGATTGGCCGTCACACCTGAGTAATCTACGCTTAGTATTAGCTACTCTGGCCGAGAATTCTCTGGTAGCTAATAAAGATAAATGTAATTTCGCACTCCGCTCGATAGATTATTTGGGTCACAGAATATCGGGGGAGGGAATTGAAGTAGATCAGAGCAAGATTGAAGCGGTAATTAACTGGCCGATACCAACCAACACGAAGCAACTACGGGGATTTCTCGGACTAACGGGTTACTACCGGAGGTTTGTGAGACACTACGCGATGATGGCAACACCCTTAACCCAACTATTCTGCAAGGATAGCTTCGTATATGACGATGAGGTTACCGGGTCCTTCAACAAATTAAAAGAAGTCTTGACGACGACCCCCGTCCTCCAACTTCCAGACATCGACCAAGAGTTCACGGTGGAAACTGATGCATCCGGTTTTGCCATGGGAGCGGTTCTCACATAGAAGAAAAAACCGGTGGCCTACTTCAGTAAACAATTTCCTCCATCTGTCCGCCATAGTTCAGCCTATGTGAAGGAGATGGTGGCGATCGTAGAAGCTGTAAAAAAATGGAAACACTACTTGACTTGCCGGAGGTTCACTATTGTCACTGACCACAACAGCCTCCGCCACCTAGTCACACAACAAATACAGACTCCGGCTCAACAACGTTACCTGCAACAGTTAATGGGATACGACTTCAACGTTGTCTTTCGCGCGGGCAAGTTGAATGTCGCAGCGGATGCACTGTCCAGGCGGGAAGACTGGAAGAACGAGGAAGAGGAAGCAATCTTAAGCATACTGACTATGCCGGTCTCCGATCTAATCGAGAAAATTAAGATAGTGGCAGCAAACGACATGAATTATAAAGCTCTATGGACGCAAATCTTGTCATCACCAACAGAGGTAACCCATTATTCAATCAGAAGAGATTTAATACTATAGAAGGAATCGATCTTAGTCCCAGACGACGAGGAACTAAAGAAAATGATCTTCGAAGAGGCGCACTCGACACCAACAGGAGGCTATTCTGGACAGAAAGGAACCATCTCGAGGTTGTCACGGTCTTTTTACTGGAGAGGAATGTCGGAAAACATCAAGAAGTGGATCAGAGAATGCCCAATCTGCCAAGCAGCGAAACCCAACAATGCAAAATCAAACGGTCTTCTGCAACCATTGCCGGTACCAACCAGAATATGGGACGAGCTCACCATGGACTTTATTACGAACCTTCCAACGTCCAGTGGGAAATCAACAATATTAGTGGTGGTGGACAGACTCGGTAAGGGGGGACGCTTCATTTCACTAAAATCGCCGGTGACCGCCACCTCAGTCACAGACGCGTTCTCAAAAGAAGTGGTCCGACTCCACGGGTTCCCAAAAACGTTGCTCTCTGACCGGGATCCGATCTAAAGAAGTAATTAGATCAAGATCAGTCTATACATTTAGAATACTAAAATACAGTTAACTCTGTAATTGGATCTACTTGTAGTTCATGAAACTACAAGGTGTTTGCAGGTTTAATGTTTGAAGAATAGATTGATGCAGAGAATCTTGGGGACTAAGCTGCAACTTCACCATTAAAAGAAATACTCGATGGGCCAAGAATTAAAGAAGCCCAACAGTTTGTGTTAGCAGTCTGTCCCAACAAGAAGTTAGTTAAAGTTGTTTAATATCTCATTAAGTCTGTACTAGTATAAATACATTGGTTAATCAATATTCAAGATATAACATTTTCCACTCATTTCCCCCTCTTTCTACAGTAACCTTTGTTTACTATTGCAACTATATTTTTAGGGTAGTTTATACGACTATCCCTAGTCTTTGCCCTCTTCTGCCTCTAGCCATCCGACGAGCAATTGGGCGATTCCGGCGAGCAATCCTCACGGAATCACATCCTCGAGTTTAATACGATCTTCCTAAGCTCCTTCTGGAAATGTCTATTTAAAAACAATGGGACCAAGCTATTGAGGAGCTCCTCGTATCATCCACAGACGGACGGCCAATCGGAAGTTGTCAATAGGTGTCTACAGCAGTATCTACGTTGCTTCGCAATGGATCGGCCGAAGGAATGGAGCAAATACTTACATCTTGCAGAACTATGGTATAACACTTGTAAACATACGTCTGGAGTAACGCCGTATGAATTGACCTTTGGACGACACCCACCCCCATTGATACGTTGCACAGACAGCCCCTTTGACGATGAATTAGCTGCAGCAACAACAAGAACTAGAGAAGAGATACTGGAGTTGGCTAAAAACAATCTGCTTAAGGCAAGGGAAAGGATGAAGTTATCAGCAGACGCGGGGAAGAAGGAAATCACGTTCAACATCGGGGACAAAGTATTAATTAGGTTACAGAAATACAGACAGAATTCGGTGGCTAAGAGACGCTCGAACAAGCTGGAGAGAAGGTATTTCGGGCCATTCACAATCACAGAAAGAATCGGGGAGGTAGCCTACAGAGTGAGCCTACCTTCGGGAGCCAAGATCCACGACGTATTCCACGTCGCCTTATTGAAAGAATTCGTGGAAGGTCACTCTCAAGCAGAGCAGACGTTCCCGGAGGACCTGCGCCAGTTCGAGGACGAACAAGGTTTCGAGGAGCATGGAGTTGATGCGGACGAAGCACCCACTAAAAGGCAGCGACATTCGCCGGTAGCGATGAGTGACTACTGCACCATCTGAAATCACTCATCGGAGAAGAAGAAGAAGAACTCTATTTTAATAATTTGCTTTATTATCTAAAAAATTCTAAGTATTACAATTATAACCCTGTTGGTTATAATATTAAATATTGCAACTAAATTATAGTTGCTTAGTCGTGTATTACAATTATAACCCTGTTGGTTATAATACTAAATGTTGCAACTAATTTATAGTTGCCTAATCGTGTATTGCAACTGAATTATAGTTGCCTAGTGTCGGACTATATAAGTCCAAGAAATGAATGGAGAAACAACAAGTTTTGATTCCTATTCTAAACACTAGTCTTCTCCGGCGATCACCGGAGATAACGTCATCAAGGCGTTACAGCAGGTATTATAAATTAATATTCTCGGACCTCAGCAATCAGTATGGTGGAGTACATCATTAAATATTTGAGGGGAACTTTCTACCTCCTCATTAATACCCACTTGGTTGTGACCTCAGTTGGATGATTTGCTCTCGATCAAACCTCTTTCACCTGCATAGATTAATTTTAGTTTTAACATGGAAGAAGAAGTATTTGTATTCTGTAAAAATTGAGTTATAGTGGGTATGTATATATACACGACATTTCTAATGCGGACAGACCGTTGTAACGGACATTTTCTCGAGATGTCCATCCATCGGTTCACACCACCACTCCCGTCCGTTCCATCCTCCAACTTTGTCGTACGCGGCTCCGGCACGAATCCATTTGCAGTCCACTCCCGTCCGTTCCAGTTCCGATCGCGGAGACCCATCGCGGAACTCCAGTTCCGATCGCGGAGACCCATCGCGGAACTCCAGTTCCGATCGCGGAGACCCATCGCGGAACTCCAGTCTCCGATCGGAGACCCATCGCGGAACTCCAGTCTCCGATTGCGGACTCCGATCGCGGAGATCCATCGCGGAACTCCAGTTCCGATCGCGGAGACCCATCGCGGAACTCCAGTTCCGATCGCGGAGACCCATCGCGGAACTCCAGTCTCCGATCGGAGACCCATCGCGGAGACCGTTCACCGGTGATGGGGTTGGCTTGTACACTGCTATAGGTCAATGAATTTCGATGGACGGTCGGGAGAAATTCGCGGAACCAACGGTGAGATGAAGAGTCCGCAACATGTCCGTCCCGGGAATCCGGGAATCGTCCGTCCTGAAAACGCTTCCTGTATATATATACCAAGTTTAACAACTTACCTAACTAACACCTAACAACTTTCGTAAACCTTTAACAATCTAAAGTGATATCATATATAGTGACGTCATGATGACGTCATCAATAGTTGGTTCTGCATGCATGAGTAACTCTAACATTCCCCCTCCTAAAGTCGACTGAGTTACACCGACGAGGTGACGTTGAAGACGAAGAAATGTTGATGGTGCCAGTGCTTTGGTCAGTATGTCCACTGATTAGTACTTAAAATATGCTCTACAATAAACTCACAGTTCGTTCGCGGACGAAGTGGAAGTCGAGTGCAACATGTTTGAGTTTAATATGCCCAATGAGATTATGTGCAATGAAAGAGGCACTAAGATTGTTCTTGTAGATTTTTTGAGGAGAAGGTACCTACACTCCCATTTCTTCTAACATGCCCTAGACTGCTTCAAGCTCTTGAGTCGTGGCCACGATTGCCCGATATCCTGCCTCGGTTGTTGAACGAGCGACGGTAGGTTGCTTTCGAGAGAGCCATGACACAAGTGTCACTCCGACATATATGAGGAACCTCGTTCTGCTTTTTCTGTCATCCGTGTCTCCCCCAATCTGCGTCACAAAATGCCGTGATGCCCCTTCCGTTCATCTTCCTAAAAATGATGCCATGATTAGGTGTACCGGACAGAAAACGAAGTACTTTCTTCATTGCGACCCAGTGAGCCTCCTCCGGGGATGCCATGAACTGAGACAAACGATTCACCGCAAATTAAATATCTGGACGTGTGAGAGTTATGTATTGAAAGGAACCAACAATCCTTTCGATATTCTTTTGCATTGACTACTCTAACAATGTCAATCAATTAATTAATAATGATTTTCTGTACAGTGCTTTAGTCAAAGAAGCATTTAAATCTTAGGTACTTAGTCGCAATTTTGAAGAAGAAAATATCAATGATACATCGTCTTTGGTTTTGTCTTTTATGCTCATGTTTTTTCACTCCTTCAAAAACTATGATTTCATTGAGGTTATTTCACTATATCGAAAGACTCGAAAATATATCTAGTTTGAATTGATCACAGTTGATCTTTGAACGACTAATATTTAAAAATATGGAGTCTGCTTGCTATTCTACATGTCCAAAGACGTGAAAAGAATGGTGATCGAGTCGGGGAAGTACATTCATGGTTGTGTCTTTTTTTTCAATTTAAGTATTTGTAAGATTATGTCCTAGCCCTATTTTTATTTGAACAATGGAAGCCTAATGTATTGTTAATATATAACTGATTTATATTTTTTTCGAATCTTTTTATGAGAGCATACCACATTATTTCCTGCTAATTCACCACAGAAGCGTATAATTTTTCAATGATATGAAAGACTTCCTGAGCGGAAGAATCGCACTATTGCGTCTCTCAGTAATAATGAGGTATTGATTTGGACATTTTTATTTTGATTAGTAATATAATGTTAAAACTTATTTAATTTGTTTTTACAGGTGTCTAAATTTCCCCTTGTTGGTGCTATAGACCGAACTAGTCGCCTTAAGGGCCCGGGCGCGCGAATGGGCCAGGGGGAACGAATGGGCCGGCAAGCCCACGAGGCCCAAAAGCAAGCAGAGCACTATAAATACCTCCACTGGTCCACTAGGGGAGGGGGTTGATGATTCTAAGAGTAAACACTTGTATTGAGTTGAGGTAATGAGTTTGCACCAACGAGCTCACACACCAACAGTGGTGAACCTGACGTGAAACGAACACATCGGAGAGCTCACGAAGAGTGGGACACTCAGGAAGAAAGGCTACGCATGGAAATGGAGGAGATCAGGTACGGGTGGGAGTCACTCAGGAGAAGCAGGCGTAGCGGGCCCCCATCCCCACTCAAGGAGAGAAGGTCAAGCAGGTCACGACCCCACGGGAGGACCCGGAGGCAGTACAACCCTGGCGGTGGGCGGAGCAGGGGGAGGCCCTGGCACAACACTTGCTAGATGAGGAGTATCCCTCTGGCTGGAGAGCCCTGAAGATCCCCTACTACAAGGGGGACACCGACCGGGAAGACCACCTCTACTCGTTCAAAACCAACATGGAGGACAGAACAAGCCGAAAAGACATTTGGTGCCGGATGTTCCGCAGGGCCCTCACGGGCGACGCGGTCGCATGGTACAGGATGCTGCCCACAGGGTCCGTGGACACCTACGAAAGCCTGGTGGGATTGTTCCGGGCGGCTTTCTCGCACCGACGAAGGAGGCTCAAAATCAAGATCACCCTCAGCGCCATCACATAGGGAGAGTTCGAGAGCACGCGCGCGTACATGGACTGGTTTGCGGGCGAAGTGCAGAATATTGAAGGGATATCAGAGGAGACGGTCCTATACGCCCTCACCGACAGCTTTAGGCCAACCTTCTTCGCGGGGGACCTGGTGCGGAAGCCACCGAACACGTTCGCGGAAGCCATGGAAAGGTCCCACGGAGAATCCAACACGGAGGACTTCCTGGGGGCGAAAATCCAAGAATACAAGCGACAACAGAAGGGAAAGGGCGCCCCCCCCCCCCGGGCGGAGGCGGACAACAACATCCACACCAACATCAGCAGCCGCAGACCAAGCCCCCGGCCGCCCCGCAGGTGACTGCGTACAAGACAGGTGCCCCCGGAGGAGGAGGGCGAAGGGAGCCAGGGCTGGTCATGGTAAGACAGGCGGACGCAGGGTGGAGGATGTGCGTCAACTTCACGAACCTCAACAAAGCATGTCCCAAGGATAGCCACCCGTTACCATCGGTGGACAGGCTGGTGGACCAGAGCTCCGGGTGCAAACTGTTGAGCTTCATGAACGTACACTCGGGATACAATTAAATGCCCATGGCAAGGGGGGACGAGGAGAAGACGTCTTTCATCACGGAGATGGGCACGTTCTGCTTCAAGGTAATCCCGTTCGGCCTGAGAAATGCGGGGGTTATATTCCAGAGGCTAAGGGACAAGGTATTCGGGGAGCAGATATGCAGGAACGCGGAAGTATACGTGAACGACATACTCGTCCGATCGAAGGAAACCGGGACACACCTGGCCGACCTAGAAGAGACATTCGCCAACATCAGAAGGGCAGGATTAAAATTGAAGGCGAAAAAATGCGCGTTCGGGGTGAAGGAAGGGCATTTCCTGGGCTTCCGAATCACACCAGAGGGGATCAAGCCGAGGGAAGAGAAGGTCGAGGCCGTCATGGCCATGACCCCACCGCGGACGATAAAGGAGGTCCAGAAGCTGAACGGAATGGTAGCGGCCCTGAGTAGGTTCCGGCCAAGAACGGCGGATCGCCTACGCCCGTTTTTTTCAGCTCCTAAAAAAGCCCGGCCCCAGAGTAGCGTGGTCAGACGAGTGCCCCAGGGGTGCCGACGAAGGAGAAGATTGACCCTGGCGAAGAGGGGAGAGCGGAGAAACCATCAGGGAGTCGAAGGGTGGGCGAAGCTCGAGGAGGGCCCGGGCGACGTCAACAGTGGATGCCGAATAGTGCAAAACTGCACTAACGCGCAAGGGCGAAATTAAAACGCTAATACAACAAAAGCGGAAAATGCAACGTTATACTAACAAAGCAAAGGTTACAACGACCAAGAGGACGGCGAAGGCCGAGAAAAAAAACAACAAGTTATAAATGCGACAAAGAAAAAACATAAAGGCAAAGAGCGTCAGGGCATTCCGGGCGTCGCCTGAAGGCGAGCCCATCAGCCGAAGAGGCACGGGAGTGGGCGCGGATCGCGCCGGGGCGGACTTAGCGGCCCGACTTCGGAGACCCCGACAGGAAATGGCGCAGGTCAGTAGCCGGGAGGGACGAGGACCCACGGGAGCGGCCGCGCGACCGACGACGATGGCCAGTAGCCTCATCAGGAGAGGACGCAGGAACCACGACCGGAGCAGGGGCGCATGCGAGGACCGGCGGGAGCCCGATGTAATTGCAGGACCGGTGGGAGCCCGATGTAATTGCAGGAACGGCGTCGCCGGCATACCGGCTCGCGAGGAGATCAGAGCGGCGATACTGAGAGAGGCGGCGGTGGACATCTATCAGCACAGTGTTAAGACGTTGAGTCTCCGCCACGACCACATGGTTGGGGACGTCGACGGGCGTCAGCAGGCACAAGGCCCACACGGCGTGCTGAAGTTGCACCTCACGGCCATACTCCTCTAGTAAGGAAACGAAGGGGAGCAGCTCAAAACTCGAGGCGTCATTAAGACGAGTAAAGAGGGGAGGTTGACGACCAGGTACGAACGAACGGAGAGTATTGTTGGTGCCATGGACCGAACTAGTCGCCTTAAGGGCCCGGGCGCACGAATGGGCCGGCGAGCCCACGAGGCCCAAAAGCAAGCAGAGCACTATAAATACCTCCCCTGGTTCACTAGGGGAGGGGGTTGATGATTCTAAGAGTAAACACTTGTATTGAGTTGAGGTAGTAAACTTGCACTGACGAGCCCACACACCAACACCCCTTATCTACAAGGTTTTTGGACGGTCCACCAGATGTGTAAAAATATTTTTTGAAAATTTTACCTAACTCATTTGATTCTAATAATTTTTATTCTGATCTATACATTTATGTAATATTTTATTACAATTTCTATTATGATATTTTTATTATCTTTAAATTAATTCAACTATCTAGATTTGTTTGTTATTGTAATCTACTGTTTTGATTATTGGGTTTATCTTTGTTTGTTTGTTATCTAAAGTTTTTGAGATTTAATGTGTGAGTGTATGGCTTGCGATTTATCCAAGTTAAGAGCATGTCGATTGGGTATTTTTTAATAAATTAAGTGATGGCTTTTAATAAAACTCAAATAAGTGATGAATGAGTGTTATTTGAGTGTTATTGTATTTTTTAGTTAGTTCATGTATTGTTTTTGTTTGTTTAATTAGTGTATAGTTTATCTTTAGCTTTCATGATTCTTCATCTTTTCTATTGATTTATTAATATACACCAGGGATCAGAGACGGCCGGCCGTATGATGCGGCCCGTCAACGGTAAGGTTACCTTCATCACCTTCTCTAAAACCCATGCGATCTCCAGTTCCGAAGCTTCTATGGTCTCCGAGTTATGCGGAACTCTGATTTCGCGAAACCCATGCGATATCCAGAGTTATGCAGTTCGCGGAACCCAATCAGAGTTCCGAACGGACGGAACTGGAGATCGGAACCCAATCAGAGTTCGGAACCCATGCGATCAGAGTTTCAGAAAATCAGAGTTCCGAACGGCCGGAACTGGAGATCGGAACCCAATCAGAGTTCGAAACCCATGCGATCAGAGTTTCGGGAAATCAGAGTTCCGAACTCTAGTTTCGTGGACCCAATCAGAGTTCCGAACGGCCGGAACCCATGCGATCTCCAGTTCGCAGTTCGCAGAACTCTGGTCTCCGAGTTATGCAGTTCCGGGAACTCTGGTCGCGGAACCCATGCGATATCTAGAGTTATGCAGTTCCGATTTCGCGGAACTCTGGTCTCCGATTTCGCGGAACTTTGGCCTCTGATTTCGCGGAACTCTGGTCTCCGATGGGTTCCGCGAATTGGAGTCCGAGAACACTGTTAACTCTGGATTCCCGGACTCCGATCGGAATTGCATCACTGGTCTCCGATGATCAGTGATCGGAACTGCATCACTGATCAGTCTCCGATCGGAACTGCATAACTGTTCCGGACTCCGATCGTATTGAAATAATAATTAACTTATTTAATCAACTTATTTTTATTTAAATTTTTTATTGAAATAATAATCATTTCTTCTAATAAGTTGATTAATAATTATTAAATTGAAATAATAATGATTAATTTGCAAAATTAAAAATTTGTTAATTAATTAGTAATTATTAAATTGAAATAATAATGATTAATTTGAATGAAATTATAGAAATCATAATTTATAATTATTAAATTGAATGATTTTAAATTGAAATAATAATAATTAATTTGCCATGAAATGATTATTTAATTATTTAATTAATTATTTGTTTCATAATTATTAATTAATTAATTTTTTTTTTTTTAGATTTTAAAAATGTCACGTAGAGTAAAGCAATTACCTCGTAAGAGGGCTCTACCACTCAATCCCCAAGATACTTTCTGGTTTTTTCTCCCGGTTTATCTTGCACCGACACCTATATGTCCAGCACCGGCACATGTTCGTCCAGCACCGGCCCCTCCCGCACCGCCAACACCTGTTCGTTCAGCATCGACAACTCCGAAAAAAGTCGTTTATGAAACAGATTCGGAATAGTTAATTAAACCTTTAATTAGCTAGATTTTTCAAAAAAAAATGAACTTAATATTAATTGAACTATAATATTGTAATAGTCATTTAAGTTTTATCTAATTAATTATAATTTGATAAAAATTTAATTTTTTAGGATAATGTCGAACTTCATGAAAATACCCGATAAAGGTTGGATGAGTTTAGATCGGTTTTCCAAAAAATACGGTGAAGGCTTAACATCGTTCACTAATTTCGCCCTTTCGAATTCGACAAGGCTTACCTTGTCCATGCTCGTCCTGCACGAATAGTGAAGTGATTCCTATAAAGGAAATGAGAAAGCATGTTTTCATAAATGGTTAGTTGAAACATTACGACGTTTGGACGCGTCACAAAGAGTTACCGAGTAAATATGGTGAGAAAAAGTGAAACGACAAGAGACAGTGTCGGAAACTGGTAACGATATGATTGGATTGGTTCGTGCGGTTTACGGAGAACATGTAGTCGAGAATACAGTCGATGGAGATTTTCTCGAAACAGAACCTCTAGAATACGAGACTGTCCATGAAGATCCAGTCGATGTAGATCCAGCCGATGAAGATCCAGAGAACAGATATGATGATTCGTTCTTACGACGTCTAAAAGAAGGTGAATAGCAGTTATATCCAGGTTACACAGAGTTTTAGAAACTGTCTTTTATCTTGGAATTGTATCAGTTGAAATGCGACAATCATTGGAGTGATAAAAGCTTTCAGAAATTATTATCTATCATGCGTCGTGCTATTCCAAATGGTAAGTCGACCATTCCGAAAACCATATACCATGCGAAGTCGGTGGTTCGTGACCTGGGTCTCAATTATACGAAAATCGATGCATGGCGCAACGATTGTATTCTATATCGAAATGAGTATGCAGACGCAGAAACTTGCCTAAATTGTGGAACGTGCAGGTGGGTCGTCGAAGGCGTTCAGAAAAATAAACGTGTTCCTGCGAAATGTCTTCATCACTTTTCGTTGATTCCACGTTTGAAGAGATTGTATTTGTGTTCCAAAATTTCTGAAGAAATGATATGGCACCACTCCAAACGTAAAGACGACGGATTTCTTCGTCATCCAGCTGATTCTTTACAATGGAAGAAATTTGACGAGGTTCATCCCAAATTTGCATCCGAACCTCGTAATGTGAGACTTTAGCAACTGATGGATTCAATCCATTTAGTCAGCAATCTCTATCTCATAATACTTGACCAGTGATTGTTATACCGTACAAACCTTCCACCTTGGATTTGTATGAAGCAACCGGCCGAATTTCATGTTGTCTCTACTAATTTTCGATCCGTCAGCTCCAGGGACTGATATCGATGTCTATCTTCAATCGTTTATTGATGAATTGAAGATTTTATGGACAGATGGTGTTACTGCTTTTGATGTGCGCATGCAGAAATCTTTTAATATGTTTGCATCGATACATGATTGTCCGGGATATAGTGATATATCAGGGTAAAGCACTAAAGGAAAATTATCTTGTGCAGTGTGTAAAAATAATACTGAAAGTATTCGTTTAGAGCATGAAAAAAATGAAAGTTTTATAGGACATTGTCGATTTTTAGATATGAAACATTATTACAAAAGTGAGTACTCAGATGACTTTAAGTAGGAAACATATCCGTAAAATGACTTTAAGTATAAAGGTAAAATGGTCAGAAAATTAGAAGTCTGTTAGATTTAAAATCCAACCCATTAGACGGCTACTTTTAACATTTTCTCTTTTTTTATTAGGTATGATAGTTATTACTGACAGTGTGTAGTCTTTTTATACTTCGCTAATTCTCACAGCCACCTAATTCTCACATCTGAACGACTACGTCGAAGTACCCTTCTTGGAATAGAACAGGCGGCAGGGATCATTTTGTCGTCGGCTGTCATGATTGGGCAACCCACGAGACCGAACGGAGTATGAAGAAGGCGATAAGAACCCTGTGCAACGCCGACGTCCTTGAGGGTTTTGAGATAGGCAAAGACGTGTCTTTACCGAAAACCCACATGAGCAACGGAAGAGATCCTCGTCAGAACATCGGAGGCAAACCTGCACACCAACGCACTACTCTGGCTTTCTTCGCCGGACAGATGCACGGATACCTCCGTCCAATTCTCATAGAGCAATGGCAGAACAAAGAAGCGGATATGGTCATCTCTGGCCCAATACCTCATCGGGTAAAGAAGAAGACCAAGACGAAGAGTCGGAGGAGAAAGAAAACAAGAACGGTGATATCCTTACATGAACTACATGAAAGACAGCAAGTACTGCATATGTCCACGTGGGTACGAGGTGAACAGTCCTCGAGTGGTCGAGTCGATATTCTATGGTTGCGTTCCGGTACTAATATCCAACAACTTCGTTCCACCTTTCTTCGAGGTACTGGATTGGTCGTCATTCTCGGTGATCGTGGCAGAGAAGGACGTCCCACGGCTGAGGGAGATTCTCGTCGGAATATCGAAAAACAGGTTCATGGAGTTGGAAAGAGGCGTCCGACTAGTTCGTAGATATTTTGTTTGGAACTATAATAAAGGTCCGATTAAATTCGATTTGTTTCACATGATTCTCCACTCTATCTGGTTCAACAGATTATATGAGATCTAAATTATAACTTTGGTTAATGAACTCCGGCCATCAGTTTTAGCTTTTAAACCGCCGTCGCCATAATTACCAATAGGCAATACTTGATATACAGCTGCTATGTCTCATCGTCCCCAACTTCCGATATACAGCTGGTGATGCGGACGAAGCACCCACTAAAAGGTAGCGACATTAGCCGGCTGCGATGAGTGACTACTGCACCATCACTCATCAGAAAAGAACTCTATTTTAATAATTTGCTTTATTATCTAAACAATTCTAAGTATTACAATTATAACCCTATTGGTTATAATATTAAATATTGCAACTAAATTATAGTTGGTATTACAATTATAAGCCTGTTGGTTATAATACTAAATGTTGCAACTAATTTATAGTTGCCTAATCGTGTATTGCAACTGAATTATAGTTGCCTAGTGTCGGACTATATAAGTCCAAGAAATGAATGGAGAAACAAGTTTTGATTCCTATTCTAAACACTAGTCTTCTCCGGCGATCACCGGAGCTAACGTCATTAAGGCGTTACAGCAGGTATTATAAATTAATATTCTCAGACCTCAGCAATCAGGTATGGTGGAGTACATCATTAAATATTTGAGGGGAACTTTCTACCTCCTCATTAATACCCAAAGTCTACATGTTTATATAAGAGCAGACGTTCCAACTTCTTTTCAAACACACCTCTTCTCTTTTCTTCAATGCCAACATTCGGGATAAGCATGACCGACGGACCAAAGCTGGGAGGAAATAGGATCTGGCAGGAGACGATAGATTTCATCGACCTCACATATGAGGACGACGACTATCGCACTCCACCTGCAACTCGTCATCGCCTCAATGACGATTCCCCACGGTCCGTGTTCGACTTTGAACCAATGTCCCTTGTGCATGCAGCAAATCGTCAAGGAACCGTCCGTCGCCCGCCGATCCGTACACCTATGCACGTCGAACCACATTTTGCAGAATATGCACCCGTCCTCGCTCACGCCTGTCCGGATCATCAGCTGCCGCCTCCGAATGACGTCGTCGTCTGCCCCAGTGTGCACTACAAGAAAACAGAATTACGTCCATGACTTAGCCAATGATGTCAAAAATCGTGGCTAATTGTTGAATAATAGCCACGACTTTTTTATTCATGACTAAACCTGTGACTATTTTGAAAATTTAGCCACGGATGGAACAATCTGACTAGGATGTCAAACAAGCCAAGCCGAACTTATGCTTATAGAGCCGGACTTGGGCTCGAGCTCACGAGTATGAGCTCGAATTAAAAGAAATAATTATTTGAAGACATGGAGGATCATCGAACCAATGATCTCTCGCATGTTTAACAAACGTTTTACCATCTGTGTTTCACCTCCATTCTCTCCAAATATAATATTTTTATACTTCTTACCGAGTCCAGCAAACTTAACGAGTCAAGCCGAACTTGAGCTTCAGGCTCAGGCTCGGCGGGCTCGCGAGCCCGAGCTTAAACGAGTCGAGCCCGTTGTTTTATTTTACACCCTATATCCGTGGCTAATTAGGTGGCTAAATTTCCTTTCATTTTTTCACTCATATTTTGTCACGGATTTGGAAAAGTCGTGGCTAATTACGTGATAATAAAATTAGCCACTGATATTTTAATGTATTGTCATGGTCAAATGCCATGGCTAATAATTATAAAATATATATATATCTAAATTTAAAAAATCTAATTAACAATATCCAAATAAATAGGAATTTATTTTAATAGAAATGAATAAAATATTATTGGAATGAATTTTTGGTTAGTTTATATAAATTAATAGAAATTAATAAAAGTTATTAAAAATTAATAAAAATATATTTAAAATTAATACTAATTTATTTAAAATTAATACTAATTTATTTAAAATTAACAAAAATAAGTTTATATACATATTTAGATAGTGTTAGGTAGGAGTGAAAACGGGACGGGTCACCCCAGTCCCGCCCCGGTGGTAACCGGGGGCGGGGCAGATATTCTGTCATGTTTTTCATTTTTTGCCCCGTGTTCCGTTACCCCGGTCATATTCTGGGGCAGGGCGAAACCCGGGCGGGTCGCCCCGGTTTTTAAAATAATTAAAATTAATTTTTTTTATTAATTTAAATTATATTATATTAGATATATGATTATTAAAATTAAAATTTTAAAAATCAAGGTAAAAAGTTTACTCGTTTTAAATTTTAGATTTAATTTTTTTTATAATTTATAATTTTATATTTTTATAATTTCAGACGGGTCGTCCCAGATCCGCCCCGTTCCACGGGTCCAGGATGGGTCTCGGGTAAAAAAGTAGGGTACCTGACTCGTCCCGTTCCGCGTCTCGTTCTCACCCCTAGTGTTAGGGTTAGAAAGAGTTACCTAAAGATTACTAATTTATTTCTATCTGAATTTTAGGTTAGTTTATATAAATTAATAGAAATTAACAAAAGTTATTAAAAATTAATAAAAAAAATTTATATACATATCTAGATAATGTTAGGAAATACTTAAATGGTAAAATTAATTAATTAATCACCTTTAATAAAATTATAAAAGTATAAAATCATCTTTAATAAAGTTAATTAATAGTCAATTAATCGAATTAAAATTCGAATAATTCGGATATCCAAAAGTCAATTTATATTTATTCGGATATTTGTATCCAGATTTATCAATCGAATTTGAATTTTAACGACCGAGATATCCGGATCCGTCTGAATAAATTTCGGATATCATTTTTGGTAAGTCTGTAAATGATATAACAGAGTCCGTATTCGAATCCTCATTTAAATTCGAATATGACTATCCGGATTCGGATATCTGAATTGAAATTCAGATTTTATTCGATCGGATTTGGATATTCGGAAAATCCGCCGATAAAATCCGAATTCATTTAAGAATTCCGGATTCGGATATCTAGATAAATATATATTAAATTAACATTATTATATTTATATATTATATATTTATATAATAAATCATTAAACCTATTACCTAAATTATAATTATAAATCTTTATAACTTTTTAACATATAATTATTAAATCCTAACCCTAACCTTAAAGTTATCTGGATTCTGATTATCTAAAAATTCGGATAATTTATTCGGATTCGGATTATTCGGATATCTGGATAATTTATCCGGATGCAAATTTTCAAATCCAAATTTTATTCGATCGGATTCAGATATCTGGATAATTATGCAGATTCGGATACCTGTATATCCGATCCGAATCCGATCGATATATAACGTTGCAACTCGAGTCTACCGAATCGAATACCTAAGTATTTGGTTCGGTTCGTTTAAATAAACGAGTTTACTCTTTCGGTACGATTCGTTTAATAACCGAACCTAACCGAACCCGAATAGTTCGTCGAATACTGAACTTTTTTTAAATCATCCTAAAAATAAACATTAAAAAAAATAAACATGTTCATCTGACTATCTTTAAAAAATAAACAATAAAAAAAATATTATTTATAGTCTATTTTATTTTGTTAAGTCAATCCTTAGTATCTTTTCTTTTTGTTGATTAAAAACCAGCATTAATATACTATATTAATGAAAAATTGTAAAAGTTATAAAATATATAATATAAATTTATAATAAAAAATTATATAATATAAGTTTCTAATATAAATATAAAATAATAAAATATAATAAAAATGTTAAACAAACCGAACCGTTCGTCGAACCTTAACCAAAGTTTGGATTCAGTTCGTTTAATTAAACGAATCTATTTCAAAGTTCAGATTCGGTTCGTTTAATAATCGAACCGAACCCGAAACGAACCGAATAGTTCGTTGAAAACCGAACTTTTGTTGCAACGTTACTGATATACAGACTTAATTTTTGGTATCCGAAAATTCGAATAGACATATTCGAATTTAAAATTGGATACAAATACGAATTTCAATATACCATATACAGACTTAAGAAGGAAGATGCAACGTCTAGGGTTTGGTAATGTTGAAAGATAAAAATTTATGAAATTATTTATATTGATTTTTTTATAAATTTATCCAGGTTTCGAGTGAGTCAGATTTGGTTCAGATGAGTGGGTGAAAATGGATCGGGTGGAGTGGATAGAAATATCCACATGAACGACCACCTCATATTTGAATCAGGTTTAAATTCAACCCCTAGTTGAAATTATAAATGGAAAAGAGAAAATAGATAAATGGAAACCCCTAGTTGTTAACCGAGCTAGGTATTCGGTTCGTTTAAATAACCTAACCCTAATAAACGAACCTAGTCTTGGATTTGGATTCGATTCGTTTAATAATCGAACCTTAACTCAATAGTTTGTCGAATACCGAACTTTTTTTACATCATCCTAAAAATAAACATTAAAAAAAATAAACAGGTTAATCTTTGGAAGAAAAAACAATAAAAAAACATTGATTATAGTCTATTTTATTTTTTTGAGTCAATCTTTAGTTATCTTTTCTTTTTAATTAAGAACCAGCATGTTATCGTCCTAAAACCACGGCAAAAATTAAAACCCTAGAAATTAAAAAATTAATATATATTATATTAATGAAAAATTACAAAAATATACATAACTTATGAAATATATAATATAAATTTATAATAAAAGTTATATAATAATAAAAATGTTAAACGAACCTTAACCAAAGTTTAGGTTCGTTCGTTTAATTAAACGAATCTATTTTAAGATTCAAGAATAATTCCAGGTTCGATTTGTTTAATAACCGAACCGTAGTTCGTCGAATACCGAATTTTTTTTTGCAATGACAGAAGGGAAACCATCTATAAAGAAGACATAAGAAAAACACATTCAATACAAGTATGATGCTGCAGTAACATGTGCTGAAAGCATACTAAAGAAGTCACTAAAATAAAGGAGGACTAAGCACTTGTAAGATATGGAGATTGGATATCATGGGAAGGTCATAATCTACGATAACACTCGTAACATATCCAAACAAGATTCAACAAACAATCTGCAGCTTAGGCATTCCACTGTAAAGTCATAGAAGGATGAATGGATGATCAATGATACACAAATCACCTTCAAGATGAAGAAAGATAAAAGGTCCAAAAAGACAGAGAGCAATAAACTTTAGTCACTTGTTATAGCAATGATTGAGAAATAGTTCCTAAAAATGGTTAGTATCTACAATGTGCTCAAGAGAACATTATTAATTTGCTAAAAAAAGAAACCACCCAATATCCAACCAATCCAAACGTAGGAAGAGATTCGATGTGATACTTTAGGAGTTAAACAAGCATGTCTTTAACATAAAGATATGATCCACCCCACTTTAGTTGCTTTGCTTTAAACAAGTATCAACCTTCAATGTGTGGTGTTGGAACAAGCAATTAATAGTTAAACAGAATATCCTCCTATTCGTTAAATATTCGATAACTTGAATGAAGATGGAAGGAGAAGCAAGAAAAGTGATAAACTTACTTTCATCATGGTATGCACACATTAATCGGTTTAAAACCTTAACTATCGGAAACCGAGCGATGCGCCGGTTTTCTGGTTTATACTTTTCTCGGTGGGTTTAATGATTTGGAAAGAACACATCAGGGTATCATCTACACTCATCATAGCACCGGCATTGTCGAACTCACCACAGTAGTTGGGTGCTGAGAATATTGTTACAAGTTGCCGGTCCGCAAAGAACTCATAACCATCCTCCACAACCTGAAAAGATGTTACAACAACCGATGTTCGATATCATAAAAGATGTTGAGATCGCTTTTTCGATTTCGATTGATTATAAATTTAGGATCTAACCTGATGAGCACGACACACTAGGTCGAGATCAAGTTTCTCAGTCAACTCTGTGACTTGGTCAGCACCAAAGGTGTATGAAACTCCTCTATCGTTCATCCCCCATCCTTTAATGTCTTTACCAGGATCCGACCACAGAAGATCACAAAACAATCCCGTCTCAGGCACATCATTAGGGCGCGAGATGCTTCGAATCTGATCCAAGTTCTTCAAGTCGGGGGAGAGACCACCGTGCATGCAAAGAATTTTCTCATCGATCAGAGCGGCTACCGGTAAACAATTGAAGCATTCCGAGAAAACTTTCCACAGCCGAACGTTAAATCGTCGCTTGCATTCGTCGTAAAAACCATATATTCTGTTTATCGACGCACACTCATGGTTCCCTCTCAGCAGAAAAAAGTTTTCAGGGTACTTGATCTTGTAAGCAAGAAGCAAACATATTGTCTCCAAGCTTTGTTTGCCCCGGTCGACGTAGTCGCCTAAGAAGAGATAATTCGCTTGCGGAGGAAATCCACCACAACTGAATAGCCTTAGAAGATCAGAATACTGGCCGTGAATATCACCTGCGTCCACCGATTCAAGAACAAACACACAAATTAACGAAATACTCTAAAATTTCTAATTTTTCATCATGCAATTAAATACCCAAAAATCAATTTATTTCCGAAACCCTAGAGGGCGATGAACCGAACCACACTTAATTTCACTCAAAACAACTAGATTAAAAAAAAAAAAACTAAATCGAAGCAGGTTGAGGAATTCAATTAATTCCTAAAGAAAGAAGATTTTTTATTTTTTTTACCGCAAATCTTTATTGGGGCTTCGAGTTCGAGGAGAATAGGCTGTTGCAAGAAGATCTCTTTTGACGCCGAACACAGGTGACGGATCTCTCCCTCTGACATCTGGACCTGCTTCCCCGGTGTCCCTTTCACTTCCAATAACCGACTGATTATGCCATCCAAACCGGTCGGATCCATTAGTCTCTCCCTCTTCTTCCTGCAGAGTAAAGTGGAAACGAACAAGTTGGAAGTGAGTAGTCTGGACACAGTCAAACATAACAACTCAATAGAAAACAAAGAAGAAATCAATGGAGGGTTTCAATGTTCTTCCTGGTTCACCTTCGAGAAGAGGTGAACTTGTGGAGTATCGTCGAGGAACGTTCGAAGAAAGAGAGAGTAGCGACAGCAAGATTTGGATTTTATACTTTTATGTCGATTTTTTTATTAATTGTTCGTTGTAAAATTTTATTCTTAAGGACGTAAAATGTAAATGAGTTCGGCTCTGAGGGTTAATTTTAGGGTTAGAGTTTAGGGCTAATAGGGCTAATTTTAGGCGCATTAAATGTTTTGGACTCGAAAGTTCAGATCCACTAGTTAATAGTCCAGGTCCAGATTCAACCTGTTAATAGTCCAGCCTACTACCCTCTTTCATCTTCGTCCTTTCAAACACAGACTACAGGCTACAACTCTCAACCACTAAAGGAAAAATGGAGAAACAACCAAAATCTGGGATTTTACCATCTACATTTAAATCTGGAAAAAAGATTAAGGGAAGCAGTAATGAAATATCGAAAAAAGAAAAATTGATAAAGAAATGCACAACCCTAATTACCTACTACGTAGAAGAAACGAAAAGAAACAAAAACCTTTTACCTCGCCGCCTATGAAAAATCACAAATAGAGTTAAGATTTCAACGGAGATCGATTTGAATGTGGTGATTATTGATGTGTTGGTATGAGTATGACTGATTTGATGTATCAGTTTGCAAAAATAATCCCTATAAAAACACCTATAAAATTAAAAACCTACGTAAAACACTTACAAAATCTTGTTGTATATTTTCCAACTTATATAATCTTTAACTTTATCATTTAAATATAAAAATAATCAGACACGGTCCGATGATCACAAATAAGGTTAAGATTTCACGATTGGAATGACCGAGATCGTTGGAATTATTTGAATGTGGTGATATTGATGTCTTGATATATTTGATTTAATAATTGATGTGTTGGTATGAGTATGACTGATTTGATGCCCCAATTGTAAAAATAATCCCTACAAAATTGTCAAAACTACCTACCACCTAAGGTAGTTTTAGAGTTAAAACTAAAAACCTACATTTTTTATAACCATTTTACCGTTAAAAATTATTTAAATTTTCTTTGATATGCCATTGTCAATAACGGGCAAAAAATGTACCCATCGTCCTCCCACCTCCCGATCATATTTCTCCCGATTGACCGATGATGAACTACCAAAGCAGTCCACTCTCCCGATCACCTTCTCGAACAACAAACTCACAGGTTGCATTCCGGAAGACATTGGGTTTACGACAAACATGGAGGTTTTGGACTTCAACTCCTTCACCGGACACTTACCGACATCCATCTCATGTCTCTCCGATATCCAAGTCTTCAATATCGCGCACAATCAGATCTCGGGAGTTTTCCCAGACGTAGTTTGCTCAATGAGAAGCCTTATGAATCTCACCATCTCCTTCAACTTCTTTTCCGGGTTCAGTCACTACTGCACAAAATCATTCCAGGGATTTGATTTCTCAGAAAATTTTTCTCCAATCCTTCCAATTTCGGCATGGGTGTCAGTTCCCACTCCTTAGCCCCTTTCTTATAACCCATTACAACACCACCACTACCGCTGCTTGAATCTTCTAAAGGAATTGAAGTAATAAAATCACTGAAATTAAAATAATCTTTATTCATAATTACAGGACTTATGTGAGATTATTTCCTTAAGATTTCTATGCAGGAAATAATAAAAAACCTGAGGAGTATAATGCAAAAGTTTCAATAAAACTTGTTAAAGAATAATGATGAAGCTCGGGGTCAGATACAAAAGTTTCAATATAAGATAATTGGGTTAAATCATATTGGGCCGCGCATTGGGCCAAAGTCAGCTAACTATAAGATTAATTATTAGTATGTTAAGATGTAGTTAGTTAATGATTAGTCCAAATTGTATTATTAATAAACTATGTCTGATTATGATTAAATCAATGAAAAGTGATACAGATTCAATTCTAATCTCCCTCCTAATCTTCCAACGACTCTAGGTCGACAGTTAAGTCGACCAAACTCATTTCTTCCCCTGCGCACACTCCGGCCGACGAATTCGTTCAAGTTCCGGCCATCCTTCCGATCAATCCCGCCGGACAGAGTTTCAAAATGGTATCAACAGTTGCTAACGACGTCGACAGAGATGCTACTTCCGCGATGGAGACGAATCAGTGTGATGAAGAAAAAGATCTCAACATAGAAAACACTATCGAATCAAGCAACCAAGACAATAGCCTTCCTGAGAATGGTTCAAAGATTTCTGAATCATCAAAACGCAAAATCAGAAAAGTTATTGTGAAGAAACCTCGCTGTCAAGAAAGCGACAGGTATGCTAGAAATTCTCCATATTTTTTAACTTCGGGAGACCACCCAAGTGCCCAAATGGTGGTTGATAAATTGAGAGGTGAAGAGAATTACATGGCTTGGGCAAATTCTATGAGATTGTCATTAGTCTCTAGAAAGAAAACTTCTTTTATAAATGGTAAAATTAGATAGAAAACCCTTAGATGATGAAGGGGAGGATTATGAAGATTAGGAGATGGTTAATGGTTTAGTGCTATCATGGATCATCAACAGTGTGATCCCTCAGATAGCATCCACCCTAGTTCATACAGAAACTGCCTATGAGGCATGGTTAGACCTTCAAGAAAGGTACAAACAGAAAAATGCCCCTAAAACCAATCAACTAAGGTATGAGATCAACACTCTTAGTCAGTCAAATAATAGTGTTTCAATTTTTTTTGATAACTTCAAGACATTATGGGATCAATTCATAGAACTAGAGAAACCCGATTGCAAATTTTGTTCCTCATGCATCCTAATTTATAACAAGAAAATTGAAAAAGATAGAATTCATCAATTCCTATTAGGATTGAATGATGAGTTCATGACTCTTAGGAGTCAGATATTAGCTTACCCCGACCTTCCCACAATGAACCAAGTTTTTTGCTTAGTTATGAAAGAAGAAAAACATAAAATCAATTTTAGGGAAAAATTAGGTGAAGAAGTTACTGCCCTGTTTGCAAAGAAAACAGAAGAAGAAAAGGAAAAAAAAGAGAAACCAAAGAGAAAAGGAGTTTATGGAAAGAATGGTAAAAAATTAGACAATAGATTTTATTGTGATAATTGCAAGTTCTTTGGACATACAAGAGAACAATGTTACCATATAATAGGGTTTCCAAATGACAAAAAGAAATTCAAAAAGGATAGAAAGGAAGATTCAAAGAAAACAGAAACAACAAATCAAGTTTCCTCATCTTTAAATACACAAAGCTTGACTGATGAAGAGCTCATAATGCTTAAGGATTTTCTAAACAAATCCTCAGGTATGAATTTTTCTTTTAATGCATCAATTTTTAAAAATTCATGGATTATAAATACTGGAGCTTCCCAACATATGACTGAGAACATCCATTTTTTTGACAAAACCCCAATTGGGAATCATAAGCACTTTGTCACCATTCCAAGTGGTGAAAAATGCAAAGTAACCTCAATTGGGAATATAACAATAACCAAAGACTATACGTACTTAAAAATGTCTTATATATACCCCAACCCCAATTCAAGGTTAATTTAATATCAATAAATAGATTAACCTCTGACTCAGATCTGAATGTCATTTTTGATAAAATTAAATGCGATTTTCAGGAAAGCAAATCAGGGAAAGTGATTGGACAGGGTAGATGTCGAAATGTACTCTATTTTTTGGAGTCTCAATCACTTGATTTTGCAAATACAGCCATGGATTTTGAAATTTGGCATAAAAGACTTGGGCACATATTTTCAGAGAAGATGAAAATGCTTGCCAAAGACATAGAATGCAAATTTTTTTCCTTTTCTGAACATGATTGTAATAAAATAGATAATTTTGTTGCAAACAAACAAATACATTCAAGTTTTAATAAAAATCTTGATTTCATAAAAGAAAAATGTAATATCTGTCCACTTGCAAAACAAGTTAAATTGAAATATAAAAATAGTACATCAAAATCAAAAGATATATTTCATTTGATACACATAGATGTTTGGGGAAAATTTCCAATAATTACACATGATGGATACTTTTATTTTCTCACCATTGTTGAGGATCTAAGTAGAACAACTTGGATTTTCTTAATGAAAACCAAAGGCGTGGTCTTAGAATACATTTCAAATTTTATAACTAAAGTCAAAAACTTCTTTGATAAAAACATAAAAATTATAAGTGATAATGGAGGGGAATTTAGTTCAATTAAATTCAAAATACTGTTAGAAAAGCATGGGATAATACACCAATCCTCCTGCCCATATACACCCCAACAGAATGCCATAGTTGAGAGAAAACATAGACATCTGTTGGAAGTGGCCAGAGCACTACATTTTCAAAGTGCAGTATCTTTAAAATACTGGGGTGAGTGTATTTTAACTGCTGCACACATAATGAAACACTACATAAACAGAAATTTAATTACAGCAATCTCAAGAGTTTTGGATGCTTATGTTATGCAACCACAAATTACAAAGAACATAAATTTTCACCAAGGACTTTTAAGGGAATTTTTATGGGATACCCATCTAATACTAAAGGTTATCTCATACTAGACAAAAGATATGAAATTCCATATTTCAAGAAATGTTGAATTTAGGAAAAATATTTTTCCTTTTAAAGATATGACTGAAGAAATCCAGGAGAAACAAATAGATAAAAAACCTTTACAAGATATATATGATCAAATCATATACTATCATGATAAACACAGAAAAAATAATAACAATATCATACAGCCTGAAAATTTAATTTCAGACAGCACTATATAGTCTGAAAAATTAAATTCAGACAGCAACAAACAAGAAAATAGAATGCAGTCTGAAAATCCAAGTCTAAACAGCAATATGCAATCTGAAAAATTAAATTCAGACAGCACAAAACATAAAAATAGATTGCAGTCTGGAAATTCAATTTCAGACATCAATATGCAATCTGAAAAATTAAGTTTAGATAGCACCAAAGAAAAAAATACAATGCAGTCTGAAAATTCAATTCCAGACACTATATTAGGCAGCCTGGAAACTCAATTCCAGACAACAATACACAGTCTGAAAACTTATATTCAGATAAAACAAAAAATGATAGAATGCAGGCAAAGGAAATAGCTAAATATAAAACAAACAACAAAATTAAAAATTTAAATCCAGTTATAACCAGACCAAACAAAACAAAAATAATAAACATAAACTCATTAAACATACCTGAATATAATCAGGCTAATGAAGAGGAAAACCTAAATTCACGAACAGATGTAAATTCATTGGATATACCTGAAAATATTCAGGCCAATGAAGATCAAACCATAAGTTCCTATAACCTGTCTGAAAATGAATTAAATAAAGAAACTCAGACAGAAACAAACAACAACTCTCAGGAATCATTGGATAGGCAAAAACAAAAACCCAGAGCAACAACAAAGCTCTGGACAGGGTAATCTAGACAGACCAACTGAAAATAAGGCTTTACAACCAACAAGCCATAAAACCAGCTTGTAAGGAAGGAAAATAGTAAAACCAAAATATTTTCAGGATTTTATCTTACAAAATAAAAAAATAAAACAAAATGAGCCTAAATACCCAATGAGCAACCATGTTTCATATAATAAAATAAGTAAACATCATAAGAACTATCTAAAACAAATAACAATTAACAATGAACTATGTTCATTCAATGAAGCTTCAAAGGATCCAAAATGGATTGAAGCAATGGAAAATGAAATGAGAGCATTAAAAAAAAATAACACTTGGACTCTCACATATCTTCCTAAAAACAGAAAATCCATTGGATCAAAATGGATTTATAAAATTAAATACAAACCAGATGGTCAAGTAGAAAGATATAAAGCAAGGCTTGTTGCAAAAAATTTTACACAAAAAGAGGGTTTTGATTTTTTTGAAACCTTTGCACCAGTAGTGAAAATGGTGACTATAAAAATCATAATAGCAGTTGCTTCAATGAAAAGTTGGAATTTATACCAACTAGATGTAAACAATGCATTCTTGCATGATGAATTGAATGAAGAGGTTTATTTAAAACCTCCACAAGGCTTATTAGAAGAAAATGATAAAAGAGTATGTAAACTAAATAAGTCATTATATGGGCTTAAACAAGCTTCAAGAAGCTGGTTTGAGAAACTAAGAGGAGTACTCTTAGAGATTGGCTTTTCCCAAGCAAAATCTGATTATTCTCTTTTCATTAGAGAGAAAAACCAAAACATTTTATATCTCATTGTATATGTGGATGATATCATCATCACAGGTAGCAATGAGCTAGAAATTGGAATTATAAAAGTTCAATTAGAAAACCAATTTAAACTGAAAGATCTTTGAAAATTAAATTATTTTTTAGGCATCGAGGTGTCATATTCACCTCAAGGCATATATCTTTCTCAAAGGAAATATGCATTAGGAATTCTAGAAGAATCTGGCCTCTCTGGTGCAAAACCTTCCAAAATACCAATGGAAAAGTTTATAGACTTAAAGAATGATAAATCCAAATTAATTCAGAACCCAACTTTCTACAGAAAGATGATTGGTGAATTGATATACCTAAACATAACAAGGCCAGACTTAAGTTTCTCAGTAAACTGGTTAAGCCAGTTCATGCATGAACCAAAAGAAGTTCATCTTAGAAATACAAGCATGACCCAGGGCAAGGGCTACTATACAGTAGAAATACAAGCATGACAGTTAGAGCATATTATGATGCTGACTGGGCAGTCTGCTAAATTAGCAGAAAATCATTAACAGGCTTTTGTATTATGTTGGGAAACTCATTAGTCTCCTGGAAAACCAAAAAGCAAGTCACAATAGCCAGATCATCATGTGAGGCAGAGTACAGAGCTATAGCTCAAGTAACCTGTGAAATTATATGGATTTATCAACTAATGGATGAACTTAAAATCAGAATAATAAAACCCACAGAACTCTATTGTGATAACAAGTCTGCTATTCATCTAACAAATAACCCAGTCTTCCATGAGAGAACAAAACACATAGAGGTGGATTGTCATTTTATAAGGGAAATGATAAACCAAAAGAGAATATTACTAAAACAAATTGGAACTAAGTTCCAACAGGCAGATTTTCTCACAAAAGCACTTGGTGAGAAAGAAATTAAAGATTTTCACTCCAAGCTTGGAATATTAGATATATATTCCAAGGCTTGAGGGGGGGTAAAGAAATTGAAGTAATAAAATCACTGAAATTAAAATAATCTTTATTCATAATTACAGGACTTATGTGAGATATTTCCTTAAGATTTCTATGCAGGAAATAATAAAGAACCTGAGGCATATAATGCAAAAGTTTCAATAAAACATGTTAAAGAATAATGATGAAACTCGGGGACAAAGATACAAAAGTTTCAATATAAGATAATTGGGCTAAATCATATAAGCACTGGGAAAAAGTCAGCTAACTATAAGATTAATTATTAGTATGTTAAGATGTAGTTAGTTAATGATTAGTCCAAATTGTATTATAAATAAACTATGTATGATTATGATTAAATCAATGAAAAGTGATACAGATTCAATTCTAATCTCCCTCCTAATCTTCCAACGACTCTAGGTCGACAGTTAAGTCGACCAAACTCATTTCTTCCCCTGCGCACACTCCGGCCGACGAATTCGTTCAAGTTCCGGCCATCCTTCCGATCAATCCCGTCGGACAGAGTTTCAAGATCTTCAATCTCGAAAAAAGGTTTCTTTTCTACCACAGGTGGTGGCTCTGATTTCACGCTCAAGGAATCCTTCTTCCCCCTGCGGGAGGATCTGGAAGATACTCCTTTCCTTGCGCAGGTTATGTGAGTCGAGATTGACGAACGAGGAAGAGCATGGAAAGTGGAAAAGAGGCCGATAACGACGCTATCTGTGTCAGTTCCCCCTCCAATCTTGCCCCTCCGAACCCATTCCAGTCCGTACACGCTCTCTTCTCCGGGCGTCCTCCTCCGTTGCTGGCTTCTGTAGAAGGGATTGGGGCAGAAGAAAATAAGAAGATCGGGTTTGTCGGGTCATTATAACGAGTTACCGGGTATGGGTAAACCCAACATAATTTACTAATGAGGGACAAATTAGGAAAATTTACTCCCTAACACACCCTAACCACCTAATGACTAGGCTTGGTGGTTACTTTTGACCACCAAGCCGTCTTAGGTGGTTAGTTTTAAGTTTTAACACTTACCCTAAAATTAAACACCTACCTAAAACACCTACAAAATCGCAAACACTATTATTGTCATAAGATGTGCGGTCAAGATTCCCCGGTCGATCACATCTAATTCTTGTTGTATATTTTATTAGGGCAAAATTCTGGTGCAATATAACTATATGCGCTATCTGCGCCGTATCAATCCTGGCCGTTGGTATAAGTTGATGGAATGTCAGTCGTGTGTTATATAGTAGTAGTATAATGGTGTGATTAACGTTTACATGCTGGATAATAGAATGTGACATGAATAAATTAATAGATAGTTAATTAATAACAGGAAGCCTATGTATGAACCTATGTCGTATTATCTTGTCAACGGTTGTTTGACTTGGAAGAAAGAAGGAAATTATCTCCAAGGAGACGCGACTATTAATCCCTTCAACAACCAATATAAGTAGGATTTTGTTTTCTTCATCTTCTTCGGTTTCATTTGTCGTTCGTCGTCGCCGTTGTAGTGAAGTGGACATCGGAAGTTGCAGAGCGTGCACCATACGACGATCGGATTTGGCTTCTCTCCTCGGACAACGCATTTGCCCCATCGTACATTGGTGGAAATCGTACCCTAACCCTAACTCTATTGGGGCAACTTACATAAAAATGACACATGTCGATGGGGAAGTAAAATTATAAATGAAAATATTGTTAGAAAAATAAAACATTTCATTAAAATGAAAAGATAAATGGAAAATATTACACGTCCATTACGAATAGGTAAGACGATACCATACTACGTACTGAATGAAAGTAGAACGTCAAAAAAATAGAACTAACTACGTCATTGAAATGAAAATTACAACATCAATATAAGATAGATAAGTACGACATATAAACGTAAACTACTGATGCAAATAACAAAAGATGGACTATTCCATTTGAAGATCTAGAGTAAACACCTGGTTCGAGCATAATACTGGACGTCCACTTCATTGATAAACCTTTGTCGTATCATAACATCAATGATATGAGGAATATTAGTATGAGTTGGAGGTGCATAGGTTGGGAAAGTGTCTACATAAAAATGTGTGTTAAAGCAATACTGTGGAATTGAGATTGGGATGAAGTTTGACGTCACATTGTTTGTTAGAAATATATTATCATGGAAAGTATTGGAGAACATATGGTATGGATATTGAGCTTCATTTTCATAAAAGTATTCATAGAACTCATTGAGATGGTTGTGATTAAGGTAGTTTACAGATTCAACTGTATGGTAGGAAATGGGCAATGGAAGAGTTGTCGAGGTTCGTTGAGGGAGGGAGCTTAGTTGTGGGAGGGGAATCTACACGTCATTGTAGTACGTTGGAAGGGGTATGAAACCAGGAATGACATCCTCCGGCAGATCAAATAGTGCTTGTGGAAAAGTAAGTGAATTTTCAAATGAAGCAACTACACGATGAGGATCATGGTCGGGAGTCTTAGGGATGGCAGTCGTCCTGCTAATTTGAGATTCGGTGGGCATTTGTGATTCAACAGTCATAGACAAATCAGAATCGTAGGTATCATGTATAGATTGCGTCGACCATTCATCATAGCTAAGGGACACCTCCGGTTGTGATGGTTGGCAGTGAGGGACGACTTCTTCATCATCAGAAATAATGATGTGTTCTTCATCATCAGAAAGAATGATGATAGAAGGATCAGCCATTTTCCGACGAAAAGAAAGAGGTAGATGAAATGAAACTTGAGGATAACAGAGATAGGAAGACCATGTTTATATAGAAGATGACGTACATATTACATTGTTGAAGTAGTATGTCTGGGGTATGAAGTGACGTACTGACACTTTTTGACAATATTGGGAAAACATCCCTTACATAGCCCGGTCGTGGTGATTGACAAGCTGAAATCACTTTGACAATTAAAAAAAAGTAACTTAAAACAGAAGAGCTAACTTTGGAGACGAATGAAGCTTGAGGAATGAAAAAAATTTGGATACAATTAAAAAAATGGATGAAATGGGAGTGAAAGGAAGTGATATAAGCGAGATATGGATGAAGATATATACTACACATTTTTTTAGATGGATGTTTGACGTGTGGAACAGTGGACGTTTGATGTGTCGTACAACACAATAATTAGCTGAGTCAAGTCAAGCATTAAATAGGAGATAAAAAAAATTGTGTTAATCGAGATTTATTAGAAAAAAAAACACATAACACTGTTGCTATTTAAGTTAAAAATCAGTTTTACACAGAAAATAAAACCATGTATCTCGTAATTAAGAAAAAGAACCTCGTGATCCGGATCTGTCGTCGTACACTACATATGTAGAAACGCCGTAAACAATTAAAGCCGTCAGATGTCAGACGGACAGCTGTGATTGAAGATGACGCATATATCTCAAATAGCAATATTGCACCTGATAATTTCCCTATTTTATTAACCTATATAATTTTTAATTTATGATTTAAATATAAAAATATCAAAGATTTTTAAATATAAAAATATAAACTTTAATTTTAAACTAATTGACTTTTAAATAATTAAATATTTAAAGTTAAACTATTATATAATATTTTTAACTTAATTTTCTATTATATATTTTACTGTTTTAGAATTTTACTAAATTTTTTATTAAATATTTTTGTATAATTATTGTAGTTAAAAAAATCCCTATTTGAACCCAACCCCAGACTCGGACCAACTTCATGAGTCCGGGTCGAAACCAATTAGCACAGACCGGATCCATTTACACCCTTACTTATTTTACACAAAAAAAATTGCATCTCTTGATTGATGGGCCCAAGGTCCAGCCCATGTATTCTTCATATAATATTAATAAAACTTCACATCCGTCATTTTTCTGAGGACCTAAACCTAAAGAGTAGTCATCACGACGGTCGTTGCCAGTGTCTACGACGTCTGCTATGCTCGACAGATATTCTCCGATGGGCTTGGCTCCCTTTTGCATGTTGGTGCAACTGTATTTATTGTATCTTTTTTCTTCTAACAGACAGAAAATCGAAGAATCAAACAAATTAATAAAACTACCTCCACGTATAGAAGATGGTAAGTCTATCAAATGTTTTAAAAAACAAAACTTTAAACAGAGAAATATTTTAAACAGAACTTCCCCACGTAATGAGTTTTTTACAATGATAAAAAAAAAACAGAACTTTCAAATGATAAAAATTGAAACATAGAGGATGATAAAAATTGAAACAGAACTTTTAGAATATAAACTCACCATTTTTCACCAAGAACATAAAAGTAAATCGAAGTATGTAATAGAATTCACCGGAGAGAGGATTGTGATTCACCAAGTCTGCCAGAACTCACTGTCCTTACTGCGCTTGCCGGAAGATGAAGAAGTCGCGGTCGCCGCTGCTGCCTGCCTGCCGGAACGGAATGCGAGAAATCGGAACGATTGGTTTTGGGAGAAAATAAAAATCGGAAGGGAGGGTTGGGGTTTAAAGATTTGGGGATTTTAATTATTTTGGATTGGGGTTTAGGGATTTAGGGGTTGGGTTTTTTACGTTTTTTTTCATTTCGTTATAATTTAAACTTTATTTTTAAAAATATATAAGGTAAAATAAAAATTATCCATTTAGGACGGTTTTTTCATAAACCGTACCTAATTTCACATTTAGGGACGGTTTTTCATAGACCGTCTTTAATTGTTTTTCAAAAAAAATCAAAATATTTAGAGACGGTTTATTAAGGGTGACGACGGTTCCTAATTTAAAAAAATCGTCTCTAATTGTTAAGGGTGACGACGGTTTACCAGTGAGCCATCGTCAATCCTAAAAAAATCATAATTAGAGTGGGTTTTTACAAGTTGTCCCTAAGCCGTCGCTAAATCCGTCCTTACAAGTCTGTTTTCTTGTATCTATATACTATAATTGTTTATAAAACACTATCTAATAAATTGACTCAATATTCATATACTGTAGTAAGCTTTGAAAAGAAAAGACAAGATTATAAATATATATAATATTATAGAGAAAAAATCAGGAACGACCCTGATCGCACGGTGCCCTAAAACGGTACCTGCATTACCCATTACCCATTACCTCTGTCAGACTTCTCCATCCACATCCACATTACCCATTACCCTAGACACTCCCATCTCTGATGTCTCTACAAAAGCCTCATCTTTACCTCCTCCTACCTCTGTCAATCGCCATTAATTAAACCACGACGGAAGGGAAGCATCTTGACAGAACCCATCGCGATTGTACGAAGAGGAGTTGATCCGGGGCCCTGTGATATATATCTACCGTTCCGCGGAACTCGATTTCGGTTCCGCGGAACCCATCGCGAGTTCCGCGGAACTCGATCGCGGTTCCGCGGAATCGGAACGCCGCGGAATCGGAATCGGAACGCCGCGGAATCGGAATCGGAACGACGCGGAATCGGAATCGAAACCGGAATCGTACGGATCGAGGAGGGGAATGGACGGTTTGATCTGGTGTCCGCACGGTGATCACCGTGCGGACGGGCCGTTCCAGATGTTTTTCCTAATATTATATTGTAAGATATAATATTATAACCTTTTTTATTGTTATTCAACCATTTGTTTATTAAGTATTTGCAGGTAATTTCGCATTTAACTTGCCTAAATCGAAAAGAGGTTATTATCCCCCTTATAGTCTCGGACCACCATCCAACAATTTGATGATGTGATGAATGAAATAATATGCAACACTTGTTGCAGTGTAGGATGATGGTAGTACCCTAAATGAACGAATTTGGACAAACGGTCCACCATGACAATAATAACACTTTTTCCCTTCATTAATGGCAAACCCGTAATAAAATCAACAGAAATGTCTTGCCAAACCGCCTCCGGAATTGATAACGGCATTAATAATCTATATTGCTTAATATTATCTGTTTTTATCTGTTGGCAAGTAATGCAAGTAGCAACATATTCTTTAATCTGAGAATTCATACCGTCCCATAAAAACGAATTTTGAATCCGCTTGGTAGTTCTTTCACAACCTTTGAGAATCCAGATTATGTCTTTAAAAAATATTAATCCATTCACCATTCTATAATCATCACTTGATAATCTCCCAGCTTCAATATCCTTTTGAATTTTTTCTTCCCAGCTTTGGTCTTCGGTCTGTTCCGATAGTATTTCTTCTTCTTCAAACCTTCTCGATAATCCATCTGCTACTGAATTCTCGATCCCCGGTTTATAAATAATTTCAAAGTCATATCCCAATAGTTTATATATAAATTCTTGTTGTTCGATCTGGAGTTTGAATCATTTGAGTTAACAGATTTTTCAAACTTCTATGGTCCGTTTTTATAGTGAAATGTCTGCCAAGTAGATAATGACGCCATTTCCCTACTGCTTGAGCAATAGCAAATAACTCTCTAACATATGTGGAAGCCATTCTCCTCCGACCTGTCAATTTCTTGCTAAAATAGGCTAAGGGGTGCCCTTCCTACATTAATACTGCTCCAATACCTGTTTGTGATGCATCTGTTTCCACCACAAATATAGTTTCAAAATTAGGATAACTTAGGACAGGTGCAACCAGCATTGCTTTTTTTAATGTTGCGAAATTTTCAGTAGCATCCTCGTTCCACAGGAACTCATTCTTCTTAAGTAATTCTGTCATTGGATGTGCAATGCTAGCATAGCTTTTAATGAAACGCCTATAATATACCGTTAAACCCAAGAAACCACGCAATTGTTTGACTTTAGTTGGTAATTGCCATCTCATCATTGCATCCACATTTTAAGGATATGGTTTTATATTGTCTCCAGCTATAATATATCCAAGGAACTGTAGTGGTTTCTTCTCAAACGAACACTTGCTCAATTTCACTATTAATTTGTTCTGCCTTAGAACCTCAAATACTGATTCTATATGCTTGATATGTTAATCTTCTTTAGTTTTGCTAGAGACGAGTATGTCATCGAAAAATACAATAACATATTTTCTTAGAAACTTTTGAAACACCTCATTCATTAGTGCTTGAAATGTTGTTGGAGCATTGGTTAAGCCGAACGGCATTACCAAAAACTCAAAATGCCCACTATGAGTTCGGAATGCTGTTTTGGGTATATCAGGCAGATGGATTCTGATTTGATGATAATCGGCCCTCAAATCCAATTTAAAAAATATTTTTGCCCCATTTAACTCACCTAACGATTCATCAATTGTTGGTATTGGAAACTTATCTTTCACCGTAATAATGTTTAGAGCTCTGTAATCCACGCAAAGGCGCCAACCACCGTCTTTCTTTTTTACTAATATTACCGGAGACGAATATGGGATAGTGCTAAGTCTCACTAGACCTTCATTGAGCATTTCCTTCACCAAGGTTTCCATTTTTGCCTTCTGGTATTGCGGGTAACGATACGGTCTTACTGATACCGGTTTAGAACCAGGAATTGTGTGTGTGAGATCTCTTTCCCTGAATGGTGGTAAGCTCTTAGGCTCCTCGAAAATATCAGAATAGTTTTTTAATAACTCCTCCTATTCCACAGAATAATCCCCATTCTTCGAACTATTAATAATAGAATTTACTGTTGACATTTCGATCTGCATCATGTAGCCCATATGTTGATTTGCTGATAAGAATTTTGATTCTCTCGATGACATTGGTTTATCATCAATCCATCCTTGTCCACACCATTTAATACTCTTCCCATTGCATTCAAATTCCATATATAATTCATTATAATCGGTTATAACTCTTTCTAGAGTACGTAACCAATGAATTCCTAGAATCACATTAGCACCAGTCACTGCAAATAAATATAAATCAATGCAAATTTCAGTTCCTTGTATTAACACTGTTGCATTTCTACAAACTCTGTTACAAACTAATTGTGCCCCATTCCCAGTTGTTACTTGAAAATCTGATATTTTAAAAACTGGAATATGCAACTTCTCCACTATTTCTGCTTGAATAAAATTGTGTGTTAATCCCGAATCAACTAATATGGACACAATTTGATTCTTTAAAACTCCCGTTAATTTGATCGTCTTAGTTCCTATTACACCATCCAAAGCATTCAAGCTTACTAGTGTTCTGTCACTTGGTTGTGTTGATGGTTCTCCAGTCTCTTCCTCATCTGAACTTTCACTTTCAAAATAATTAATCTCTGTCAAACTACTACCATCAGCCGATAATAGTAATAATTTGCCTTTGCAACGGTGGCCTTTAAACCACTTTTCATCACAATTAAAACATAACGATTTTTCTCTTCTCGATTTCTTCTCCTCTTCTGTTAATTGCTTCCTGAAATTAGGAACCGAAGAAATAATATTGTCTGCTCTTTTATGTGGCGGTACATACTTTGAACTCTTGTAATAAGATTTAGCTTGCTTGCTACCTTTGATTTCATCATACATACTTGCAAGAGCAAATGCTTCATTTATATCTTTGGGTCTTGCCAATAGTAGTTTTTCTTGTAGCTTGGGACTAAGTCCGGTGATATACATTTCTTTAAGCGCTTCTCTAGATACTCTGTGTGCCTTAGCTGCCATACTTTGAAATTTTTGTTGGTACTCCACAACCGACATAGATTCCTGATTTAGTTTGCTTAGCCTCCCGGTAGGAACACCATATGGATTTCTTCCAAATCTTCTAGTTACATCTTCCATAAAATCTCCCCAACTCTCTATTTGTTCTTCCTCTTCCATCTATACCAGCCATTCCAAACGCCTCTCCTTCCATGCTTTGAGTTGCTAAGAATAGTCTTTTTTCTATTAAGTTCTTGTTGCGGAGGCGGCGTCGTCGACAATCTCGCGACTTCCCCTAGTCTGGGACGATCGAAGTGTTGTGGTGTTGCCAGATTGGAGCTAGGGTTTTTCGCCCAAGGAAGAAGGGGGCGTTTACCCGCTCTAACTGTCACTAAGGAGAAGAGAATAGATTTGCGTGTATTTTTCGTTATCTCAGTAAAAGATTAACTTGTTGTATTAAGCTAATTTTGAATGTTAATCACAATGTTTATTCATTACAAAATTAGTTAACAAGACTCATAACTAACTAATTAAACTAATTGAAGATCCGGCCCATTTGTAATTGATCCAATAAGGATTTATTTGAAACATTTATCTTTGGCCCTTTGACTTCTTCAATTCTTAATCAATGAGTCTTGTAGCAATTGTCTGCATAATAAAACTTGAACCAAAATTAGTTTCTATATTAAAAATAATTATTCATTACATTTAGGTCATGGTAACGTTTTCTTGAAACTTTTGTAAACAACACCCTGTTAGTTAATAACCGGTAGTTTATTTAGTTATACCAGAACCTTCTAATTGTTTTATTTTACTTAGGTCATCAGTTTTATTTCTTGGCAAAATTGATGTTTTTACCCTGGATTTTCAGTATATTCTTATATTTTCATCCTTGATGTGGTAGTGCCGAAAGAATTTATTTATTTTAAGCAACCAGCCTTCTACATTCTTGCCTGAGAATTTCGGAATATCTTTGCCCGAAGGCCTGATTGTATCTTGAAAGTTCAGATTTCTTCCCTGTGATGATCTGTTCTCTTTACCTAATTCCGAATTTGCGCCTAACTTTCTCTGAATATCGCACAAATTTGCATCCAGCGTTTTGGTAACCATGGAAAATTGTGCTACTGTTGCATTAAGTAACAATGCCTGCTCACTTTGTTCTTTCTGAATTTGTGCTATACATGCCTCTATTTCTGAGAATACCTAGCTGTAATAATAATATATTAGAGGTATTCAATAACAATGAGATAGAAGAATGATTCTTTCCTGATGGGGACCTAGTTAAGGGCTAGGACATCCCCTGAATATTTTTCTTAAATGTTTCTCGTCTTCGCAGACGTTGTCTTCTATCTGTATACCGATCTGGATTTTTTTTTCTTTTCTTTTTCCGATGTACACCTTAAAATAACAACACGATATAGATCTGAATCAATATAAATTCGCAGCAATTAATTTTAGGTAAAATACTTTCCTGTTTCGGATCTAGTCAAGGGCTAGAACATCCCTTGAAATATTGATCAAATTATTTACGTCGTTCCCGACCAAGATCCCTTGCCAATGATCGTTCGTCCGTGAGAGAGAGAACCCGATTGAAAGCACCAATGTAATCAACTAGAAAACCAACCACTTGCTCTTCACTGAAATTAATAAAATACTCTAAAACTTGGAGAGATAATCCTCCTCTTGTCGCCGACGGCTAGGGTTCGAAAAATCAAATTCTTAGCTACTTCAAAATTAACTAGGGTTATGCCTTATATAAGGCATCCATTACAATTTATTAGCTCACACTGAGGCCCACTCGAATTGGCCCATTACTCACCAAGATAGTAATCTTTTAATTTTGAACTTTGTACTTTCTCGCGGGCCCCACGTCGAAGTATAGTGTGTTCTTTAGGTTTAACACTTGCTGCCACCATTTCCGTATTGGGGTTTGAAATTTCACAAGATCCAACTTTCTCCACCGTCGCCGATGCTTCCTTCTCGACCATGACTGCCTCATCTTCCACCGGGTCTGCTAGTTCTTCCATCTCCGGTAGTAGCCTTTCATATCCGTCACCACTTCCGGTGGTAAAACCATGGGGGTGACACAAGTAGTATCGTCATTTTCGAACTGCATCTGTAATAGCCCATAGTTCCTTTACGTAGGTTGACGCTCGTTGTCAGAGTGGAGACAATTTCTTACTATAATACGATATTGGATGTTCTTTCTGAATTAATATTGCACCAACTCCTACGTTGCATGCATCCATTTCGACCACGAATGGTAAGTCAAAATTGGGAAAAATTAAAACTGGTGTGGTTGTCATCTTTTCCTGTAAAATGTTGAAGGCCTCCTTGGTCTTTTTATCCCAATGAAAATAATCCTTCCTTAGTACGTTTGTTAGTGGTGCTGCTAACTGTGCATAGTGATGAATAAAGCGACGATAATATCCTGTAAATCCCATAAATGATCGCACATTCTTTATATTCTTTGGTTCCGGCCAAGACTTAACTGCTTCGATCTTCTCCGGATCGGATTTTATTCCTTGGGATGATATGATGTGACCCAAATATACCAGCTCTCCTAAACCAAAGGCAAACTTGGACATCCTTATGTAAAACTCGTGTTTCTGTAAGATCTCCATCACTACGTCCAAGTGCTTCAGATGTTCCTCAGTCCTGCTGTATATTAAAATATCGTAAAAAAAAACGATAATAAATTTTCTCATGACCTGCTCAAACAGTTGATTCATGCAAGATTGAAACGTAGCCGGTGCGTTTGTTAACCCAAACGACATAACGACGAATTCGAAGTGTCCGTGATGAGTTCGAAAGACCGTCTTCTCCATATCTTCTGTTACTATTTGAATTTGGTGATACCCTGCCCGCATGTAATTCATCTATTGTTGGTCATGAAATTTGGTAATACCCTGCCCGCATTGTTGATATCGGAAATCCCTAACTGTGGTCGTATTGAGTGCCTGATAATCGATACAATTAAAATCGCCAAGTCCCGTTCTTCTTACGTACCAGAATCACCGATGATGAAAATAGACTTATACTATGTCTGATTAAGTCTTGTTGAAGCATCTCTTTTGTCAACCGTTCGATCTCATTTTTCTGGAAATGTGAATAGCGATATGGATGTACATTTATTGGTTTGGTGCCTGGTTGCAACAGAATGTGATGATCATTAGTTCTCATCAGTGCAGGTAACCCTCGAGGTTCATCAACCACTGATTTAAACTTCTGTAGCAACACTTCCAATTCCTCAAATTGGTTTGACTGACCCTGTTGACTTTATAAATTGGCCTCTCCTGCAAAAAAAGACACATCACCTCTTCCTATTAATTTTTTAATCCTCCTTCTGACATGTGTGATCTCTCTAATGCATCATTACCTTTTCAAGTTACCTGCATATATGATGGGGTTGAAACGTATCTTCACACACTACAAAAAAAGTAAGCAGTTTGGACGACAAAAGTTAAGGAATTTCCGTTACAAATACTCAAATTCCGTTAACTTTGGTTGTCATCAAAATTCCGTTACAAATACTCAAATCCGTTACAAATACTCAAATCCGTTACAAATACTTTAAAACTAAGTTAACGAAACGAAAAATCCGTTACAAATTTTTTTAGATATTTGTAACGAAAATTCCGTGTCAAATAAAAAAATTATAGACTGATCATTGGTAACGGAATTAAAAAAAAATTGGCCAATGTTTTTTTCAGAATGCATATATTCCTGTAAATTCCAATATTCATAATTCGTGTAAATTTCAGAATGCATATATTCCTGTAAATATTTTTTCCTATAAAAATCATATAACATTCATAATTTACATTCAATATTACTCATTAAATTCATTCAACATTAATGATTAAAATTATTTAACATTCAACATCTTGTCCCTAACACAACATTAATTCAATGACAATATTAATATCTTATAAATTTCTAAATATCTAAAAATGAAAGAGAATTCATAATCTAATATTCATACTTAACTATTTCTCTGATCACTATAAACTATTTGGATGGAGGAGTTTGATATCTTCGATCGCTATGAGCTCCATTACTGTTATCTTCGATGCTAAATTCTGGTAGTATTACTATGAGTTTGATATTTTCGATGCTAAATTTTGAATCATGATACTCATTGTCATTTTCAAGAGTTGAAGTGCAATGCTCATTGTTCTACTGATCTTCAAAATATGTACAAATTCCCCCATGATTTGTTTTTCCATGAAAAACCTATACGTTTAATATTAAAATATGAACAAACCTCTATAGTTTGTATTAAACAAACAAGCATTTACAAAAGTTGTTTATTAATTATACTTACTCAAAAAAATTGGGATCATGTTGGTCCCCATATATTACTAACTCTGAAATTGATCTTAGAGCTTCAATGAGTTCTTCCTTCAAAAAAGAATATACAGTGATGGTACCCCCAATACATCAGCCCAGGCCCACAAAGGAGCCCAGAAGCAAGGCCCAACAAGGTGAACGAAAGAGGAAGGCCTAAGTTGCCTCACGGGCATTCGCCCGACTGGGCGGACCGGGGCAGACCTGTCGGCCGGATCGGTTAATCCTCCAAGGGTTGCATCCCAAGTATGTCGGATCTGTTAAACCGGATCCTAGTCCGAAAGCAAAAGGTCCAGCGTCCGATAGGAAGTTGTATAAATACCCCTAGGGGTGAAGTGTACAAGGGGGAGATTTACTTGTAATATGCTTAGAATATACTTGTAAGATACTGGTGATTATACGGGAATAAAGATCAGTCACCTTTCCAGAGGGACACGATCATACAGTAATGAAAATATTACTTAATTACACATTGTGAGAGTAATTTTTTTCCAATCGACAATCCTGTTCAAGTTATTTTTATTACCTTATTATTCTCGTCGTCAACTTGAACTCTTTGCAGTTGATCGGTCTGATATCTGCAAGTTAATATAAAAAATTATATTATCACATAATACTGCAAATGACAATGTGTGCCATAAGCATACATATTTTGTTTTCTAATGAAATTTAAGATAATGCAAATTTAAGCAATTAAATATGAAAATTTAAATTGCATTTTGCAAATCAAAGAGAAAGGTAGAAATCTCGTGAAGGGTCGTAGGTAAGGGGGGGAAGATAATCTCCAGTAAGAGCCGTAGGAAGAAGACACTAGTTGGTTTAATCTCTGGATGCCTGCCATACTTGGTCGTCCATGGTTTTATTTATAGTACTTATTAAAGGTGTAACAAACTAACTACTTTATTACAACTGGCTAATCTGTTGTGATTTACTGATAATAACCAAATGCCTTATCTCGATTAGTTTTCTTCTTCCGTTTTCCACACCCCAACTCTGGATTGTCCTCCTGCTCAACTTCCTTCTATGTCTCTTCGTTAATATCCAGGTCTTGCCGTAATCGTTCTAATACTGCACTGGTATCGAATGGTATATTAACAGAAGACACCATGAGTTGCTTCTTCACCTTGGCTTCCCTCACCCCCACTGGTTGAAGCTTGGTTCACTTTGTGCACTTATCCTGTTTTGCTAGGGAAACCAATCAACCTATAGCAGCCTTCCTTGACATGCCCATACATGTTGCAGTCATCACAGAATATGCTTGTATCTAATTGTTTACCACTCTTCCTGACAGTAATTCTATCTTTCTTGACTTGCTTGTTTGAGTTCTTCTTTGTTGTTTCAACAGAGACTTGGTATGTCGATACTTCACTCGTTTTCCTTTTGTATGCTCCCTTTTATTTTTCTTCTTGGTAACCTAAGGCATATGCCCTTGTAAGGTTTGGTAATTTTTCAGAAGATAGGATTTGTCCCCTTATCTTCAGATAGTTTTCATTGAGCCCCAACAATAACTGAATTACCGTATCATTGTCTTGAATTTTGCAACTTCATTTATCATCCCACAAATGCCACACTTACAATATGGTTTAAGAACACATGAATCCAATCTGTCTCACAGAGACTTAAATTTATGATAATAAACTTCAACAGTGTCTTGGTCTTTCCAAGTAAGGTGATGTCAACCTTCATTTGAAATAATTATGGTGCATTCGCTTGCTTAAATCTTTGATCTAAATACTTCCAAATTAGTGATGCAATATCACTAAACATCAAGGTTGTGCCAATATCTGCAGAAATAGCATTATAAATCCAGTTCAAGACTAACTCATTGCTTTGTTCCCAATACTAAAATACTGTAGTGGATTCTTTTGTGGGCCTTCGATATCAATGCTACATGCATAGCGGTGTACCACGTGTAGTAATTTTTTTCACCAGTGAGCACATTTGAAACGAGTTGTGCTCCAGGACCTTCAGTAGTATAAGAGACACTTGTTGGTGAATGAACAAGGTTGAATGTGGAAGACGATGAGAAGAAGAAGAAGAAGAAGAAGAAGAGCAAGGGTGATGAATTGTTGAATCTGGAAACCGTGGTTGCACGGTTTCCTATTAATTTATAACTTCACAAAACTAAATCTCAACAACCCAATCGTGGGCATTACACATTAAGCTAACCAATTCTATTTTAGCTAATTAATTACAAATTTATATTTCACACTAATACGCCTTCTCAATCCTGTGAGAATGGTCTCACAAGATTGATTCGTTGTTCGCAAAAACTTTAGGAGATAATGCTTTAGTAAGCAAATCCGCTTTTTGTATTGTTCCCGGAATATGAGATATGTGCACCGATCCTATCTCAATCCTTTCTCTAACATACTTGAGATCAATCGCGACATGCCGAATTAGTGGCTAGGAAGACTGTACCTCGATTGTCCGATTTAAGTGTAATTGGGGTCTTTACACCAACTCCCAATTCCACTAGTAAATTCTTGACCCATTCTAATTCTTGTATGGTTGTTGCGATAGCTCTATATTCTGATTCGGTGCTTCAACGTGATACCGTACTTTGCTTACGAGAGCTCCACGCAACTAATGTATCACCAATATATATCAAATATTCTGTTTGACTTTTTCGATCAATTTTATTTTCGGCCCAATCGGCATCGTAATAACCCGAAATTGAAAATTCAGCAACTTTCCCAAGTGTGATACCCCAAGATTGAGTACCTGAAAGATATCTAAGCACTTTCTTTACTGCCGTCCAATGAAGAGGCTTTGGAGAGGACATAAATTGCGACAATTTATTTACCGCAAACTGAATATCCGGTCTCGTCAATGTAAGATATTGAAGCGAGCCAACGATATGTCGATAATCTTTAACTTGTTCTATCATAGTCTCATCGGAGTGAAGATCCTGATTGGTTAACATGGGGGAACTTGATGGCTTCATATTTTCAAGATTGATTCCCTTGAGCAAATTGACAAGATATTGAGTTTGGCATAAATGTAATCCATTTTTTACCTTCCTCACTTGAATTCCCAAGAAGTACGAGATATTCCCGAGCTTTCGTACCGCAAATTCTTCACCAAGTCTGTCCATAATTTTCTCCACCATAACCTCATTTGAGCCAGTGATAACAATATCATCGACGTATACAAATAAAAATATCCTGCATTCAATTGGATCAATCTTGTTTAATAAAAACAAGGATGGATCTGAGTAACTTTGAACAAACCCCAAATTGATCATGACTTGTCGAACACGTTTGAACCACATCCTTGGCGCTTGTTTCAATCTGTACAATGCCTTATTAAGTAGACATACATGATCTGGAAAATCGTGGTTGACAAATCCCATAGGTTGTTGAATGACAATTCTCTCCTCAATGTCACCATGCAAAAATGCATTAGAGATATCGAGTTGAGATAATTTCCATGAGTTCGAGATTGCAATGGTGAGGACTAACCGAATAGATACCGGATTCACTACCGGACTGAAGGTCCCGTTGTATTCCGATCCCTCTACCTGCCGGAGGCCATTGGCCACTAACCGTGCCTTTAATTTCTCCACTGATCCATCCTCCCTTTGTTTCACCTTAAAAATCCATAATGAATTGATAACATTATCATCTGGACTTCTCAGAATTAATTTCCAAGTATTATTCCTCTGGAGTGCTTCGAATTCTTGTGACATTGCCGCCTTCCATTATGGAATCAGTAGTGCTTGTTTAGGCGATTTTGGTACCAAAATATTGCTTGGTGAAACAGAGAGAACATATTTGGGGTTGGGTTTGATGATCCCGTGTTGTGCTCGAGTGACCACTCTATTCTCTGGAATCTTTAGCCCTGATGAAGACTCTGTACTGCCCGATAATTCCGTGCTCGTCTGAGAATCTGCGCTAGGTGAACCCATTCCGGATGACAGGAAGTAATCAAATTGGAAATATTGTTACACGGATCCCTGCCCGATTGTGAATTAGAGCTTTCACCAGATTGTGAACTATAACTTGGACTTTCCTGCAAAACTCCCAAGTTATTTTCCTCGATCGAGCTTGATGGATTAATTGCCCCATTATGATCACTTGGAACTGGGCCTGATGGATTAATTACCCCAACACCAATATTCAGATCTGGGCATGGAATTATTTTTGGGCTTTTAAAAGATATATCAAATTCATAAGATTTAAGAGAAATATCACTATCATCCTTCTCTAAAAAATTATTTAGAGAAAAATCATCTTCTTCAAACCTGACATCCCTCGAAATGTACAACTTTCCAATGGCCAGATTTAGGCAGATGTATCCTTCATAGTTGGCCGGATATCCCAAGAAAATACACGGCGCTGATTTCCGATCTAATTTTGAAGAATGATAAGGTCGTAGACACGGGTAACATTTGCACCCAAACACCTTCAAATTATCATAATCTGGTTTCTTTCAAAGTAACTCTTCCATGGGAGATTTTCCTGCATTTATAACTGATGGATTATGATTATATAAATATGTGACAGATAATATTGCAAAATCCTAATATCTATCTGGTAGAGATGCATGTTGAAATAGTGTCACTGCAGTATCAACCAGATGTCTATGACGACGCTCAACTGTTCCCATTTGTTGATGCCTATACGGGCACGAAAATCGATGTATGATGCCAAAATTTTCCAACATAGGTGTCATTTTCTTAAACTCCAACGCATTATCTGTTTGGAATTCTTTAGTGGAGCATCCTGTTTGATTTTCAACAATTTTCTTAAATTTCAGAAATATTTCTCCCACTTGTGATTTTCTAAGAAGCGGAAAAACCCAATTATAATTGGTTTTTGCATCCACGAAATTTATATAGTAACGATAACCTTCAGAAGAAAGGCATGGTGCTGGACCCCATATATCAGCCAAAATTAAAGATAAAGATTTTTCATATACTGTTGTTCTAACCTTGTGAGGTAAGGCTGATGATTTCCCTATCCTACAAGAGTTACAACACTCCATATCTTTATCAGAAACTAGAATTAATTTTTCCCTTACTAATTTGTCTATTGCCTTTTTTTTGATGCAAATGTCCCAATTGGCAATGCCAAATTTTATTAGAAATTCTTTCACCTAATAGTGCAGTAGGACCTCGACTGATATTTACCAGTAACCGATATAGGCCATCCTCCTGAATACCTTCCAAGAGCACTTCCTTAGTGACCACATCCTTGACCTTTACGTTCTGAGAATTGAATTCCAAAAATACGTTATTATCAACACAAAATTGATAAACTGATAATAATTTTTTGGAAACCGTAAGGACTAATAGCAATTCATTAAGAATAAAATTCCTCTGCCCATTCAAGAATTCAGATTTTCCCGTATGTGAAATATGCATCTCTTCTCCACTAGCCGCGGCGATAGTCGTCGAACCACCATAGGGTACAACCATCTGTAAATTATTTTTCATACCTGTAACATGAGTAGAAGCCCCAGAATCTGGATACCCAAATCGACGATGCCCCTTCAGATTGTTTGGAGGCAAAATTGGCCGAAGATGAAGCCAATCCCACTGCGACTAATTTCCTGTTGTGTGTGGGAGCAAATTTTTGGGAATTAAATCGGTCAAAACAGTTCAACGCCCCATGCCCTTTACGGTTACAAATTTGGCATGGGTAGCTCCTTACCCCTGCAGACCCATTTCCAAAGAGATTAGATTTGTGCCGCCTCGATTTGGGGAAGATGTTGCCACATTTACAGAGAGGGACGACACCAAGCTCACGCGGTTTTCTTCAGACTAACGGAGGCCCAAATTCATGAGGAGCGCCTGGATGTCCACGAACGTCATCATTGGATCAAACCGCGTCGTCACTGAGTTCGCAAAGGCCGAGTATTCAGGCCCCAATCCGCCAACGATCGTTATCACTTGATTTGATTCCGTTATCTTCTCCCCAATTAATTGCAGTTCATCAATCATGGATTTTACATGAGCTATATACGTCGACATTGACATCGACGATTCCTTCTTCACGGTGAGAAATTGACGCCGGAGGTAGAGCACGCGCGTCACAGACCCGGACGAGTACAGTTTGGCCAGAGCCTTCCACACCTCAGCCGACGACGTGAGGCTTGCGACCTGCGATAGGATGTTGGGTGCCATCGCTTCGAACAACCATCCCAGGAGCAACTGGTCTTGTCGCTTATACACTGGTGATTCATTGAGATCAATGTCACCTTCCACGAATTTCAAAAGATCTTTGCCAATGAGGACACAAGTGGCATGAGCCTTCCACGCGACAAAATTTTCCTTGGTGAGAGTGACAAATGAAAGCTTCTTCACATGAAGAGCTTGCCCTCCCGAACGAGTAACGGTTCCATCGGAGTTTGCGGAAGCATCGGTACTGGGCGATGATTCCATATTGGTGAATGAACAAGGTTGAATGTGGAAGACGATGAGAAGAAGAAGAAGAGCAAGGTTGATGAATTGTTGAATCTGGAAACCGTGGTTGCTCCAATTGTTTCCTGTTAATTTATAACTTCACAAAAGTAAATCTCAACAACCCAATCTTGGGCATTACACATTAAGTTATATAATTCTGTTTTAGCTAATTAATTACAATTTTATATTTCACACTAATAACACCAAAAGTTGCATTGCCTTGCTGGACATTTATCTCCTTTAATTCTGTCTCCTTATCTTTCAGTTTTCCCTTTTCCACATCCTCAATCTCAACAGTGATTAATGGTTCTTGTTCAAATGATCCCCACTCCACATTCACAGCATTGTCTCTAACTTTATCCATCTTAATTTTCAAAAAAAAAATACAAGAAAAATCCCAAACAGAAAATTCCCAAAATGCAATAGTGAACTCAAAACCCCCAAATCAGCAAATAGATTTTAATAGAAATCCAATCTACTTACGAGCCTCGACTAGACAAGCTCTGATACCATGATAAAATCGACTTGATGGTTGGATGCGGAAGTAATAGGCTGGAATGTCTGAGAATGTGAGTTAAGAAGCATAAATCCTAAATAGTGATTTGGGGTGGGAGAGAAATGAGAGTGGAATCTTTAATTGATTGAATGGTTTAAAAGTTTGCCAGTATTACATACTTGTACACATGACTTAAAGTACTAATGGGCCAAATAAATCTGGACATGGCCCATTTGTTTATTTAGTCATGTATCAATTAAATCACCTGGAAAAAAACCCATTCATAAATCATAATTATATAAATGATTGCTTCAAAAAAAAAATATATATAAATGACATTCATTCACCTGAGGAAGTTCCCTGTTTTAGTTGAGTGAATTTTGATTAATCATAAGATTATTATGAAATGTTTATATTTGAGATTATACATTTTAACAAATCATTTTTGTATATGAATGTTTAATTATGTAATTAATTCTACCTTTTTTCTTTGGCTTCTTCTTACTTAATGACCATCTATTTTTTTGCAAATACCACTTGTCAGTTTTTACTGTAGGATCCAAAGGATGTCAACCTCTATTTAAACTTCTTGAAACTGCAAACAACTGATAATGTCTTATTATGTCAGTCTTTCATCTCTAAGATGCTCAAGGCTAACCCTTATCGGTAGTTCTCTAACTTGTCAGCTGGATCAATTACCAGCTTTGTGGATCAATCACTGAAGTTCATAACCCAATATGTGGGGATGATCCACTTCAAACACAGTGCTAACACTCCGACAGGGAAGAAGATCCCTACAGGATTATACAATAAAGTTCACAACCATGATGACGAAAGCGCACAATTTAATCTCGAACACAACCATAGCAGGTTACATCAAGGGTTTGATCTCTTACTCCCCACTCGCTGAGAGTTTGAAGGTTCAGAAAGTCTGAAATTTCACTCAACTCTTTCTGAGAGCTCAATTATACATTGAGATGAAAGAAGAGGATAACAACAGATTAAAGGAGTGATGAAGCACGGGAAATGCTACCAGGGCTCGCGGTGGTGCGAGGTGATGTCGGTGGCTCTGGAGTCCATGACGCGCGTTCTACGTCAAGTCTTCCGGGAGGAATCGACGATTATAATAGTATAATCGACGATTTGCTCCGTGTTCTGCTCTGGATTGGAATGGAACTGATGCTTTGGATGACGCCTGGAGGACCCCTTTTATAGGGCCTTCCGGACGCAATCGCGGTGGTGATCGCGCCCGGCATTAATGGCACGCCATTAATGACATGAGCTGACACCGAGTAACGGTCATAAAATCAGCGATTTGGTGGCAGGGTCAGCGAGTTCAGAGAGGCGAGATCGGCAGCCTGCCAGTGCTGGCGATCTCGGCCTCAACTCGGTGATTTACCATCCAAGTCGGCGATTTGGCAGCCCAAGTCGGTGATTCACTAGTTCAACTCGGCGACTTGACGAAGACCATTATTCCGCAATCGTGGGAGCCTTCCAGGGGTTCGGCATATAGCGAACAGAGCCCAAGTCCTTTGTTGAAGGGCGTTGATAGGAGTGGCTGGCGTAACAGTCATGTATCAACAAGGAGTTTGAGCCTCCCAATTTTAAAATCCTCGATTTGAGAAGAAGACGTATAGTGGAAAAGAATATTTTCACGATACTTTAAGAAAGTACACATCGGCTTCAGAAAGTTCATGTAGAGAGTAGAAGCCGAAGCATGATTATCAGGTGTTTGGCTTCAACACTCCTAAAATAGGCTCTAACTCTCGCCAAAAGAGGGATAGCACGCCACTAACGGTCAGCAAGACTGATCTATTTGAGAAAATCAGGAACTCCGACGATTTTCCAGCCGCCCGTTCCTTAGATCTTGAGTCAAAAAGTGATTGCGTCAAAGGTGGAAAATACTACAAATTTCACAAGGACCACAGTCACATAACGAAACACTACAGGGAGTTTTGCGCCTACGTCGAGCGTCTGATTTACAATGGAAAACTTGGCAATTACGTCAAGGGATTCAGAGGTCGCGATAGGTGCATATCTGATAAAAAGCAGAAGCGACAACGCTCCAAATGATAATGACGGAAGCGAGAACAGACCCAAAAAAACCATCAATGTCATTTTTGGTGGTGATTCAATGAGTCGGAACAAGGGATACTCATTGAAGTTGATGTATCTACATGTGAACCTCGAACCACGAGAAACCAGATTGTGAGGAAAAGTCAGTAAACCTCCCCGACGAGGACTTAGACCATGTCATGCAGCCTCACAAGGACCCCCTCGTGATTCTAGATGAAATCGTCCCCAATTACCGTGTTGAGAGGATGATCGTAGATAGAGGAAGCTCCGTTAATGTCTTCTATATGGTTACTTTCCTCCGTATGGGGTTGGTCAAGGAAAATTATCTTTTTGTACGGAAGCTATATACGGATTCACTAACGCTGCCACACCTGTTGTTAGTATTATTGATCTGAAAACATCCATCGGTTTCATGAAGGGAAGGATTAGCTGAACGTGCTGATTTGTGATTGTGGAAGTTCAATCCACATAAAAAGGCATCCTAGAACGACCCTTCATTCATGGAATCAAGACAATCCTATCATTTTATCACCAATGCATACAATACCTGACTAACGGGATAATCACAACTGTCAAAGAATCTTAATCCGATTCTAGACAGTCATACAAAAAGATGACCCATCTTACACGAAAAGACAATCTCCTCATCCATGCCCCACTTGACATTACATAAAGAGAAAAAATCGAACATGTGGACGACATGAAAGTCTATAAGATGGAAAAAAGACACGTAGCTCTGGGTTAAGAAAAACCCTACGCCCTCAGAGTTCAAATAATATCTATTTTGGAACAATATCATGAAGAAAGATTTGTATGGGAAGGAGAAGTACCAACTTAGGTCACACGTCATATTGTAATACACAAATTGAATGTCGCCTCATCCTTACTAGTTGATTGTCAGAAGCATAGGGTACTAACTGCTGATAGACAGGAGACCTCCAAAGAGGAGATATTCAAGATTTTGAATGCCGGACACATCCGAAAAGTAAGATATCCACAATGGTTGGCTAATTATGTTCTCGTAATGAAATCAAATGGCAAACTGTGCATGTGCATTGATTTCACATATCTTAATAAAGCATGTCCAAAGAATAGTTATCCGCTCCTCTCTATTGACGAACTAGTCGATGGGGCTTCGAAGAACCAGATCCTATCTATGATGAATGCTCACTCAGGTTATAACCCTAACCCTATAAGGAATGTTGGGACAATATTCTAACGCTTAGTGGATAAAATATTTTCGGAACATCTCGGACGGAATGTCTATATATGCATACGTCGATGATATCTTAGTAAAATCATCCGATATGGACAAACACCCCGAAGACTTGAACGGAATATTGGAAACACAGAAGCAATACGAAATGAAGCTAAATTCAGCAAAATGCGCTTTGGGAATCAAGGAATGAAAATTCCTTGGATTCTATGTAGGCTAGCACAGGATCCGACCAAATTAACCCGGAAAAAATCCAAACAGTCATAGATATGACACCTCCTCGTACAATCAGAGAAGTACACAGATTAAACAGGAAAATCAATGCACTTAGCCATTTTATCTCACAAACAACCGACAAGTGTAAACCTTTTTTTCAGTTACTAGAAACTACTGCGAAGGGAAACATTACTTGGACTGCTGAGTGTGAAGAAGCTTTAATTCCAGAAAGCTAAAAATACACTTATCCTCGCTCCCAATGCTAACATCGCCCATAGAAGGGGAAGACTTGTTCTTGTACGTAGCCACTCGAAGCGGACAAGGACCAAGTACTAATCTATTACCACTCAAAGCGGACAAGGACCAAGTACTAATCTATTACCACTCGAAGCGGCTAGGTACAAAAATACGATACTCGTCCATAACGAAAATCGTTTACGCTCTCATCTATGCTTATCGTCGCTTTAGGGTATACTTCCTTGCTCATACCATTATAGTCATGTCATTCTGCTCACTGCGCCAACTACTTCACAAAATGGGCAATAAAGCTCAGCGAGTTCGAAATAAACTTCCGACTAGATATCTCCATTAAAGGCCAAGCAGTCGTGGACTTCATCGTCGAACTCACACCAATCAACCTAGTAGAACCATGGATTGTGGAGGAAGACGGGTCAAGTTGTAGCCCAGATGGAAAAAACTAGGGGTGTCAATCATACGACAACGGTACAGCCGGGGCGGCGTTGCTTTCGTAAATTATCCATTCAATATTATATATTTATAATATTTTAATAAAGGGTTATGGATAATTTGGTTAATAAATTCACTATCCATTTTCGTATCCGCTTAAATATTCGGAAACCGGTACTTATTCGGATTATATGGATAAGTTATTTTTGTATGAAAAACCTTGTAAAAATTAAAATTGACTATATCGTAAATAAAAAAATTTGTTTAAAAATAAATATTACAATATTTAAAATATAGCATTATGTCTTAATTCAAATAAGAAGTGGTCGCCGAAATTTAATATTGAATAATACACTACAAAAAACCAGCGTAGTTCTGACGGCAAATGCTGGCGGTCAGGCAACCGGTATGTCATCGTCAGAGGTAATGTCGTTAGATATGTAATATCCTGGCTACCAGACTACCGACAATAATTTTTGGCCGATTAAAAAGGAAATGAGACCGGCCGCTGGTACGAATTATTTTTGAATAATCTGGCGGCCTGGCCGTCGGTATGATATATTTGCAAAAAAATTCCTGGCAGCCAAACCGCTGGTAAGAATTTCGCGGCAGAAAAAAATTATCCCGGGAACAGATTGCTGGCGCTTACCCCAGGATTTTTTTTTAAAATAATTAATTTTATTTAAATGATTAATTTTTATTAAATGATTAATTTTATTTAAATAATTAATTTTTATTAAAATTATTATGAAATAATTTTTTTATAGAAATTGTATGAAATGAAATTGAAATGAAAATTTTAATAAAATATTCGAGAACAAAACTATTCGATAATTAAAATAAGACAAAACGAAGTTTGAAGTTTTTAAAAGCAGTTGCTAATTACTATCCTAATTTCTATTTTATCGCTCGTCATTATTGTTCTTCTTTTTCTTTTTAAACGCAAGCGTCTTTCGTAATTGGATGTTGAAAAAATAATTGGTCTTCTTCCGCGACCTTGTGGAGTCTGCTCCTTTGCTGGCATCGTTTGTTGAGTAGGCGGAGTCTGCTCCTCTTCTGACATCGTTTGTTGAGTAGGCGGAGTGGAGTCTGCTGCAATTACGGTTCTCTTGAAGTCGACGGTCCAGAAGAATTAATGTTGAATCCGGACGCCATTTGATCATGTTGCATCGTAGTGTCGTTGAATTGGGATGGAAATTCCGGTAAGCGCAAGTTAGGATTCTGAGCAAGAAGTGCATTGTTGTATTGTTGGAAGAACGTCATTCGACGAGTCATCGCTAAGTCATTCTGACGAGCCATATATCGCCTTCTCGACTGCGTCGTTAACCTTATCATCAACTGGTAAATTTTAAAAAAATATATAAAAAACATCGTTATTGCTCAATGAGAAACCAGTTGTTCCTAACAGTCGAGTTTTCTTTGAGTTTCTACCGATATGTTTGAGCTTCTTAATTCCCTATCGATATGGGGAAATTGGTCCAGGCTGCTGGCAACTTAAAATAGAAAAGGTGCCGGCCGCCAACAATTTTCTCTCATTTACGAGAAAAAATTATGCCAGTAGACTAGTGTAGTTTGCCGACAGCCAGACCGTCAGTCCTATCTACCGACGACCAGGCTGCCGGGATGGTGCCGCTAGAACTACGCTGGTTTTTTTGTAGTGATATAATTAAATATAAATATATAATATTGAATGGATAATTTACGAAAGCGACGTCGGCCCGGCCCGTGTGTGTATGAGTCCTGTGGAGGAGCCCAGTCGCATTATTCCATTACAGACAAACACTGCCAAAGCTTGTCATTCTATCAACTGACGTCGCACTTCCACCCAGTCGACAACGGAAGAACTAGGACCGACTAGGATAAGAGCCTCATCAATATAGGAAATCTCCCATCGGATATAATCCAAGAAGGAGTCACACAAATCCATTGCTCTACAAAAGTAAGCAAATGGAAGTGAGTATTTATAGACACTCACACCATCACTCGACGACGTAGACAAAACCAATGACGACCATGGCAACAATCGGCAAAATAACGAAACCGTCGCCGATCCAAACTACATCGGTGAGGGTATTATTGAATATCTATTTACTTATTATCATTTAAATTAATCTTAGTTAAGTTACCAAGGCCCATATCCTCAAGGCCCATGGTTTAGTCTTTTACAATTAGTCAGGAGTATAAATATCTCCTTGTAATAATTTTTTATTTACTTTTTTACAATATAATCCAAAACTCCAAAACCCTAGTTGGGGTTCTCCCAAAACTCGCGACTCCTCATCTCTCCGATCCTGCGACGATTCTTCACAACCTCCGGTCGCCTACGCCGCCCTCTCATCGTTCAAACTCTCGTCATGGTATCAGAGCCCTGGTGGTGAAGCCCGTGTCAAGTTGCTGAAGTATTGTCGCTACTGATCTCCAAAGAAAAGGGGGCCAAAGAAGAAGTGACTCTGTCTCGACATTCTTCGCCGCTCTCGATCTCCAACATTCTTCACATCCTTCCGGACTTCTGTCTCAAGACAGATCTGGTATCTCTAAAACCCTAAAAAAATATACATATATAAAACCCTAAAATCTATTGCATGCGACCTCATCCTTGCTTAGATTATTAATCTTCATAATGCCATGATTTTCCGACTGCATGCACTTCTATCTAGACGAATCATGATCATATTGAAGGATACATACCCCTATTATTTTGGGGATGATCCTTACCTACCAAAACATACACTCATGCATGTTCGTCTGAGTGGACAGACATCTGTCTCACCAAATAAGTATTCAAAGTTATTTTGTGCTAAATACATATATTATTGCTCTAGTCTGCATAGTTTTCTGCATGACTTAAGTTTCAATGGATTTTACATCTTCATTTTTATTGCATGTGAATGCACAGTGCATAAACCGATCTGCTATTATACACCCATTATCATGTGTTCATTTGCATATGAATCATACTCTACGTGCTATAAATGCAAGTACTACCAACTATTCTATTATACCATTAAATTACTGATACATATTCATGCTATCAACATATACTCTGATAAATTCACGCTTCCGCATAATCCTTCATGTCACATGAAATATACACATAAATTACAAATAAATCTAATCCAATTTTTATACATGATTAATTCAAAGACTCTGTTCATTTTTTATGAAATCTATGTGGTCATTCCACACAATTATTTAATTCACCTCTACTACTGTAATTTCTGTGGTCACAGCTAAAACAGCATGACTGACAAGACTCCAAGAGGTGGACCACTCTTTGATCCGGTCTCCCCATTTTTCATAAAACCCACTGATTATGGTCCCCCAAACATAATCAATATACTCCAAGGCAGCCCAAACTATTATCCCTGGAGTAGGGAGATGACTACTATGTTGATTACGAGAAGAAAGTTAGGCTTTGTCTTGGGTACCATTAAGGAACCAAATGTAAAGGATACTGATGAGCATGAAGCCTGGGTCACCTGCCATGGTGTCATCAGACAGTGGATCTGGAGTTCAGTCTCCTCAGAGATTGCATCCCAGATCATGTACACTGATGATGCATCAGTAATATGGAATGACCTCAGGGACCAGTTCAGACAGTCAAACGAGATTCACATCTACCAATTGGCCCATGATGTGGCAATGATGCAACAGGGATCTGACTCTGTTTTTAAGTTTTGCTCTAATCTTAAGTCTCTGTGGAGAGAAGTTGATGTTTATGGAGAGATACCTCATTGTGACTGTGGTAAATGTATTTGTAATGTTAATGGAAGAGCCAATGATAGAGAAGATAGGCTCAAGATTAGGAAATTCCTAATGGGTCTAAATGATGAATACAGACAGGTTAGATCACATATCCTATCAATGGAGACACTGCCTAATTTTGGAAAGGTCTATTCTATGGTTATCCATGAAGAAACCCAACTCCAACTGACCACCAACACAAACACACAACAAGGCTCAGCCTTCTACTCTGTGAAAGGAAAAACACCAGTCACCCCCAATGTGCATCAGAATCCAAAATACTCAGCTGTTCCACCCACATCCTCTAATCCAAAGAAAAGACCACCAACTCCAACTGAGCCACTCTACTACAAAAGTGGCAAACCAGTAAACCTGAGATATTATTGCTTTCACTGTGCTGCATTTGGCCACAGTGATGAGAAATGCTTCTCTCAGCATGGTTACCCCAACAAAGGAGCATCCACTAGCAAGCCCAACACCTCCACCCAACCTGAATCTACTAAGGTCCAAGGTTCTGTGAATTATGTGGGTACTGAAAGACAAGAGTGGTCACCCTGGAACAGTGCTACCAAGCCATCAAAGGATGCTGACAATCCAATAGGACCTCATAGCTTCCCTCTATACTCTGAGAAATACAACCCGAAGCCATTGCCAAAATACAATCCTGACTCAGGTACTGCAAATTCTATTTTTGATAAATCTAATTTTCATAACTACTGGATTATAGACTCAGGTGTCTCAGAGCACCTTAGTGGCAATAAATCCTTATTCAAAAATCTAAAAAAATGTGAGCCATTCACAATCTCACTTCCAAATGGAGACAAGCAATTAGTCTCAAAAAAGGGTGATGTCTCAGTATCACCCAACATCACTCTCAGTGATGTATATTTTGCAAAATCCTTTCAAGTCAACCTGCTATCAGTTAGCAAGTTGACAGAAGAGGACCTATACTATGTTCAATTTACTAAAAACTCTGCCTCTATCTATGACAAGGTTCAGAGGAAGGTAGCTGGACAGAGTAAAGCTTATGAAGGACTGTATCTGTTGCCACAATCCAGTGGTGATTTTTGTTTTGCTGGTGCCACTTCAGTCAATATTTGGCACAATAGATTGGGCCACACATCCTGTGGCAGACAAAATTACATTATGAACAATTTCACTTTAGAACATGATAACTCTAAATTAGTTAAATACTGTGATACCTGTCATTTTGCTAAACAATCCAGAAAATCTTTTCCTTTATCTGCATCTAGGGCTAAGAATGCATTTGATCTCCTTCACATGGATGTGTGGGGGAACTTTCACACTCCAACCATCCATGGGAAAAAATATTTCTTGACAGTGGTTGGTGACCACACAAGATACACATGGACATTCCTCATTGCTATGAAATCTGAATGCTTTGCTTTATTTAAAAATCTATATGCTCTTATTCTAAACCAATTTGGGAAGTCTGTTAAGGCCATCAGGACTGATAATGGTGGGGAGTTCTTCTCTTCCACCATGGATGATTTCCTCAAGGAGAAAGGTATCATACATTACTCCAGCTGCCCTCATACACCACAACAGAATGGTGTGGTTGAGAGGAAGCACCAACACTTACTGAGTGTGGCAAGGGCATTACAGATACAATGCTCCTTACCCATTGAGCTGTGGGGCTTTTCCATCCTCCACTCAACAAAAATAATAAACATGTTACCATCCAAGGTAACTGACAACAAAGCACCATTTGAGCTTATACATTCAAAGAAACCAGACTTTGAAAAACTAAGGTCATTTGGGTGCCTCTGTTATGCCACTTGTTTGGTAAAGAGTGATAAATTCTCCCCCAGGGCAAACAAATATATATACATAGGTGACTCCTCAACACAAAAGGGAGCCATTCTATACAACATAGAAAGTAAACTCATAACAATCAGTAAGGATGTAACCTACTATGAGGAGGTCTTCCCTCTCAAAGAAGATGGAACCTCACAAGAAGGTCAATCAACAATTCCTCAACATTCATATGACTTATCTGAGGACATAGACCTACAAGGCTCACCTGAGAGTCAATACACTGAAAGTAGTGATGAAGACTCTAACACCCAAAGCAATGATGACTCTGTCATCCAAAACAATGATGACTCTGTCACCCAAATCAATCCAATCCATGACCCAACCACTAGGAGATACCCAAGGAGACAAACAACAAGATCCACGAAATTGAGTGATTACTATTGCTCATTTGTCACTAGTAATGGTAGGTCAACAGGAACCAAATATCCTATGCATGACTATTTGACATATAAAAGACTTTCCACACCCCAGACTGACTACCTAGACAAGATCTCCACTAAAACAGAACCCTCATCATTCCAACAAGCAAGCCTGAGCCCTGAATGGGTTAAGGCAATGAATGAGGAGTTAGCTGCCCTAGAGCTAAATGACACATGGGACATTGTTCCCAAACCAAAAGACAGAAAAATTGTTGGCTCTAGGTGGGTCTATAAGGTGAAGCACAAATCTAATGGTGATGTGGAAAGGTTAAAGGCAAGGCTAGTGGCTAAAGGCCACACCCAAATAGAAGGTTTTGACTATAAGGAGACCTTCTCCCCTATTGCTAAGATTGTTTCAGTGAGAACACTGTTGGCAGTAGCATCAATTAAAAACTGGGCTACTTATCAAATGGATGTAAGTAATGCATTCCTACATGGAGACCTCTCTGAAGAGATCTACATGGCACCCCCACCTGGGCTACTATCTCCTGATGATCCCAGAGTGTGTAGGCTCAAGAAATCCTTATATGGTCTGAAACAAGAAAATAGGAATTGGTATGAAAAATTAACCAATGCCTTAGTTAAATTTGGATATACTCAATCTCATGCTGACTACACACTATTTTTTAAATCAAATGAAAATTCTTATACTTGTCTTTTGATTTATGTGGATGATTTGATTATATCAGGAAATGACCAGGTTGAAATAGACAATCTAAAATCTCATCTACACCAACAATTTCACATAAAAGACTTGGGCAAACTCAAGTATTTTCTAGGCATTGAGGTGTCTCAAACAAACAAAGGCATATTTATCTCTCAGAGAAAATATGCTCTTGATATACTACATGAATTTGGCCAACTTGGCACATCTTTCCATCCAAAATCCCAATATCTCACTCATCTAAAGATAATGAGGCAAATCCCACTCTAAAAGATCCATCACTATACAGGAAATTGATTGGTAAATTATTGTACTTAACAATTACTAGACCTGATATTGCTTTTGCAGTAAGTCATTTCAGTCAATTTCTAGCAAATCCATCTAAACAACAATATGAAGCAGCCTTTAAAATTCTAAAATACATCAAAGGATCACCAGGGAAAGGTATCCTCTACAGGAAGGATGCATCACTACATTTAGAAGCCTACTGTGATGCTGATTGGGCTGACTGCCCAAGAACAAGAAAATCAATCACTGGATACAGTGTTCTGCTAGGTGGATCTGCAATCTCTTGGAAATCCAAGAAACAATCCACAATAAGCAGATCCTCTGCTGAAAGTGAATATCGGTCAATGGCATCCACTGTGTGTGAAATAATGTGGATACATTATCTCTTGAATGATTTGCAGGTACATCAAACTGAAGAGACAAAATTATATTGTGACAACATGGCTGCCATACATATTGCATCGAATCCTGTATTTAATGAACGCACCAAGCACATTGAAATTGACTGCCACTTGGTGCGTGATCATCTACAGGCTGGCTTGTTTAAATTGGAACATGTTTCATCTATATCACAGGTTGCTGATATCTTAACAAAACCAGCAAGCCTGGAATCTTTGAGAAATCTACTACCCAAGCTGGGACTTTATGATCTGCACTCTCCATCTTGAGGGGGGGTATTGAATATCTATTTACTTATTATCATTTAAATTAATCTTAGTTAAGTTACCAAGGCCCATATCCTCAAGGCCCATGGTTTAGTCTTTTACAATTAGTCAGGAGTATAAATATCTCCTTGTAATAATTTTTTATTTACTTTTTTACAATACAATCCAAAACTCCAAAACCATAGTTGGGGTTCTCCCAAAACTCACGACTCCTCATCTCTCCGATCCTGCGCCGATTCTTCACAACCTCCGGTCGCCTACGCCGCCCTCTCATCGTTCAAACTCTCGTCAGGTATAAACGCCAAAGGACCATTAAAAGAAGGAAAAGGGGAAGAGTGATATGCATTTATTGGCTATCACAAAACATAGTATGCCAATGCTGATGCCCCCCCGACTAATACTGCCGCCGTCCACATAGATGCATGATTCAAAAATAAGCATTAATACATTGCTTAAATCAAAATGGTATGCTAACGTTGCCAATTCAAAATCTATAAAATACATGATTATGAAAAGTTGAGGGACAAAACATCCGACACTTCCTTCATCTACCCATTAAATATAATCTGAGTTTTGGTTATATTGACTTAGGAATCTCAATCACCCTGAACATTTAAAAAAAAGCAGTGATTATTTTTATTTGATTGTGGAATACCACTCCTCATCTACAATGTATAATTTATTGAATTACAAACTCAATGGATCACATTTCAAAGCATTTCCTCAGTTTTTGAAAATCATATATAATATATCTATGTCACTATTTTTGTGGTTGGATATTTGGATTGGAGGAGGAAATGCATTAAAAACAAAGACGCGCCTGAAATCAAATGAAGTTTACGCTCACACGTCTTCAAACTTATATTACTTTATGATTGATTGTGAAACATGAATAAATAAACCCTAGAGGGAAGAACAACACTATTTCAAATTTGAATATGGATTGAAATTTCGATTTTCAATGCAAACTTTATGAGTCCTGAGGGTGTTTGTTGAAATGGTTTAATTTTAAAGGTATATAAAAAGAGAGTTGTTTCACTCTTCTATTTATATTTTTGAGAGTTAGAACTTAATTGGAAGGCGAAGAGAGAAAAATACAGAGATCTTAAAAAAATGTTTCGATCTTTCGGTTTCGGCAACCGGGGTGGTAAGTGATGATTTTCTCAATCCTATATTCCTCTTTTAAATTCCTTTCTTCTTATCTCTAATTTTCTAAATTTCTTTTAAATTTGTATATAGATGATGATGAGCTAAAACCTAGCACTGAGGAATCAATTAAGGTAATAAAATCAATTAAATTCCGATTCTTTTACTGATTCTTTTACTGATTAAATCAATTAAATAAACTAACTGGCAGAATGAAAATGTTCCGGAAAAAACTAAAGATGAACCCATTCCAGAGGAGACATCAAATATTTTATCTGATGATCTCATTGAAGAAGTGCCTCATATTCCTAAGAAATCACATTCATCCGGAGAAATCGATCCCGAAGATGATAATGAGCAATTGCTTAACCTCAAAGAGGTTAGAGATTTGAGGAGGATACATTCAATAAAACGCTTTGAAGAAGACCAAAATATCAATGATGTACAGACTGAAAATCAAGAGAAGAAATCCGATATACCTTTAGTAGGTAATGAAGAAACTCTGGATATTGTCAAAAAAGCACAATCAGATGAGGAGGTGAGTCATGAGATCTATAAATATATTTTGAATTAAAAAACTACATTGATATTCAAAGCATATAATGTATTGTTGTTTACAGGAAGTTGATATTAAACATGTTCTACATTCTAAACTACAAGATATGCGAAATAGAGGCAACATTGTTGATGAAGAAAGTGAGCTCCAACTACTAAATTCTACATATGAAAATAAGGTAATTAAGGGTCTGAACATTTATATAAGGACCAGAAGATCAGTATCTCTTGATGTGATCACATTCAACTTAATGTACGTAAATTTGAGAAAACTGAATTTTATATATGTAGGCAAAAGATAGCAGTAAAATCAAGGAAGATCTTGATAAACCTGAAGAAAATAAAAATTCATTCGAGAATGAGAATCAGGTAAATTACGACTAAATAAAAAATGATTGTGTTTCTTATTATCCTAAGCACCGACATTTCTTCAGTCTCTTAATCGATCTTATTGACCTCAGGTTCATGAAGTTTCCCATGATGATGAGGAGAAAACCAAAGAAAGCAGTAAAATTAAGGAAGATCTTCATAAACCTGAAGAAAATAAAAATTCAATGGTGAATGAGAACCAGGTAAATTACGACTGAATAAAAATGATTGTGTTTCTTATTATTTTAAGTGCCGATATTTTTTCAATCTTAATTAACCTCAGGTTGATCAAGTTTCTCATGATGATGAGGAGAAAACTAAAGAAATTCCATCCGATGAAAAATGCAAATGTGACTGCACTGAGTCCAAAGAGAACTCATCATCATCCAATAAATGTGGCAGTAAGTCTGGAGTAGTTGAACAAACATCTATCTGTAATACACTTCACAGTTCCATGGCACTAAAATGCACAATTGGGGTTGTTCTTCTGTCTATATTCCTTGGTGTTCTTTTCGGAAAACGTATATTGGGTTAATATTTTTCAAGTCTTTCTGTTGTGTTTTTTTGATCCATTATTTTGCAGATTCGGAAAGTTATGAAATAAAGGAATATTATTCTACCAAGAAGGAATCTGAATTTTTTTTTAATATTAGAAGTGTTTGTTTGCTCTTGATGTTCCCTTCAGATTGTTTGAATTTGTTTCCTGATTTATTATGAAATTTTTTATCTGTAATTTTTCCAAAAGACTTTATTATCATATATCTTTAAAGTTTTACTGGAATCATTTCTAAAAATCATACTGTGTTCACAGAGAATAGAAACATGGTTGTTTGCAAATCGATCTTCGAAAATCTTTTTACTAGGTAAGTTGACAAGGAATTAATTGAGAATATACCTCAGATGCAAGAATTTTGTAAATTCCTTTATCAGAATGATTATGGACTGAATGTTTTCAGACTCCCAAAATCTCTATTTTGATGGTAGAAAGAAAGCCACTATTGAACTCAGGAGCAGAAAAGGGTGACTCCAAAGAGACCCCTTATCCCCTGTTCCAATTGACTAAGGATTAATGGATTTTATACTAATTTGGTAAATGATCTATGTGCAGTTTATAAATCAAAGGGTTTACTTTTATTGATGAATGAAATAATAGTACAAGCAAATTTTTATGCTAATTTAGGATAACAGATTATTTGAAGATTAACTACTTGCAAGTAATGTAATAAGGGTGAAGATGGGGATGATTTGACGGCCAATGGAACAGTAACCATCGGCAGCTTCAACCAAGTCTATTAGGTTAAAAAAATAATAACAGATGCAATATAAAATAAGAATTTATATCTGGTGCGCTAAAGTCTCCCTTGTCCTGCTTTTTGTATCGTATGGTCATAACATTGTCACTCACTTGTCTTCCCCAGTGAACTACGTCCGGCAAACATCTCTAGGTGTACTGACACAAAAACGAAACGAACTACTAGACCAAAAAATTAGCACCGTCATTTTTAGCTAATGATCATTTTTTTCCATTATTAACCATTTAATGATGATTTGATTTGTTGCGTACGTCTTTTTAATTTCAGTCAGAACTACGAAATTTAAAACTGTCAATTAGCTTAAAGTAAGATCTTTACTCCTTCCAACTTTGATTTTCATCATTTCGTTTCTACATACCCACATCTCCAACTTTCACTCTGAACTCGATATTCTCTCCAAGACTCATCTTCTTTTCCCAAGGTATTTTTTTCTTTTGTTGAACTTCTCCGATGATACTTTCTACCGTCATCGTACAATGATCACTATCTTCTATACTTTTAAGGTGGCACATATACTTTTCATCAGCCCACATGCAAACTAAAAGAATTGATTGGGCAAATAGACAGCCCTATTGTTTTCTTCATGTGGAAGACCGACGATGGCCGGAGATACTGCCGGAATGTCTTTGGAAGATTTTAGAAGGGGAAGAAGGTAAATCAGTTAAATTGTGAAATCTCATTAACTGAATAATTATTACACTGTTTTGTTCAAGTATTTATAATCTTCATACTTGGGCTTTAACTGATTTACCTGCCTATCTGTTTTCATTACATTGTATTTAACTATTTACTAGAGTAATATAGATTTCATTTAACTGCCTATCATCATCTTGTTGAGCCTTATTAATCCAGTAAGCTTTCATTGAAATAATTTCTAGCATAACTCTGTTAAATACAATATTCTACATGAATAAATAATGTTAGAGAAAAAAGTTATCATGTTATTAATTAATCTAATGTTACTTAATCTACTTTTGGGGTTTATATTCATTTTCAAACTACATTTTTCACTTAACTTCATCACCAACATCTTGCCCTTAGTATATATATCTCCTAATTCTCATAGCATTTACCCACTTCTTCTACTGATTCACATATTAACTCCATGGATAGTCCACCAATATTTATCATTTTATCTATGATTCAAATGTTTCCAGCATCATCTTGTTTGATTTAAAAGGCTGAAAGGAGAAGAACGTGAAAGAAGGAATAAAAATGTTTTGGTTGGAATTTTTAAAATTTATAGTAGTATAAGAAGCAACAATTTGTATCTAAAAACTATATAATCTAAGATTTAAAAGGTTGTCCTTTAGTATTAGGTAACATGTCACTTAGTGTTAAATCTCTAGTTGGGTACTGATTTCCACAGCCAGTTGCGGGAATGTGAACCGGAATTGGGCGGAAATGAGCAGTAAGTGGAAGAGGGAAGATTCTAGGGTTTTGCGACTTAACCGTCGCCTAGAATCAGTTGAAGGAGAAGAGGGAGATTAGAGGAAGATGATTCAAATCAATGTAATGATTCAATTAATTAAACACACTTACAAGTTGTTTATTTATAAGCTAATTACAACGATCTAAACTTATTTAACTAACTGTTATTGTTATTAAACTTATTATTACAACAATAACTAATTACTTGATCTTTGGACTGGATCGTGGTCCAGCGTGAATTAGCCCATTTACAATTAATTGGGAATCTTGCAACTTCATCCTTAAGTTTCTCGATATTGCTTGTGTGTGTCCTTTATGAAACTTTTGCACTTTTGCCTTAAATTTCCTTGTTATCTCTTTCGTCTGTCTTGGGCTATTTTACTGCATAGTAATCTCAAAATGTCAAATAGGTCCTGAGACAAATATCATATTAATACAGTTTAATTCCTTTACTATTATTAAACAATCATCATTTACTATTCATGTAATATTAATATTATTATATAAAATAATTGTCAGAAAAAATGTACGTAGGGTCATACATTCTCCTGAAGATCGAACGATCGATACAAAATTAGCGTATTTAGCGCAAATATAGTTCGACGCACCTGATGTGCGCCCTATAAAATAAATAGTTCAAAATCTAATACTGAAACGGATGTTCGAGAATAGATTGATGAAGTCGATGCTTGTATCGAGATGACTATCAGAAGATCAAGCAGAAGCTTTCATTGATGAGCGTACAACGAAAGATTAAAGAAGACGAGCAGCGGAAGACTGATTGGTATTGCAGATGAGTAGATTGAACTGGACAGATGGTAAGAATTGAAATAAAGGCCTCAGAGGACGATTGATTCTATTAGTGAAACTCAAGAAGTGATTTGAGGGAAAGCAATGCTCGATCTCTCTCATACAAAACTAAAATCCAAGGCATCATGCTTGATTTTAGTACGGAATACCGGATTTGCCGCTAGCATCGTCGCACCCTTGTTATCGGTTAAATTCTACATGCTTTTCAATATTGATGCCCAATTCAAACAAATGATTAGATATTCAGTCGACATCCTCCACCTACGGAGCTGCCTCTGTCGTTACTTTCCGTAACTCTGACTCAGTGCTCGACCACGATACCATCGACTGTTTATTTGAGTGCCATAATACCAGTGAAGCATACAAAAGATTAGATAACCCGATATACTCTTCCAATCCACAATGTTCGATGCCCAATCCGCATCGATATATGGTGTGATTTTGCGATCTTCGATCCTTCTCAACATGATACCCATATGTAATGTAGCTGATTAGTAACGCAATACACAAATTAACGCCACTTATGTTTCTCCTTGGGTCTTTCTATGAACAGAGGTAATTTGCATACGAGAACATTATTTCCGGCTTCGACATCGTCAAATACTGAAGAGATCCAAAGATCTTCCGATATTCGGTGGCATCATGTATGCCCTTTTCATGTTCTTCTGTCCACATGCCTAGATTCGCCTCTATTGGAAATATTCCTGCTGTAGATTTTCGTATCCATATAAGTTGAGTAGATTTGATATGTCCTTCATTATATCCACATGTCCTTCATTATGTTCTTTGATCCTAATTCCTAGAAAATACTCCAGCTTCCTAACAATTCTTAGCTTAAATTTCAACTTCATTTCTTCAATCCACTGATTCATCTTGTTGGCACTAGATCCGGTCATTATTATATCATCGACGTACGTACACTAAGATGTACATTGTTTCCCTTCCTTTCCTTACAAACAATAAGGCGTCTGATTCGTTTTCAAAAAACCTACGATCAATCAAAAACTCCCTCAGGCATTTGAACCACATACGAGACGCATACTTCAACACATATAGAGCTTTCTTCAAACAACAAACATGATTCAGTCTTTCCTCATTAAGAAACCCAATTGAGGATAGTCCGGATTGGTGTATATTTGATATATACCCATTAATTTGGTCAATGGAAGAAATCATTTGATTTGATTAAAAAGAAGGAAAGATTTCAAAATTGAAATCAAGAAAATTAAAAGAAGAAGACAAGAAATGGTTGGTTTTTGTTAAAGGGAGAAGCTTAGCGTCGAAGGATCGTGAAATAGCCCTTAGCAATGGAACAGTAGACATGGTTGCTTCAACCCACTTATTTAAAACTATAGTTTAAATTAAAAATAAAAATTAGGGTTCTTACAAGACACGTGGCCACTTATATATTGCGGCTAAACTATTACAACATTAATAAAATAAGAATTGCTACTGAATATAAAATAGTCTTAGGGCCTGCTATAAAATATCCCCATCAATTAGGGTAAATGATCCCTCAGTCGGGTCGATACGAAACGGATCGGTTTCCCCTTTCCTTGTGCTCCGACTGCTCCAATATCTGTGATTCTCGCTCTCGCTTCAGCTTCCGTCTCGACATTCGTCTGATCATCTCCGATGTTTCTCAGGTGATATCGTGTATCCGCGCTCGCGATTGGTGATCTCTATCATCTCCCTCCTCCTCTACATTGACCTTGACCTCAAGGTTGAGTGATGGATATAAATTGCTGATGTTATTCTTTTCCTCCCATGACGATTCTTCTTTGGGTAGTCGTTTTCAGAGAATAAATGTAGAAACAAGATTCTCAATAACATATTTAATTGTTAATTAATCTTAATTATAATAAACACTAATATAAATTTATAGAGTTGACTTTATTTATAAATACATTTAAACTCATATGATATAAAATTGACTTGATATATGAATAAATAAAAATGAGATTAACTTAATTATTATTATAAAACAAATCTCTACATTAATCAGTTAATTATTGTAGCTTGTATTTATTATGATCTCACCACCATAATTTGATTAAGAATGCCTTTGAATAATCTAAGGTGTGAGTCTACCCATAAATGACTTGGTTCGTAAGCGAAGTAGCCTTAAAGCTTACAGAGGTTTTTAAGAATGCCCTTGAATAATCTAAGGTTTAAGTATACCCGTAACATACTTGGTTCGTAAGTGTTGTAGCCATAAAGCTTACAAGAGGTATTATAACCTTCAGGCTAGTGATCTTTTTATGTTCTTTTATTATCATCGAAACTGGATTAGCCCTTGTTTGGGTGAACTATTATAAATCTTTTTGTGTTTTTTTATTTTAAGTTTTTAGGATAAATAACATAATTAGAATAAAAGAACAAAGAGATTTCTTATCCAGTTATCTGGTCATCATCTGAGGTTACTTTCAGTTAAAATCATTATCTAGTTATTTGCATATATATAACTATATTTTAACTTGTAAGATAATTTATGTGTTTATAAGATAACATAGAATTCATATACTACAGTTGACTTTAAAAGCACTATCTGATAAGTTGACTAAGTATTCATATATTGTAGTAAGCTTTGAAAATACATAAAAATATTTTATAAATATTTTGTTCCTAACTTGCAATCTCAGGTATTTCGCAAATCAACTGAGATATCATGCAAAAAGTCTATAATCCCCCTAGTCTTTGATCACGATCCAACAATAAGCACTTGTTCAACCTGCCTCTCCAGGATCCATAGAGTGCAGTGCGCTCATCGACTACATCAAGTGGGCACATCAATGGCTGGTTATTCAATGCTATTTTAGGTAATTTCTCCGTCTCCTTTGGTAGTAGTTTTTCCTTGTCTTATCTGAGAATTAAAACATGAAAAATATTATGAATTTGACTACTAGATGGTAATTCCACCTGATATGCAACTCTGCTCATTTTTGTTGGTATTTTGAATGGTCCATAGTATCGGGTAGATAATTTATTGTGCATTCTATGTGCCATTGATATTTAAACTCCACGAACTTTGGTTTAAACTCCACGAACACCCACTCATTTATTTTAAACTCCACATTAGACTTGTGTTTATCAGTTTGAAACTTCATTCTGTCCTGAGCTTTGGTTAATTGGGTTTTCACTAATTCAATTGTCTCTTTCCTCTTCAATAGATCCTTATTAGTCGCCAGATTAGGTGGATTTCCCCTCTGAGCTTCTGCAAACTAACTTGCCTCCCTGCCATATAATGCATAAAAGGAAGTCATTTCTATTGATAATATGTAGAATTATGCCATAATTCGATCCAAGGTAGAAATTCTATTAATCTTCTAATTTGCTCGTGCACAATTGATCTTAAACACATTTCAATCCCCTATTGATCACCTCAGACCGACCATCTGTCTTTGGATCGATGATATTCTGAAGATAGTTTCTAAGTAGTATCATTCAACCTATTCAGTTCCCTCTAGAATTGACTAATGAACACTGTGTCCCTGTCAGAGACTATGGTTGTTGGCACTCCATGCAATCTGATGATCTCATTAGATAAATAGGAGGCTAACATTTTGGATAAAAAGTCAGCTGGTTAAACTCCCAAATGGCAGAACTTAATCAATCTATCCACTACCACTAAATCACATACTTTCCTCTCACTGTAGGTGATGAGTTATGAAATCAGTAGTGATAACTTGTTATACTATATCATGGATTAGAAGTGGCATTAATAAATTAAACCCTGAGGTTTAGAATTTTGGCTCTTTACTCTTTGACAAATCAAGCATGCTTCTACATGGCTTTTAATTCGATCTCTTAGCCATTTTTTTTCACCAGAAGATGATGTTAATTCTCTTGATAGTCTTCTCTATGCCAGAGTGACCTCTCTTGATAGTCCTCTCTCATGATATTTATGTAGGATTACTTCAATGAGGTTATAACTAGAAGATACTACATACCTTTTTTTATTGAACAATATGTAGAATTTAAATGGTCGATACAAAATTATATTTTAATCATGTTGATTTAAACCCTAATTACAATCTGAATCCATAAGGTGAAATTAATCAAGATTAGACCTAACTCCAATAGGCACAATTAAACCCTAGAATTATTTGAGTCAAAGGTTAAAGTCAAAGTCAAAATTGAAATTGGAACAATTGTATTATATACCTTGAATATTATTCTTTTATCTCTAACACTCTATTCAAGGTACAATTTTATTCCATATGAGACAAAATACTATTCATGGTGCACCTATTCAAAGGATAAAATATTATTTAATGAATAGTGTTTCATCACCTCAATTAAAGCTAAAAGAATATCATCATGAGAAGTATTTCTACAAAACAAGTTTTGGACCTATGTGAGAGATCAAAGAGCCATCCATCGAAAATCCAAAGGTGGAGAAGTGATAACCTAATCTATAAATAGAGGAAAAACCTCTCATTTTCGTCCACCACACTTCAAGCACAAAGTTAAGCTTCTACTCTACATTTGAGATCTCCAAAGTGCTCCATAGCTTCCAAAGTTGCTCAAGTGTTCTTGCTTTCAAAAGCTCCAAAGCTCTCCAACTTCTTCTTTTATTTCTCTTGTTTATCTTAACAAGTAAAAAGTATTGTGTGTTTATTATTCCACTCCTCTAATCATTTCTTGTGTGTATCCACTTTGGTTAAGAGGCTTGTCTCAACCAAAGTGTGAGAGAAGGTTTTTGAGCTAAACCATAAAGCTCTATGTTTGGTTCTATAGAGTTTCCTGGAAAACGTTTAGGTTGAATCTACCTTAAATATTTTAAGGTTCCAAGTCTACCCACAAAAGTTTGAGAGATTTTTAAGAGTTTCCTTGATATTCTAAGGTGTGAGTCTACCCGTAAAAGATCGGTTCATAAGAGAAGTAGCCTTAAAGCTTATAGAGGTTCTTAAAAGTTTCCTTGATATTCTAAGGTGTGAGTCTACCTGTAAAAGAATGGTTCGTAAGCGAAGTAGCCTTAAAGATTATAGAGGTATTTCTATAATCTTTAGGCTAGTAATCTCCGATTTGATCAGGACTGGATTAGCCCTTGTTTGGGTGAACCAGTATAAATCTTTTGTGTCGTTCTTTGTTAGATTTATTATTATTAATCATTTAACAATAACTAAACAATTAACTCAAAAGATTCTCACTTCTAGTTATCTGATCAAAGAATAGAGGTTGACTACTTTCAGCAGATCCCTCATCCAATTATCTGGTCAATTCTCTGAGGTTTAATTTATTGCTTAAATTTCTATCCAGTCATCTGGTCAAGCTTCACTTTTCAATTATGTATCCAGTCATCTGGTCAAGTTAATTAATTCATATATTATTACTGTTGTTCAAACATTGGTTTATTAAATGTTTACATGTAATTCCGCTATTAACCTATAAAAAGTGAAAAAAGACTATTAACCCCTCTTATAGTCTCGGATCACGATCCAACATAATATACCATTTCTTACTTCATAATCTACTAAGTTCTCCACTCCATCTATTAAATTATTTATTAAGGTAATTTTCAGATTTGGTTGAGTTTCCTGCTTCTTTATGATTTGGGTCACCAAATTGCAGACCACTATGGTTAATCCCAGTAGGGATCCTTTCTGTTTATTATCCACCACCTCTTCAAACTATCTTGATAATGCATATGCCCGTAGCTGAATTTTGTTTGCCAGGTTTGTGTAGAATCTAAATTCTTGATGCAAATAGTGATTATTATAACTAATTCTATTTTAATTAATTTAATTCAAATTGATTACATCAATTAAAATCATAAGGATAGACTTACCCTACAAAATATACATGAAACCCTAATTTATGATTAAATGACTATTATCCAAAATTAAGGTTAGAATTATCTACTCAGCAAAATCATATATATGAGTATTAAATAATTCACCAACTACGGTTTACAGTTAAACACTGAAAATGATAAATCAGATATATCTACAGTTTAATCATTAATCAAATATTCTATGAACTGCACCATGCATGCAATTTCATCTGATACATTCTATCTGTGCATGTAGAATAAATCTGTTAAAAAGTAATGCAGAATTATCTATGTCATACATAAGAATATGGACTAAGATGTACTTTGATATACATGGGGGAGTGAATCATTATATAATACTAATTTGAAATACTATGCACAACTATCTATGTCTTACACAAAAGTTATACTTTTTATTACATAGATATTTGAAATTCCATAACAAAAAGATAAACAAAGTGAACATCCTTCAAAAAGGTGGATTCTAAACTATGCCACTATTCACAACATTGAGAAGTGAACACCAATCCAAAAAGATAAAACAAGGTGCACCTCTTCCCAAAGGAACTCAAATTATGTGCTCACACTCATCTCAAGGAGAAGATCTAATGGTCACCAAGAGCTCTCCCATGCTATAAATACACTCTCATTGGCAACACTCAAAGCTAACACACACACTTCACTTTTGTGCCCAAATCTCAAAAAGCATCCAAGCTTCAGAGAGAGAGAGAGAGAGAGAGAGAGAGAGCTCTAGCCTTCAAGTTTTCGAGTGCTCAAAGTTCCAAGGGTATTCTCCATCGTTTGCGGAAATCCGCCAACTAAAGACCGCCATCTTGGGCACCGCCATTAAAACCCCATAACCGCCATCTAAAGACCGCCATCTATTATCCATCCCCATTTCCCACCAAAAATTGTATAGATGGCGGATTTTTGCCATCTAATCTGAAAAATGGCACGGAAAAAGTTTGGCGTCAATTCATTGATGGCGGTTAATTTTATTGATGGCGGATGTCTGTCGACTATTCGTGGGAGAGAGCGATTGTGCCCATATTTAGATGGCAGATTTCCGTCATCTAAAACTTAGTAGAAGAGTATAGATGGTGGAAATCCGCCATACAATGTTTGTTTAATATTTTTTTTAAAACAGGATTCCATATTTTGCGTTTGAATCGTTGCTTTTTGAAATAGAAATCGATATTTCAGAAAATGATTTTTAAATTGAATTAGAAATCGATGTTTTTTATTAAAAAAAACTAAATTACAGAATCGTTAAACATTCGAAGTTTGAATAAGCAAATACAAATTTTGTAATCAACACTCGTCTGAAATCGAGTCTTCTGAATCAGAATTCGAAATATCTGATTCGAATGCAGACGGTATGGTGGACTTTGAAGTGGAAGCCATATGCGTCATGTCGAGTCTGGAAGTCTTCAAAGTCTTATTGAGTTTCTTCATATAAGATTTCATTGCATTGAACTTCTTCTTGTATTTGGAGACGTCTTTCTGACTCTCGTTACACTTGTTCTGAAAATGAAAACAAAAATGAATTCGATAATCAACAAAATTATTGTAATATATTTAAAATACCTCCAATTCTTTAAATTTTTCCGATCAAACTGCATCTGGTGTTGCATCAGTAGTCGTGTTTTCGAAGATCGGCTATTTTCCTTTCCAATTTGGAGAAGCTCATCTTTCGTTCGTTGTGCTCACCATACTGGCAGCTTCTCCAATTCCTATGATTCTATTCTTTTTATTTTTTCCGAAAGTCTTCTTGACCGTCGTTTCGATAAATTGCTGCATTATAAAAAGTAAATAAATAAGAAATGCGAAATATGTTTAAAAGAATCAATGGAACTTACAAATGAAGTCATTGCTTCAGATTCAACCCACGATTTTGCCTTTTGACTTTTGATAAATTCCATGGCTTCAAGCTGAAAGAATAATAAAATCAAACAATGATAATAGAAATTATAAAATATAAATAATTTTAAAAAACGACTTACAACTTTATCGCTTCCTTTATATGTCATCTGTAAAGTCTCTGACCAAGCTTCGACTTCACTCCTTTCTTGTTGTATCTATATTCACATAATTCATTAATATATAAAAAAATTATATAGAAATTATAAATAAATGACCAATTCATGACGTCTTTGCGCTAATCCTTTTGAACCAGCGTGATGTGTCATTTGATTCGCTCGGTTCACGGTATTTATCTCGGAAATTTGCTGAAATTATAAAAAATAATAAGTTTCTAAAAATTTATTAATATAATAAATATATATATATATACATATACGTACCTTTCCTTTTTCTGATCGATGTTGTCTCAATTTATTCAGAAATTGAGGTTTGCTGACATACGGTGGAAGAGTCGCTAAAATATCTTCTTCTCTCATATCAAGATCAGAGCCATAAGTTTTAACCAAAGAATTATGGTTGCTCCTCCAGAGTTTGTTCAACCTACCATTGATATAAGTTTGTGCAGCTTTGCTTCCACTTAAATCATATTCAGCCTACATATTCAAAACTTATAAGTTTTGGAAAATTAATAAATATTATAAAAAATATATATACTTACAGTTAATATTTTTAACGCGTCCTGAAAATTTTGTTGTGGTTGATGACGCCACTCAATGTCGTACGGGAAGAGAGTATGGTCTTTTGCTAAAAGAGTTATTCATGTGGTTAATTTCTTCGCCATTTCATCCGTCGCTTGGTTCGTGTTGTCAAACATGACCTTCCATTTCGTACCTTTTTCTGGATGATTATGGGGGTGGTCTTTTGTGCGACCACGACCCTTCTTCTGTGAAGGCACATTCGATGTGGATGGCCTCGCATCTAATTAATTTACATATTTAAGAATTAATATTTAATAGAAATCATGATAATATTTAAAATATGAATAATGAACTGACCACTTGAGTTTGACTCTTCAAAAGAGCGACGGGATGTAACCATGAATGGTGTTATCACACCAATCAGAACGAAAAAAGTAAACATAATCTGAAATATTTAAATTTTAAAATAAAATTAGTTATTTTAAATACATAGCCAGACACCCGTATATGGGGTCTTGGTCTGACACAACAGCCAAACATTTTTCCTATTGTAATTTACATTCTTTATTATTAGACACAACAAATCTTCGAAGTCGTCGTGAGAAGAGTTGTATTCGATTTTGAATGAATGTGTGCCACCACAATCATTCAACACTCTAGCTTCGTATCTTAACACTAAAATCTGACCGGTTTCCATTGTTTAAGGATTTTTCGACCATATTTTTGGACAGTTGTGAAAATGATGACCGTTGACTCCGCAACGGAAATAAGCAAAAACACGACAATAATAATCTATGTTTTTGTGAAAACTACGTTGAATCTGATTTAGTCGCTCGAGTCGTTCATATCGTTCGACTATTGCAAGTAGTTGACTCATTTTTTACTGAAAAAAAGAAATATTTATAATCAACATAATATTACATTCAAAATATTAAATTATATTGTAATATAATACTTTATAATTTAATTAGAACAATCATCATTATCGACATCGAAAATATCTCTATTTGGTATTTTAAAGACTGAACTTCATTCAGATTCTACCGGATCTTGAATGTAGAAACATTATTGAGCCTGATTTGCCAAAATGAAAGGTTCCTTTCCAAATTTTCCCCGTGTCGTGTTCACTGAAACGACACCAAAATCATCTACTTTAGTACCTGCTTTTCCAGGATCGTACCACTTACATTCAAACAGACAATATTTAGTTGTGTGACCGTAGCAAATTTCGAAAACATTTTCTAATAATCCATGATATTCAATTTCTGCTACCAACAGAGTATCATTTGGAGATAGAAAAATACTGTTATTTTGCGTCGATCTACGATTTATCAATTCTGATGTCTGAAATTTTAATCCATTTATAATGTAACCACTATAAATTGAAGCAAAACAACTTGGTCCGCGGGAAATAGAATTTAAATCTATGTCAGATTGTTGAGCTTCGGACATGTGTTTCTTAAACCATTCGGCAAATTGTTTGAAGTGTAAATTTTCCAGACGGAGTTGTGTGTGTTTTGGAAACATAACTTTCAATTGCTTCAAGTGTTTATTTCGATATGGTTCGACACTTTCAAGGTCAAACAATATACATTGATGCAACTGTTTCTGTTGTAAAGTGGTCAACGTTATATCAGTCGGTGCATTTAAAAACCCATCGATATACCTATCTGGCCGATTTGATTTTGTCTCGATATTTTGTAAAAACCGAGAACAAAACGTCATTGATTCTTCAGCAAGATAACTTTCCGAAATAGATCTTTCCGGGTGACTACGTACGGTCACATGATTTTTTAAAGTCAAAAGATACCTAAAATGAAAATATATATTGTATGATCAAGACATATTAATTATAAATTTATTTATAATTGTATAAATATATATACCTCTCTATCGGATACATCCATCGACATTGTACCGGTCCAGCTATTTTCACTTGGGTTGCTAGATGGACCGTCAGATGAACCATTACAGTAAAAAAACCGGGAGGAAAGATTTTCTCAAGATTGCATAATGTATATATAATTCTTTTCTTCCATCGTTCCATAAGTTTGATTTCGATCACTTTCGAACAAATATCGTGGAAATATCCGCAAAGTTCAACGAGAACCGAAGTCACTACATGTTTTGTCGATTTTCGTAATGCAATAGGAAGTAACTGTTGCATTATAACGTGACAATCGTGACTTTTCAATCCGATAAATTTGCTTTCTTTCATTTTCACGTTTCTAGAAATGTTAGAACAATATCCATCGGGAAGTCGAAGGGATTTAAACACTGACAGAAATAATATCTTTTCTTTCGTCGTTAAGTTGAAACACGCACTCAAAATGTCTCATTCTTCTCCTCGTCGAATAGGATGAAGTTCTTTTCGGATTCCCATCGATTGTAAATAGAACCTCGCGTTCAAATTATCTTTCGTTTTACCATCCATTTCCAAAATAGTGTTCAAAATATTGTCACATACATTCTTTTCAGTGTGCATAACATCAATATTATGTCGTAGAAGCAACGTCTTCCAATACGGTAATTCGAAAAAAATATTCATTTTTTTCCATCCTTTGAGCAATGGTATTTTTTTCGTTCTTTTCGTCAACGATCTACAATCTTTTGGTACATTCGATGTTTTACCAAAAGTTACTGAATCTCGAAATGGATAAACTTGACTATATATTTCAGAACTCGTCAGACGTTTAGGGGCAACTCTAGTTTCGATCTGATTATTGAAACTTTTCTTATCGCTCCTATAATAATGTTTCATATCTAGAAATCGACGATGTCCCATAAAACTCTCTTTCTTTCCATGTTCTAAACGAATACTTTCAGTGTCATTCTTACATACTGCACAGGCTAACTTTCCTTTAGTGCTCCACCCTGATATATCACCGTATCCTGGATAATCATGTATCGTCTACAGAATTGATGCAAACATCTTAAAAGATTTCTGCGTACGTACATCAAAAGCTGTAACACCATCTACCCATAAAATCTTCAGTTCATCAATAAGCGGTTGAAGATAGACATCTATATCGTTCCCTGGAGTTGACGGACTGGAAATCAGTAGAGACAACATGAAATTCGGTTGCTTCATACACATCCAAGGTGGAAGGTTGTACGGTATAACTATCACTGGACAAGTACTATGAGATAGATTGCTGACTGAACGGCTTGAATCCATTAGTTGCTAAACCAAGTCTCACATTACGAGGTTCGGATGCAAATTTGGGATGAACCTCGTCAAATTTCTTCAATTGTAAAGAATCAGCTGGATGCCGAAGAAATCCATCGTCTTTACGTTTGGAATGGTGCCATATCATGTCTTCAGAAATTTTGGAACACAGATACAATCTCTTCAAACGTGGAATCAACGGAATGTGACAAAGACATTTCACTGGAACACGTTTGTTTTTCTGAACGCCTTCGACGACCCACCTACACGTTCCGCAATTCGGGCAAGTTTCTGCGTCTGCATACTCATTTCGATATAAAATACAATCGTTGCGACATGCATCGATTTTCGTATAATTGAGGTCCAGGTCACGAACTACCGATTTCGCATGGTACATGGTTTTTGGAATGGTCGACTCCCCATTTGGAATAGCACGACGCATGATGGATAATAATTTCTGAAAACTTTTATCACTCCAATGATTGTTGCATTTCAACTGATACAATTCCAAGATAAAAGATAGTTTGGAAAACTCTGTGCAACCTGGATATAACTGTTCTTCACTTTCTTTTAGAAGGCGTAAGAACGATTCGTCATATCTGTGCTCTTGATCTTCGTCGACTGGATCTTCGTCGACTGGATCTTCATGGACAGGCTCGTATTCTAGAGGTTCTGTTTCGAGAAAATCTTCGTCGACTGTATTCTCAACTACATGTTCTCCATAAACCGCATGAACCAATCCAATCATATCGTTACCAGTTTCCGGCACTGTCTATTTTCGTTTCACTTTTTTCTCACCATATCTACTCGGTAACTCTCCGTGACGCGTCCAAACATCGTAATGTTTCAACCGACCATTTATGAAAACATGCTTCCTCATCTCCTTTATAGGAATCACTTCACTATTCGTGCAGGACGAGCATGGACAAGGTAAATAACCTTCTGGGCGAGTCGAATTCGAAATGGCGAAATTAGTGAAAGCTGTTAACCCTTCACCGTATTCTTTCGAAAACCGATCTAAACTCATCCAAGCTTTATCGGGTACTTTCATGATATTCGACATTATCCTAAAAAATAAATTTTTTTATCGAATTATAATTAATTAGATAAAAATTAATTGACTATTACAATATTAATTATAGTTCAATTAATATTAAATTCAATTTTTTTTGGGAAAATCTAGCTAATTATTGAACTATTTCGAATCCGTTTCATAAACGACTTTTTTCGGAGTTGCTGGTTGCGGAACTGGAGGAGCCGGTGCTGGACGATCATGTGTCGGCGGTGCGGGATAGGCAGGTGCCGGTGCTGGATAAACCGGGAGATAAAACCGGAAAACATCTTGGGGATTGGGTGGTAGAATCCTCTTACGAGGTAATTGCTTTACTCAACGTGACATTTTTTAAAATCTAAAAAATTAATTAATTAATTATTAATTATCAAATAATTAAATAATCATTCATTTTTAAACAAATAATATTTTTATTAATTAACAAATTTAATTTCATGGCAAATTAATAATTATTATTTCAATTTAAAATCATTCAATTTAATAATTATTCATTAACATTTCTATAATTTCATGCAAATTAATTAATCATTATTATTTCAATTTAAAATCATTCAATTTAATAATTGTTAATTAACTAATTTATAATTTCATGCAAATTAATTAATTAAATTGTTTTAACATTAATTAATTAACCTTATTAACAAATTTTTCAAATCATTTCATGCAAATTTATTAATTCATATTCAATTTAATAATTCAATTGTTAATTTCATACCAAATAATATATTAATATGCTAATTGTTATTTCAATTGACAATTAAAATGATAATTTAATCATTTAATTTTACAATAAATTTAAAAATTAAAAATTTAGTTGACTAAATAAATATATTTAATTTTTTACTGTAAATTAGCTTTTACTTCAATCCAAAACTTACGAAATCTCGATTTTAGAAAACCTATAACAAGTCAAATACACAATAATTAATTTACATAATTTTTAAATTATTTAAAAACATAAAATAATTCATTATTCCAAATATTTTTTTACTAATTAAAAAAAAATCATTATTTATTTAAATTATTAGAAAACATCAAATTAAATAATTAATTAACAAATTATTTAAAGTTATTAAAAACAATTATTTAAATTCTTAATTAAACAGTTATTTAAATTATATAAACCAATTTTTCAAATAATTGGGAGATTTAAAAATTTTAACTACTTTTTGCTTCAAAAATAAATTTAAACTAGTTAGTAAATTATTTAAAAACATTTAAAACTATTAAATAATTAATTGATTAATTTAAAATATGAAAAACATTAATTATTTAACTATTTTAAAACATTATATCATTTAATTAATTAAAAACAGTATTTTAATTATTTTAATAACTAATTATTTTAATTTTAAAATATTAGGAAACAGTAATTAAATAATTTATAATTATTTAATTAACAATTTAATTAATAAATTAACAAATGATTTTGATACAATTTAATAATTATTAATTAACAAATTATAATTTCATGCAAATTAATCATTATTAATAGAATTTAAAATCATTAAAATCATTCAATTTAATAATTACTAATTAACAAATTTATAATTACATGCAAATTAATTAAATATTTTTAAAATGAAATGATTAAATAAACATTTATAATTTCATACCGCAATAGAGCTTACTTCAATCTCAATTTTTTGAATTCTTGATGTTTCAAAACCGACAACAAGTCAACAACACAATAATTTAATTAGTTAATTAAAACATTATATAAATTATTTATTTAATTAAATCAATTTATAAATTATTTAAAAATAATCAATTAAATAATTAATTAAAACATTTATAAACAGTAAATTAAATAATTCATAAATTATTTTTTAAATTTATTAAAAAATAGTAATTTCGAACAATATTAAATATTTTTTATTTATTTCAAAACATGGTATTTAAATTATGATATAACTAAATAACTAATTATTTAAATTATTTCAAACAGTATTTAAATTATTAATAAAATTATTTGATATCTTTGCCACCATCAATATCTTCGCGACCAACAATACCTTTACTTTTAAAATATATCATAAAACTTCATATAATAATATTTAACATTCAACACACGTTAACAATTTAAACATTCATACTAATCAATCCGAAAATAATAATAACAGTACTTAAACCTATAAAACAATACTTAAACATATCATTTAACATAACAGTACTTAACATAACATCTAGCTATATACATAACATAACATCCCAAAAATAACATCCATATAGATGAAATAGATACAAACATCCATAGACATGAAATATAAATATCAAAAACATTAAAACATGAATATAAACATGAAAATAGATTAGTGAATTAGTAAAACATATTAGTGAGTAAGATTATAAACTTAAAAAACTAAGAGAAAAGAGAAACAGTGAGTAACATGAATATAAACTAAAAAAATTCAATCTTCAAAAGAGAAACAGTGAGTAAGATTAGTGAATTAGTGAATTAGTAAACAAATAGATGAAAAATAAGATGAAAAATAATTAATAGAAAACCATAAGATGAAGAAATAGAAAACCATAAGATGAAGAAATCATACCGGAACGATGGGGGGAGCAATCACATTAAAACATTAAAAAGAAAACAAAACCCATTACAGCAATCTTAAACACTAAAAAGAATTCAAAAAAACATAAACGATCAACTGTATAAAACACTAATACAATCAACATTACGTATGTAAACCATTAATCCAAAAACACATTTACAATCAACACATTTACAATCAACACATTTACAAAAAAAAAAATCAAAACAACCCATTTGCAATCTAACCTTCACAGACGAAGATGCAGGTACCGGCGGGAGCTGATGGCGACGACGACCGGCTGAAGACGACCGGCGAGCCTATAACCGGCGGGAGACGGAAGATCGCTGGAGAAATCGGCGGCGAGGAGGCGTTAATCGGCGGCGGCGGCAGAAATTAAGCAACTCTTAAGGCAGAACGCGTCTGTCTGGAATTTGGGGTTTTTAATAAACCCCAAAACTTACATGGCGGATTTCCGCCATGTAAGTACACTTAAGTGCCGCCATGTAAGGTGGAAAAGTCTGCCCAATCGAAATTTGGGCGGGCTTTTTCCGCCCGACTCCCCGAATACTTAACATGGCGGATGTCCTCCATGTTAAGTTAATTTAATTGGGTTGAATATTGAAGGAGATTCGAAATTTTGGACGGGATAGTTTAGATGACGGATTTCCGCCATCTAAAAACCGCCATCGAAAATAAAATCGAACCGCCGTCGAGCCCAAACCTTTCCTCGGTGGACTGAAAGAATAGATGGCGGGCATCCGCCATCTAAACAACTGGATTATTGATGGCGGATTTCCGCCATCTAAAGACCGTCATACAAGGTCCTTTTTTTTGTAGTGTACTCTCATTTTATTTCTAGCCTTCTTGAGAGTCATAGTTGTGGATCAACTAACAATCATTTTCATTGTGTTCTAAGTGTTGTGAGAAGTTGTTTTAAGAGCAACACTTGTAAGGTTTATAAGCTCAACCATAAAGCTTAGTTTAGTTCTATAGAGTTTCCTGAAAAATTCTTAGGTTAGATCTACCTTTAAAGGTCCAAAGTGATTTTATAGAGTTTTCTGGTAAAACTTTTAAGTTGAATCTACCTGTAATGGTCTAAAGTGGTTTTATAGAGTTTCTTGATAAAACTCTTAGGTTGGATCTATTGGCCTGTAAAGGTCCAAAGTGGTTTTATAAAGTTTCCTGATAAAACTCTTAGGTTAGATCTACCTACCTGTAAAGGTCTAAAGAGGTTTTATAGAGTTTCTTGGTAAAACTCTTAGGCGTGATCGTCCTGTTAGAAGATCGAAAGTTCGTAAGAGAGGTAGCATGAAAGCTTACACAGAGGTTCATAAGCTTCTATTCCTAAAGCTTATATAGGTTTTGCCAATACCTTTAGTACAGTTAATTACGCGTTTAGTGGACTGGACTAGCCCAAGATTTGGGTGAACCAGTATAAATCATCCGTGTTGATTTTCTTTTCTGTTTACAGTATATCAACTGCTAAATCGACCGATTATAAATTATATACTGATATTACTTCGATCCCTTTTCTTGTTATCGGGCTTAGACAGAGGTTAAATATAAAGTAGATCCCTCTTCCTATTATCAGGCTTAGACAGAGGTTAAATATTTTGTAGATCCCTCTTCCTATTATCAGGCATAAGACCGATATTATTACTTTATATCTAGTTATATATATCCACATATAGTTATACGTACGATCAGTTAAAAGAGATACAAGGGTTTAACTGAGATACTCTTTTCTATATTATCTTAGCTAACTACTATTTTTAGATATTTTCCGCATTAGTTTGAAAAATACGAAAAGATACTACTACCCCCTTATAGCCTTAGGATCCCGATTCAATAAGTGATATCAGAGCCAAATACCTGAAAAGACAGAGTAACATATGCTTTCAGAATTATGGATAAAATTAGAGAAGAAGGTTAAGCTACCAACAAACCCCCTCCATTCGATGGAACCAGATATAATTTCTGGAAAAGAAAAATGTGTTTTTTCCTCCAAACCCTTCCTGAAGGAGTCAAGGAAATCGTTAAGGAACCTTACTCAGCACCAATTACTCCTAGGTCCACCTGGTCAGATGTTGAAAAGAAACAAAATTGGTTAAACATCAAAGTTGTGAACGTCATATATGGTGTCTTGTACCAAACTGAATACAGTAGAGTTTGGTCTCTCAAAATAGCTCGAGAAATCTGGTTAGCCCTAGAATGCCTACACGAGGGAACCGAACACGTTAGGGAAAATAAATTGATATTTCTCACCGGAGAATACGAAAGATTCTGCATGAAGAAGGATGAGAAGATTGCAGAAATGAACATTAGCTTCATGGATCTCGTCAACGACTTAGCAGATCTAGGATCTCCAGTAACAGAGAAGAGTCAAGTAGGAAAAATCCTTAGATCTCTTCCAGACAAGTATTACTTCAAAAGAAATGTTAAACAAGGAGTAACATTGAAAACCATGATGGTACTGATGCTATATATGGAAACCTACAAGCCTATGAAGCTGAGCGATTCTCCAAACATAGGGAAGAACCCAAACAGAACCTAGTCCTGAGGAGTCATTCAGATGAGGAGCCTTGATTTAGGGTTAGGGTTAGGGACCAACTAGCGAATATTCAAATTGTAATATTTTAAAAAAACTTATGAAATATTTAAGGGACCAACTAGCGACCAATCTAGCTAGTCGCATTATTTATTTATTTTTATATATTTTTTAATTTAGGTGACCAACCAGTTTGGTCGCCAAATTGGAAGAAATTTTTAAATTTTTTTGAAATATTTAAGGGACCAACTGGTTGGTCGCCTTTTTTTAAAATTAATGCGACCAACTGGGTGATCGCCTTTTATTTTTTTAAATTTATGTTGGTAGTAAAATTGATTTTTTTTTAAAATTAACGAAATATGTAAGTGACCAACGCATTTTAATTTTTTTTAATAAAAAAGAGTCAGGCGACCAAACTATTGGTCGCTTTCATCTTAAAATTGGTGAGAAACTTCGCAACCAACTTCAAAAGTGGGTTCAAAAAATCAAATATAAACGACCAACCATCGCTAGATTTGGTCAGAAAAAACCTTCTCTTTTGTAGTGAAACAAACATTTAGATTTTTTTGCAAATAGTAAATTTCCTCTCAATATCATCATATCGAACTTCTGCCAAGTGATGTCTATATGAAACTTCATCAGGACTGTACACTAGAATGTCATCAAAGAAGACCAGCACAAACTTCCTCAATAATGGTTCAAATATTCTGTTCATAGTAGCTTGAAAGGTAGAGGGAGCATTGGTCAACCCAAAGGGTATGACCCTTGGGGTTGATGAGTATCTGGTGATATCCTGATTTTAGATTCAATTTAGAAAAAATGTATGCTCCTTTCAACTCAGCTAGTAATTCATCAATTGTAGGAATAAGGAATCTGTCTTTGATTGTTATAGAGTTGAAAGCTTTATAATCTACGCACATTTTTTATTGGGGAAGAAAAAGGGCTAGAATTCTTCCTATTAATGCCTTGACCCAACATTTCTTACACAAATTCTTTCTATCTCATTTTTTGAAACTAAGCTTGTCTGTAGGGTCTCATTCACAGGGTTGGCAGAACTTTCCAAGTGAATGTTATGAAATTGTTATCTCTGAAGTGGAAGGCATGAGGGTTCAGTAAATATATCATCAAATTCATTCAATAATTCACACATATGCCCATGTTGTTCACTTTGATCATTGTTGTCTTGTTCTTCTAGGGAACCCTCTACAAACTCTAATCTGCAAAAAAAAAAGCACTTGAAGTGGTGGCAGCCCGTGTTTTTAGCTCATTAGTTCCATATGTATCATCTGATACTATGGGTTCTCCCACCCAAGTAACTTTGTTACTCTTCCAATTAAATTGTACTGACATGTTATTATAGTCAGAAAGAATTGAGCTAAAAAATTTGAACCATTCGGTTCCTAGTACCATATTAGCTCGAGTTAAATCTAGTAGGAATAGATTTTGCAAATTTTATTACATCTTAGGTGGACCCCATTGCCAGTAGACACCAAAAAGGATAGTATTCGATCTATGGGTAACCCCGGCCTTCTTATAGGAAATTATGTGTAGACCCAGAATTCAACAATACTGATATGTTACAATTGTTGATCCTAGGTGTCAGTTTTAGGGTTGGAGGATTGATTTGGCCCTCCAGAGAATGCATACTGATAATGGTGGGTTCAGTCTTAATTTCATCCACTGTATCAACATACAATTCTTCCTCTTCATTAGGATCAATGTACTCTGAAAAACACTGCCCATCAGTTGACAGTAAAAACAATCTTCCTTTGCATTTGTAGCCTCTCTTCCATTTCTCTATGCAGTTGAATCATTCATTTCATGACCTCTTGATCCTCATTTCAGCAGATGTCAAATTCTGTCTAACTGTAGGTTCTCTATTGGTATTACGAGGAAGTGGTAAAGCTCGATCTCCTCCTCAGAGGAACATAAGATACCATCTATTGAGGTACTGTCTGTACGGCAAGTATTTGATTGACTGCACTACTGCTCTGAGTTATTGTTTGTTGTGACCAGTATCTTACTAAATCAGTGATTAGCTCATCCCTTTCATGCAATTATGCTAGTGCAAATGCCTCTACTAAGGTTGTCAACGGACCCGGACGTCCGGGCCCAAGTCTGGGACCAATTTCATGCCCGGTAAAGATTTTGGACCCGGATGGCCGGGTCCGAGTCTAGGCCCGGCCAGTTAATAGTCCGGGTCCAGATTAGCCAGACTCGGACCCGGCTAATTTAAATGTTACAAAAAAAATTTAATATTTAAATAAATTAGGGGTTTAAATATAAATATTTTATTGTATATTATTTCACTATTTTACTATGGTTATTTTTTTATTTACTACTTAGTATTTATTCATTCTTTCACCAATATTAGGGTTTCACCATTTCAACACCTCTAAAATGCTAAGAAGTATTCTCCCCAATGATGATCTCCCTCCAAATCAAAATGATCCACTTCCAAATGAAGAAATTTATAATTATTTATAGTTTTTAGGCAAAAAAAAAATTAATTTTTTTGGACCCGGATCCGACCGAGACCCGGATATTTTCATGGGTCTGAGCCGGGTCCAGACGATTGAGTACTGGACCCGGATCAAGTTCACAGGTCCGGGTCCAGCTCAACCGTCCCAGACCCGGTCCATTTACAGCCTTAGCTTCTACCAATGATTCAGGTCTTGCCTTAAGAACATTCTTCTGGATTTCCATTTTCATGCTTGCCATAAATATCTCCTTTAGTACCTACCACATGTTTAATTTCTTGGGTTTGTTTATTAGCCATTTGCTCAAATTGTTGTTGATATTCCTTCACTGTTGTAGTTTGTACCAATTTGGTTAACCTTCCAGCTGATATTTATAAGGTCATCTACAAAGTCAAACCTGTTAATTGTCTCTTTTCACATAATGTAGATTTAAGCGGAATTATCTGCAATAACACTTAATAATAACAATAGTAAGAATGATATTATATGATAATATGGTTTAGTTAAAATCAACAAGCTTCTTAAGCACCTGATGACAGGTTGAGGACTTAAATATAAATAACGTAAATGTAAATGACCTTTTGCCTGATGATAGGTCAATGACTTAAATGTAAATAACTTAAAAGTAAATAACTTCTTGAACACCTGATGATAGGTCGAGGAATTTAAAGTATTTAAAGACGAAAATATAATATAGATTGAAAAATCGAAAGTGATAGAAAATAGAAATTGTCAATTTTATGTTAAATTTACTAAGAATTAGAAATTTAAATGAAGCAAGGAACACAAAGAAATTTATATTGGTTCGGTCTCAACTGACCTACTATAGTATCGTAAACTTGTTTTACGAAATCCACTAGCCTAAAGGTATTGGCAAACCTATTAAGAGCTTTTAAGGCTATAATGCTTATGAACCTCTTTTAAACTTTTAAAGGATACAATGTTTAAGAACCTCTAAAGTTTTAAAGTAAACTTGCAACTATTTCAAGTCTTTCAAGGTAGACTTAGCACCTAAGAGTTTTTCCGAAAATTTTATAAAACCAACATAGAGCTTTATGATTAAGCTCAAAAATCTTCATCATACTTTGATGAACTTGAGACAAGCCTCTTAACCAAAATGAAACACACACACGAATGGTGGAAAATGTTTGAGAATATTGAGACACAAAGATCACTTCAACCTTTCTTAGATGATTAAGAAGATTAGAAGGAGAAGTGAAGAACTTTTGAAGCTTTTGAAAGCTTGAACACAACTTGGAAACCTTGGAAACTGAATGTTTTTGAAAATTAAAGATTTCAAGTGGAGATTTGGAAGTTAAAGTGGAGATTTCAAGGGGTGTACCCTTCTATTTATAACCTTTCTCACTTAATCTACTACATTAGATCTTCAATCAATGATTTCTTGATTACTCACAAAAGTCTAAGAAGTGGTTGAGATTCTTTTTTTATTTGTCCAAGAATTTAAGAAAAAAAAATTTCGTCTCATCTCTTCAATCTATGTAAACCTTGTACCTTGATAAAATATAGAGTTAAAGTTATCAAGGTTAATTAAAGTAATTAAATCATAATACAAGATGTTGACTTTGTTGACCATGAATTAGGGTTTTGATTTTTGTCTTTATTTTATACATGGTCAATTAATTGTATGATTTAATATGAGCCTAATTGAAATTATGTTTACTTCAGATTAAATTCACCCTATTGAATAAGAATATGATTAGGGTTAATTAAACATGCGTATTGGCAATTTAGATTCTACAAAACCAAGTTGTAAGGTTATTGTTTTTATCAGCCCACACCAACCAGTCTAGGGTCTCTCCTTCCATGTTGAAGGTGGCTACAGTAATTCTCTCATCAGGGGAAAACATGATATCTCAAGTATTTCTTTGTTTTGTAAATCCATCCATGAACATTTGAGCCATCAAATATAGGCATCTCTGATTTGATAGACTTTTTACTATCCACCTTTTCACATTCTGAAGATGTCTCTCCTTTTCCACTTACCTTGTCCTCACTCATTTTAACCAGAATTTGTTCCATATTTGTCCGCATTTCCGATTCTCCATCATGTTTGATTTGATGGTTCTTTAGTTGTATTTCCAACATATCTATTATGATCTGGGCAGGGGCGCGTATCCAGGGGGGCAAGGGAGGGCAATTGCCCCCCCTAAAATTTGGAAAATATCCAAGGACCTATATGTAATTAATTTTTTTATAAGGGGTTAAGTGTAATTTTTACAATATATTAATATTTTTTAAGGGTTAATATATAAATTTCACAATATTTATATACTATATAAATTTTATAATATATGTAATTTTAAGTTTAATTACATATAAATCCCTAAAAACTTAAATATCCCTAAATTTCTCCCCCAAATCTTCTTAATCCCTAAACCTCTCCCCAAATTTTCTAAATCCTTAAACCTCTCCCCCAAATTTCTAAATCCCTAAACCTCTCCCCCAAACCCAAAACCCACGATATTTCCCCAATATCCTCCAAATTTCCCCAATATCCCCAATATCCCCAAAACCCACGATTTCTCCCAAAATCTCCCCAATATTCTTTCGCCAATATTATTTCTCCAATCTCATTTTCCGCCCCATCCTCCAATCTCGTTTCCCTCCATCTAATTTCCTTCAATCTTGTTTCCCCCAATCTCCTTCCCCAAAACTCACGACTTCCCCTAATCTCTCCTCCTCCCATCCACCTCACGATCATCTCAGGGTCAACCGGTCAAGCTCTCACGTTCTGACCATCGTCCATCGAGATTCAGTTATTGTGCCACAGCCCACAGGACACCACCACCATCGGATTTCACTGCCTTCAGTTCGTCTCCACTCTCCAGAGTCCAGTCTCCGCTACTCTCTAGCCTTTAGGCTCTAGGTATGTCCGTCTATCTTGAATTCTTGATCCGTTTGTGTTTAGCCTAGCTTGATCCAGAAAAAAATGTACAATTTTAAAACAGGATAATGAACCATTTGCAAAAAATTGAATTGAACTATCATCAACCTGAAAAAATATGAATTTTCATCATTCCATGTGATTTTTTAAAACAGGGACCTAAATTGATTAAATATCCATGTGAATTTTATTTCTTTCTTTAATTAATTAAAGAGGAACCATTTTATTTATTTCTTTAATGTGATTCCCACATTAAAACTCGTCTCAGAAATCGCCTTGGTGATAGTTTGATAAATGATTGTTTAGTAACATATATCGAGAAAGATATTTTTAAAACTATAGACAACGAAGTTATTTTAAAAATATTTAATGATATGTGTCTTCGTCGTAGGACATTGAAGTAATGTAAAATGTATTTGAAATTTTTATTGTTAATTAAATGAATGTATTTATTTTTAATTTGAATATTAATTAATGTATTGAATATTAATTATATAATGAATGTATTGATTTTTTATAGGTTTTTATAATCAATTATATGAATAGGTCATGCCAAAATTTGTATAGGTTTTTTAATTAGTACAAAAAAATTTTTTCGCCTTCGGCGAATCTTGCCCCCCTACCAGGGAATCCTGGATACGCCACTGGATCTGGGTCAAATATAGGATATTCTTAATAACTGAAAGGAATTCAGAAGGTAGTTACGTCAATGATTTAGATCTAGTATGCTTAGAACATGCGTTTGGAAGTTGATATGCTTTTTATTTTTAAAGAGTACCGCCCTTTCTTTGCTGCAAACATGCTAGCGTGCAGGTGAGAACAACCTTTGAAAGCACCAGTTGTTAAAGGGAGAAGCTTGGAGGCTGGATGATCGGAAGATCGCGAAATAGCTTTTAGCAATGGAATAGTAGACATAGTCACTTCAACCCGCTTGTTCAAAACCTTAGTTTTAATTAAGATTAAAAATTAGTGTTCTTACTATTATCAGATATATATATAATCCTGTAGTCTGCAATCAGATTGGAGGCAGAGATGGCTGGAATTGGCGAGGCAGAGTGAAGGAAAGGAAAGAGGGAAGAACTTAGGGTTCTACTGTATTAACTGTTAGTAGAGAGCAGTTATATATACGAGAATGAATTAGTTGTATTCAATTTGTATTATCTTGTGTTAATTATACAGTAGTTTATTTATAAGTAAAACTTATTTACAATGCTAAATATTTGTTATAAACAGATGGGTTCGGCCTTCTTCTTTGAAAAAACGGATTGTCATTTTATTGATGAAATAATTGCAAAGTTAACCTTCGACTTTCATAATTCACTTTTTATGTGTCTTGGTTAAATTACCTGCATAGTGAAAACTCAATAACAAATAGTTAGAAGCATTATAAGTCTTATTTATTTATTACAAATCCTATACTGAATTATGAATTCAGGGGAATGTTTGTTTACAGAGATCTGTTTATTTACATGACCAAGTTATTAATGATCAGTACGTTTATTTGCCCATGTAATTCCTTTACTTACATGCAAGACACGCGGCCACTTATATATGGCGGCTAAACTAGGGAGGGTGTTGGTGGTGGGTCACAAAATACGTGTTTTGGATAACTTAGGTGGAACACATTCATTCATTCATTCATTCATTCATTCATCGTAGACGGTAAATTGAATGTTAATACTTGATTAAATCACTTTGATCGAATATAATTATCTTTCATTTATATAAATTAATATTGTCTTTATTTTATTTCATCTTGTCGGTTTTCATGGTAGTTGGGACTCCTGGTTAAAATGATTCTGATGAGTATTCTGATCAGAATGATGTTGATATGAACGTTGCTGGGTGTTCGAACAGTGCACCGCCTATACAACCAAAGAAGATATGCCGGAGTCGTAAAAAAAGACCATCCACAACATCATTCTAAGCATAGATTAAAATTTCAAGTCTTATCCGAACACGATCAGATAGTCTACGATGAAGTTGCAGAAAAATTAAATTACAAAATGGAGTGTTGCGAATGATTATAAATTGTTACCGATAGACATACCATGGAATGAACAAGATGAAGAAAATATAAAAGAAGCAATGAAAACAATACAAGGTATATATGTATTCTAAATATTAGTTATTTGTAATTAATAGTTATTATTAATTTTTATATTAATTTTATAATTTTTGAAGAATTTCATTTTATATTTATCGACATATAAACAAGAAGTTAATAAATTATAGAAAACCATTCATAATTTTCTACTAACGAAGTAGGATAATCGAAAATTAACCGTGGCCGAAGTCATAAAATAAAAAGATGGACGGTTGTGACGATTTGATAATTTTTTTTCAAGATATAAGGTTAATTTATAAGGGGGTTTCTTTGAAAATTAATAAATTAATATTATAACCAAATCTATATTAACTAACTAAATATTGTTTTGTACTTTAGTATTTTATAATTTATTAGTTTATAATTAATTATTAACTTTTTTATTTTTATTTTTAAGGCTCTTATTTCTTAAAGACGGAAAGACCCAAATCATTTTTAGGGCCGACTGCCGTCTCCCCTTTTCCTCTTCCGCCGACCGCCCGCCCAGTTCTACGTACTTCTCAAATCTGAAATTTATCTCTACTCCGGCGACCACTCCGTCGACCACCGTCTACCTGTTGGTACTCGTCTGATATTTATTTTATGTTTGTGTACTCGCTATAATGCTACTCTACTCCTGTTGTCTGATATTTATTTTACTATGAAATCTGTATACTCGCTACGCTTATCGTAAAAGTATGGATCGTAAAATAAAAGTTGGTATGTCCTCTGTTTATGCTTCTTTTTTTTTTTTTTTTTTTTTTTTTTTTTGCTGATAATGAAAGGTACCTCTCCACAGATGATGTAGTGTTGTCAACCTTCCTTCGGAGTCACATAATATATCATCGAATAAATTTAAGTGAAAATTTATAAAATAAGATTCGAACATTGGATCTCAAAAACCTTAATAGTTCCTAAAATTAGTGAGCCAACCTTACTTTGAAAGGTTATCCTACAGCTAGCTGCTTGCATGTTTAAAAGTTGGTCAATGTTTTACTATCTGAAATCTGTCTCGGTTTCAAATATTCACTCTCTGTTTCACTCTGTCTCATTGATAGTGATATTGATTCCAACAAGAAGGTAGATAGTGATATTGCAGCTATTAAAAAGAAGCTAGAAATCCAGACTGAGTCTTGATCGAATAGAATCTGAAAGCTTCAAGCAGGATGCTAGATTGCTAGGATTGAACATTTGAACTTGATTTAATTTTCTGTTTAAATTTTATGATTATTATATTTTTAATTATTAAATGGATATTTCATATTTAACAGGTATTCAGATATTAATGCAGAAATTGTTGGGTTATGCAGGATGTTAGATTGCTATTTGCTAGGTTTGAATATTTGAACTTGATTTAATTTGCTTTTGATTGTTGTTAGGATTGTTAGATTTTTAATTATTAAATGGATATTTCATATTTGTTTAAACATGTATTCGGATATTAAAGCAAGAATTGTTGGATTGTTTTAAATTATGTAGGAATTTATTTAAAAAATATAAGGATTGTTTTGCAAACAAATTAAAAAATATTATATTTTTAAATTAAAGGATGTTGTCAGTAAAAAGTTATTAAGATTCGGATTATCCGGATATTGATTCGGATTTTCCTATTTGGATTTTATTCAGACGGATTCGGATTATCCGAATTCGGATTCCTGGGTATTCGAAATCCGTCTTATATTAAGACCTAGGCAGAACATAAGAATCTGGACTGATTAGTGTCCAAATTAACCTTGCATTAAAATATCAATATAGAAATTGGATAAGCATATACCTCATTTACTCATGTGGACGACTTTTGGTAATAACGTGACCGCATTACCTGGCAGGATGTGTGGAATTTTGGTTGTTTTAGGTTGCTCCGATGAGTCTCAGGCAAAGAGAGTTAGAATTCTCCAACTCTCTCGGAGATTGAAGCACCGGGGCCCAGACTGGAGTGGCATTTATCAGTACAGGGATAACTACTTGTCCCACCAACGGTTGGCGATTATTGACCTTGCTTCCGGTGACCAACCTCTTTACAACGAGGACAAGTCAATTGCTGTCACCGTAATCAATCTATTAATAAATCAATCGATCGATCAAACTTGCTTTTCATCTTCGTATTTATCATAAAACCTTTGGTTTGATTTAATTTCAGGTGACCGGTGAGATTTACAACCATAAAGATCTGAGACAGAATCTGTCGTCGAAACACACCTTCCGGACAAATAGTGATTGCGACGTCATCGCCCATTTGGTAGGAAAGAAATCGAATGATTTGATTGATTAATCATTAGGTTAGTTTTACACATTTAAATCTCATGATTAATTGTGGTAAAGTACGAGGAACATGGGGAAGATTTTGTGGACATGTTGGACGGAGTATTCTCGTTTGTTTTGCTGGATACTCGCGACAACAGTTTCCTTGCCGCCAGAGATGCCGTCGGAGTCACGCCTCTCTATATTGGATGGGGACTTGACGGTACGCGTGCACGTCTGTGTATTTACTGACTACATGTACTGTATATGTATGATGTATGACTGACTCGCATGTTTATACAACATGTACATATAGGATCTGTTTGGATATCGTCGGAGATGAAGGGATTGAACGACGACTGCGAACACTTTGAGATTTTTCCACCAGGGAACTTGTACTCGAGCAAAACTGGCGGGTTTAGAAGATGGTATAACCCCTCGTGGTTCTCCGAGATGGTTCCTTGTGCCAACTACGAACCTTTGGTTCTGCGAAAAGCTTTTGAAGATGTAATGTATCAGTATTAGCGAGCAATATTTAAATTAAGCTCGATCGAGCAACTAACACGAATTAATACAGGCTGTTATCAAAAGGCTCATGACCGACGTCCCTTTTGGTGTTCTTCTCTCCGGTGGACTTGATTCATCACTGGTCGCCGCCGTTACATGTCGGCATCTGGAAGGAACTAAAGTTGCAAAACAATGGGGAACGAAACTTCATTCATTTTCTATTGGTTTAAAGGTAGGTTATTTACTAAATTAGTAAATCACCTTGTTTTTGGATAAGTTGTAATAATTTGGTTAATTCACAGGGTTCTCCTGACATGAAAGCAGCCAGGGAGGTTGCAGAATACCTAGATACAGTACATTACGAGTTCTATTTCACTGTTCAGGATGGCATAGACGTCATTGAAGATGTAATCCACCACATCGAAACATACGATGATACAACGATCAGGGCAAGCATACCCATGTTTCTTATGTCACGTAAGATCAAAGCACTGGGTGTGAAGATGGTGATCTCTGGCGATGGTTCTGATGAGATCTTTGGTGGTTACTTGTATTTTCATAAAGCACCTAATAAGGAAGAATTCCATGTGGAGACTTGCCACAAAGTATGCCCTTAAATTTCTTAATTCGTCATTAGAACGCTGATTAATCAACATTAATTATGATTCTGCATCATGTAAAAAAAACTGCATTCTTTACCGGCAGAAAGAGCAATTCTGCGACGGAGTTGGCTATAACTGGATCGACGGAATGAAAGCTCATGCATATGCTCTTGTAACAGATAAGATGATGCAAAATGCAAGGTTTATCTACCCACATAACACCCCCACATCAAAAGAAGCCTATCACTACAGAGTCATATTCGAAAGACTCTTCCCGCAGGTACTCCAACCAACCCTCTCCAGATAAAGTAAGATAATTAAATGGTTTCATAATTTCATTCATACTTATTGCTCGGCAGCACTCTGCAAGACTAACTGTCTCACAAGAACGGAGCATAGCTTGCAGCACGGCCAAAGCTGTGGAGTGGGACGCCGAGTGGTCGAAATTTTTAGATCCTTCTGGGAGAGCTATTCTCGGAGTTCATACATCTGCATTTGATCGCAGATAATGCTACTATAAATGGAAAACCACCACAGATTTACTCAACTATGTGAAATGTATAACAAAACGAATTAAATTGTGTTTACAATAATAATAACAATTGTCAAACCAACTAACTAAATTAACTAACTATTTTAACTAATCAAAATATCCCATCAAACAACGAAACAATTATTAAATTACATTACATAAACACCCATACTTTTACACATATTTACATATATACCCTAACAGATAAGATATTCATTGAGATTCAACAAACCTATGTATATAGAATACAACACACACATTATAACCCACGGGCTATATTCTCATTTCAGTAAAAGTTCATACTCCTATAGGGAATCACACTATACAATCTCTATCAGTCGACACTTGAATCTTCATTTTTCAACTTTCGATCTGTCTTCACTACGCAATCCAGGATCTTCACCTTCCAACTATTGATTACCTAGAGTAACTACAATTCTATACATATACATACATAAACATTTATATATCTGCAAACACATAATTAGGGTGTCAAACGAGCCGAGCCGAGTTTTTGCTTATAAAGTTGGGTTTGGGCTTGACTCATTAAGGTATCATCTGAGCTCGGGTTCTTTTTCATCTCTGACGTCTATGACCACACTTTCATAGGTGCTTTCTCCAACTTTATCAAACTAAAAATTAAGCAAATACGTAATGAATTAATCAAATAGACAATTAAATCACAATATACAAGTAATACAATAGTAGTAAATAATACTCACATCTTCCAAATTATCTAAAGGATTAAAATCCCTTAACCAATCTCCAGTACACAGAATGGCTTCTACTGTTGTTGAAAGTAGTCGACTTCTATGATCAGTGATAACTCTTCCTCCTGTGCTAAAAGTTGATTCGAAAGCTACAAATGTCATTTGCATTGCTAGAATATCTTAAATCTGCATTCTTAAATTCAAAATATTAAATTTTGAACCATTATCTCGAATAACTTGTTTTTTGAAATAAACCTCCAAATCAGATTGGATCCTCGGCTCAGGTTCTTCTCCATCTAAAAATAAAAGATATTTATCTTCTCCATCTGAAATAATCAAGTAAATATAATAAACAAGAAATGCAGATTCAAAAATTACAATAATCAAGTAAAAAATTCAGATTCAAAAAAAGAGTAAACTTGTCTCTGCCATGTTAATTATCTCTACCAATCAATGTTTTTAGTTTTTTAATTGCAATATCATTGTTCGTCGCATTATCCAAAGTAATAAAATAAACACTACTTCGAACTCCCCATTCTTTTAATAGTTCATTCATTTTGCTTGCAATTACTTGACCAGTATGTGGGGGTTCTACTTCATAAAAATTCACAATTTTCTTTTTCAACTTCCATGAATCATCTATGAAGTGGCATGCGATGCACATGTAACCAATATCTTGGTTGGATGTCCATAAATCGGTAGTAAATGAAATTTTACCAACACATCTAAAAAGCTCTTTCAACTTAACTCTTTTCGTTGTGTAGATTTTCTTAAAATTTGAAATTGCAGTTGTCCTTGACTAATGTTTGAATCATGGGTTTAAGGTTTTGCAAAATGCAATAAACCATACGATTTATTTGTTACCGCCGTCACCTCCGGAAACTCCGATCTCTCCTTCGCTGATCTAAAGGCCCGGGCATCTCAAGATATTAGAAAAACGGCAAGCAAGATTGACCGATAATCAAGGTTCGTTTCCCTCTGCTAACTTTGTGAAATTTGCAAATACTTCTCAAATGATATGTCAGATTTATGCTAAACCCAATCACACGGCCAATGCTTATCATAACTGCTACAACGAACATCGATATCCTACTCCTCCACCTTCATACAATCGGGGTAGGGATCGGGGCAGAGGTTGTTTTAATTCAAGAACTCCGGATGCTAATGTCGGTTGGTACTCGAACACAAGTTGTACTGACCATGTCACACCCGATGCTACAGTAGTACAGAAGATGGATTCGCTTACCAAAACTCCAGGTTTGACAGTAGTTGATGGATCTTTAATTCCCATTTCTCAAACCGGCTCTTCAACATATTCTTGCTATAATAATTCGCTTAAACTAAACAATATTCTTGTGGCTTCTGCAATCAGAAAGAATTTATTATCTGTAAGACGATTATGAAAGATAATCTGGTTAGAGTATGTTTTGATGATAATTTTGTTGTTATTAAGGACAAAGTATCTAAAGACACGCTGGTCACCGGAGGCATCAAGGACGATCTATATTACTTCGAGGTCCAGGATCTTCCATGTACGAATCTAGCTGAAAAAGTCTCCATCAATCTCTGGCACGATCGCTTTAGGCATATGAATTTTTATACTGTTAGAAAGATGATTAAATTGTTTGAGTTGATTGTATCAAATTACAAATTCAATAAATGTATGCCTTTCTTAGTTGGTAAAATGCATATGAATAGTTATAAAACTCGAGTTGAAAGATCATCAACACCTCTTGAATTAGTTTACGCAGATATATGGAGGGCGGCTCCAATGCTATTAGAAAATGGGGATAGATACTTTATAAATTTCGTTGATGACTTCTCCAGATACAATTGGATTTTTTCAATTCCAGCAAAATCATCTTCAAAGACATATTTGTACAATTTAAAAAGCTAGTTGAAAATCAATGTAATCACAAGATAAAAATGTTGCAGACCAATAATGAGGGTGAGTTCTTGGTTCTCAAATCCCTGCTATCGGAGGCCGAAATTCTGCATTGTAGGTCATGTCCTTACGTCCATCAGCAGATGGGTGTGGTAGAACGACGCCACCGATATATTGTTGACAACGGAATATCAATCATGAAAAGGTCCAATTAATATCTACCACATAGCTTCTGAAATTTTGCTTTTATCTACTATTATTTTTCTCTACAACAGAACGATCTCATCGTCATTAGACGACATACTTCTCTACAACAGAATGATGTTATATTTCTTGAAAATAATTTCACGTCAAGAGATGTTGTCTTTAATGAGTATGATTTTTCTTTGAATAAAGCATTCTTTGGGGACCAAGACGAAAAAGATGGTTCAAACTCTAGCGACAAATTTGGAGATAGTAGTATCAACGGATCATGTCGTTCAACTAAGTCAAAATCAATTACAATAGAGGCAATACCAGTTATAACCGAATCAACAACATCTGGTGATATTATTGAATCAACTAATAATCTGACTGAGACATCCCCAAACCCGAATATAATTGAATCGGAGATTTCAGTGACAAATCCGAATAAAGTTGAAGGAATATCAGGGTCACCAGAGTTACTAAGCTCAGTGGAAGACGACTTTCCATCTAGTGTTGGGTTTGGTGACGAAGATTCAACATCATCACTTGATCAAGAAGAAAGCACGACACCAATGGGAACAATAGTCACAAGAGGCTCTTTGGGAATCTTCAAGCCTAATCAACGTTATGCTCTCGTAACGTCTACAGAGATTTTAGTTCCAAGATCAGCCAAATATGCACTAATGGAAAGAAGCCATAGCAGCAAGTGAATTCAAGGCACTCCAAGATAATACTACTTGGACGTTAGTAAAAAGGCAAGTTGGCGATAATCTTATTAACACCAAGTGGGTCTTCAAGGTAAAGCAAAGGAGGACAGAACAATCGAATGCTACAAGGAGAGGCTTGTAGCGAGCGGGATAAGACAGATACACGGTGCGAATTACCTAGACACTTTCAGCCCGGTCATCAAGCCGATGTTAATTCGATTAGTTCTAACTCTTGCAATCACTCACAGATAGAGGTTACATCAAGTCGATATCTCAAACGCGTTTCAACATGGTAATTTAAAAGAAAGAATTGTAATTTCACAACCAATGGGGTTCATCAATCCAAAGTCACCAGAACACGTCTGCCTTCTTCACAGATCGCTTTACGACCTCAAGTAATCGCCGAGATGCTGGTTTCAAAGATTAAGTAAATTCTTGATAACGATGAAGTTCAAGGAGTCAGTCATAGATCCTTCTTTTTTCATTGTTAATCAAGATTCGATAATTTCCTGCTTATTTGTACGTCTACGCTGACGACATCGTAGTCGTTGGATCCGATGAGATAAAAGTGGAAAGTTTGATCAAAGAATTGGCTAAAGAATTCCCGATGAAAGCCTTGGAGATTTAAAATTCTTCTTAGGCGTACAGGTCACTCACGTCGAAGACGGAATTCATTTGGCCCAAACGCAATGCATCGTCAATCTTTTAAAAAGTTGTGACATGACGAATCTCAAACCAGCAAAGACTCAAATACAACTAAATTTGGACTTAAGATCGGATGAGACCTCAATTGAAGATTCAAGGGAATATCGAAGAATAATCGGTTCTTTACAATATGTGACCATAACCCGTCCGGATGTCCAAGTAGTCTTGAATCGATTGTCGCTGTTTATGGGGTCATCATGCACAAACCGTTCATTGGCTGGCGATGAAACGAGTGTTGCGGTACTTATCAGGAACAAAAAGGCTTGGTGTGATTCTCAGAAGAGCAAAGGTCTTTAAGGTTACTACATACTGCGATGCGGACTGGGGCTCGGATACAGTTGTTTGGAAAAGTAGAATTGGCTATCTAATGATCTATTTAGGACTGTAGGAGGAACGTTGGTCTCCTAGATTTCGCGTAAGCGAAACACTCTGGCACGATCATCCATCGAGGCGGAGTACGGGGTCGTGGCTACTACGATTCAGGAGGCGGAATCGGTGAGAACGACGCTTCATGACTCATAACGGACAACATGGGTGCGACATTCATAGCCAAGAATCCAATTGGCATAGTAAACTCAAACACGTAGGTCTCGATCTGCATTTCGTTCGAGAAAAAGTAAAGAATGGAAAGATCGTGGTCAAGCACGTTGCTGGGAAGCATCAGTGGGCTGATATCCTCACCAAGGCACTTCCGTCGAAGATGTTTGATGCCCTCTAGTCAAAACTCGACGAAAAACCTCTGTGAGTTTGAGAGGGGGGTGTTGGAAAGCCTCTGAGATCTAGGGTTCGAAATTTTGGGTGGAACTTTTTAGATGGAGGAAATCCGTCATCTAAACACCGTCAGCGAAACTAAATTGAAACCACCGTTGAACCCAAATCTTTCCTCGACGAACTAAATCAATTGATGACGGATTTCCGCCATCAAAATACCGCCATACAATGTGTCAATGTCCTTTTTTTTTAGTGTTACTTTGTACATTTTCACTTAGATTTGTCCGATGATAGATTATGGCTCTAATATATCATCCAGAGGTTAACAGTTCTACATCTGTAAAGAGGTATCATCCGTTATAAAAAAAGGGTGAAGGTGTTTGACATCCACGTGGAGTCAAAAAATCATTAACAAAATTATTAACAAACTTTAGTAGTTGTTGAGTCTAATCAGTTGTTATTAGTTGTTTAGTCATGTATGAGTACAGATGGTTAGTAAGTGACCAACCATCTGTTGGACCAAGAAGTGAAAAGAAGATATTTTGATGGGGAAGGTTGTAAGATCATTTACCTTGTAGGTGATGACCACGAACAATTTAAAAGAAATCTTCAACATTTGTTGGATCGTGATCCTAAGGCTATAGGGGGTAGTAGTCTCTTTTCGTGTTTTTTAAACTAATGCGGAAGATATCTGAAAAACAGTAATTAGCCAAGATAATATAGAAAAGAGTGTCTCAGTTAAACCATTGTATGATGTCAAGGGTGAGGTTTTTTAATTCGTACGTAAAACTATTTATGAATATAGTCCGTACTTAGATTATTTTAAATTTTAAATATAACTGAATATAAAGTAGTAACCTCTGTCTTATGTCTAATAACAAGAAGAGGGATCGAAGTGATATAAATTTATAATTACTAATTGGTTAATTAATTAACAGTTAATAAACTATGAACAAAAAGAAAATCAACATGAATAATTTATACTGGTTCACCCAAAACTTAAGCTAGTTCAGTCCGTTAAGAGCGTAATTCACTGGCCTAAAGGTATTGACAAAACCTATATAAGCTTTAAGAATCGAAGCTTATGAGCCTTTGTGTAAGCTTTCGGGCTACCTCGTTTACGAACCTTAGATCTTCTTTCAGGACGATCACTCCTAAGAGTTTTACCAGAAAACTTTATAAAACCTCTTTGGACCTTTACAGGTAGATCCTACCTAAGAGTTTTACCAGGAAACTCTATAAAACCAATTTGAATCTTTGCATATAGATTCAACTTAAGAGTTTCACTAGGAAATTTTATAAAATCATTTTTAATCTTTGAAGATAGATTCAACCTAAGAATTTTTCATGAAACTCTATAAAACCAAACTAAACTTTATGGTTAAACTTATAAACCTTACAAGTGTTTCTCTTGAGACAACTTTTCACAACACTTGGAATACAACGAAAATGTTTGATGGTTGATCCACAACAATAATTACTCTCAAGAAGGTTAGAAGTAGAATGAGAGTTTGAAGCAAGAAGATGAGCACTTGCTTTAGAGAACACCTTGAGATTGCATTTCACAGGATCCTCGAGAGACCATATATCCGCAATCTCTGACTTTGATTGGGCAAATTGTCCAACCACTCGACGATCAACATCGGGAGTTGCCATCTTCTTAGGAACCTCCTTAATACGCTGGAAGTCGAAGAAGCAACGAACCATATCAAGATCATCCGCTGAAGCTTAATATCGATCACTACCATACATTACATGCGAAATTACATAGCTTGCAATGCTATTACAAGAGTTAGGATATTACCATGCTCATAATTAATTTATAGGATAATTATTATCTGTTCATCCGTCGTAACTCGATGGTAAGGATTTCCTTGGCAGTTGGCACCCTTTTAAGATCCATGTCTATGTCTTTCCTGTTGTAAAAATCAATTTAACCAAATCAATCGTTCAGATATTTTGGAGACGGTTGAATAAAACAATAAGTATACCTTTTGGAAGTATACTGGGCAATAACGTCTATTTTTTTTTGTTAACAACCAGATGTTCAGACTGCAAACACACAAAGCTAAATAGTTAGAGCAGATTACAGGAATATAGAAAATCATGGCAATGTGGTAGTAGGGTAGGAGCAGTAGATGGAAAATGTTTGAATCATGTAAATATCGATTAATGTAAATTATGTCTTTTCTTAAAATATATCTAAATAATGTATTCATCTGTTCTATCTAAATAATGTATATCTAAATCATGAATAAACATCAGAAGAGGAGGCCTGGTTAAAGACGCTCAAAAGCGTCCTTAAATATCAGCCGTTAGATCGGTCGTGTGATGGATGATCAATTTAGAACCATCCATGAGTGTAGGTGTGTGTTTAGTCGTACTTTTATGACTAAAAATTGTATCATAAAACTGATTTGTGACATTTTCAAATAACACTGTTCACACCTCTTTTTTCCCACCCGAAAAGTGTGTCTTCCCTTACTCATCTCTGTCACCATCGTTCATTGTCTCTCCCATTTCTGAAATCCCTTCCGATGATCGCATGCGGCGCTTCGGACAACGTCTTCATCACCGTTGTCTTCTTCGTCCGTCCGTCTCGCCTCCACACACTCTCCGTCTCACATCCGCGTTCGTCCGTCTCGCCTCCGCACACTCTTCGTCTCGCCTCCGCGTTCATGTTTCCCATTCGCCGCTCCCCCAGTCGTCGTTTGTGCACGTCTACAATCTGCGGTCGATCATCCAGTCCGTGGTCGGTCATCCAGTCGGTCACTTCCCCCATATCTCTCCCGTCACTCCCCTCTCCACTCGCGGTTTTTTCCCAATCTTCTCATTTTTCCCAATCTCTCGACATTGGTTTATTTTATTTCTGTATTGCAGATGTGGGAGAAGCACGTTGTAGAAGCTCGTGGCTTGATCACAACCCAACAGGCATTGGAAGTCTTCTCTGTCATGAGATTGCTTTGGAGCTCAAAGCACGTTCTCTTTTGTTCCTCAGGAAGTTCAAACAAGTCGTCGATATGCTACGGGACTATATTCCCAGTTTCAAATCGATTGTTTCCTCTAATTTTTTTCCAGATTATCTAAAGATCCTACCCATTTATATAAGAATATAACTGAAACACAGGGTAAATAAGCAATTTACCATAAGAACAAACTTAGGACTTAAGTGTAATATAAATAACCCAAGGGTTATGACAAAACAGGATTAACTGTTTTGTTATAAACCAACAGGGTCTCTTTTATAAAAGTTTCAATAAACGTTAATTGGACCTAAGTGCAATTAAAAGAAACTAAAGGTTTTTCGCTGTATAACTGAGATTCAGAAATACAAGGATTAAAACGTAAAAGTTTCAATTATTCAGTTATAATTAACTTGAGGACTGTTATGCAAATAACACAAAATAAATCAGGTCAAATGGACCTGGTTGATATTACTAATATTTTTGTGTACTTGTGCAGAATTATTACAGCTAATCGGGTTGGACTTTAAATTGAATTGAATCAAGATTCGGCCCAAGTAACTTAGAGTTAATTAGTTACTTTTGTTATAGCTGTTAATGATCTTGTATTAGTATAAATAAATGTAATTAAGAATTAACAAATACTTAAGTTTTTACAAGTTAATCATTACATAAAAAGATTAACTATTTTTCAACTACACCCCTCTTTTCTCTCTTTTACAATATTCCGTCCGGTAGTTAATTCCGGTTCTTCCCCAATCTCGACTAGGCGGAAAACCCTAGCTCCGATCTTGCTCTCCGGCGGACAGAAGTCTTCCAAACTCTGGGAAGACCTCACATTGCTGTTGGCGACGCCTCCTGCACAGTTTTTAACATGGTATCATCGGTACACGCTCCTGGCGACCTTCCTCTGGCCAACAGGCCACCACATACTTCCGCACATTCACCGGCCGATCGTCCGGCCATCTCTTCTGCTCGGCCAAGTAATCCAATCATAACGCCGGCAGCATCACAGCACTCTTCGTCTGGTTCAACAGGAAAATCAAAGGCAAATGACCTTGAAGGAGGATTGTATGATAGTTCTTTTTTTAAAAGATTAAGAACTGAAAGGTATGTCTCTCCATTACAGGACCCAGAGTCCCCATTTTTTTTGACCTCCGGTGATCATCCGGGGGCTATATTAGTGCCTGATAGATTGGTTGGAGAGACCAATTATATCACTTGGGCAAATGGCATGAATGTATCATTAGTATCAAGAAGAAAAGAATTCTTCATAAATGGACAAATAAAAATGCCTGAGGATATCAACAGTAGGGAATACAACATCTGGAAAATAGTAAATGGATTGGTCTTAGCCTGGATTTTAAATTCAGTTTCCCCTTCAATCCAATCTACATTAATGTATTCAAATAATGCATATCAAATATGGATGGATTTAGAATCTAGGTATAAACAAGGCAATGCCCCCAAGATCAGCCAGATTAAATATGAGTTGTGTTGCCTTCAACAAGGAACATTATCAGCATCTGAATATTATGATAAATTCAGATCAATTTGGGACCAACTAGTCCAAATTGATGAAATTAAAGAAGAATTTTGCAAAGTATGCAAAAGAGTATATCTTAAGAAAGAAGAGAATGATATGATACACCAATTTCTCCTAGGTCTTAATGAGGATTTTTCAACTTAAGAACCCAAATTTTATCTTTAGAAAAACTACCCAATATGAACAAGCTTCTTGGGCTAGTTCTACAAGAAGAGAAGCAAAGGTCTAAATTTAGAGGTCAAACTGAAAAAATTGAGTCTTCATTTTATGCCAAGGATAAGAATTCATCTGAAAAAACAAAAATCATGTATTCTAAAAATGGAAAGAAATTAGATACAAGATTTTATTGTGATAATTGTAAG
>LFYR01001841.1:211081-279419 GCA_001185155.1 Zostera marina
TAAAAGATGGCGGATTTCCGCCGAGGATCACTTTAGATGGCGGAAATCCGCCATCTAAAGCCCGCCATACAAGGTCGGATTTCTTGTAGTGCCATTTGAAGAACAACGGTTTCAAACAATTTAGAAACAATGATCTCAATCAATTCAGGTCGTTGGTTGAAACTATTTATGAAACAACGGTATCAACCAATTCAGAAAGAACGGTTTCAACAATTTTAGGAACATTGGTTGAAATTATTTTAGGAACAAGAGTATCGACCAATTCAAGAAAAACAGATTCAAATATTTCAGAAACAATGATTTTAACGATTTCAGGAACATGTATTTCAGCAAGTACGCGAAGTACTTCATCAAAACAATTTAAAACAACAGGATCAGAAAGACCGTAAGATATGGTAGGAGAAGGTAATAGATAGTCATAGATGACAAAAATAAAAAATAAACGGAAATGGGTTAAAGCAACTCCGGCCAAGTGAAAAAAAAAGGAAGATGAAGACTTGTACGTGAAGAGGTAAGTAAAATGTATCGAATGAAAGAAGAAACATGTGACTGTGAAAAGTATGGAAGAAATTTTGGATATAAAGTATAACTTTTAGAAAGAGTAAGATAGGTAGGTAGGTAGAATAAGTCATAGATAAGTAGAAAAAATGTATAGAGATGACAGGTGAGGTACAATTTTAAGATAAAATAGACATAGGTAGGTGAGATAGGTATGTAGGATAAATAAAGAAAATATTATTTACACGGAGATGTGTGCAAAAAAATAATAAAAAACTAAGAATAAACGGACGGTAAGGATAAGCAACGAGAGGATCGGACGGCTCACCTAGGGTGAGCGCTTTTGAGCGCAACCTAAGCTGAGCGCTTCTGATAATTCCTGTCTAAATCATTTGTTCATTTACCAAGTCAACACCTAAAATTGACGGTTCTTTTGTATAGCTTCCTTCTAAATAATTTTAGATAATTATTTAGATAATTAACTATGTCCGTAGCAATAATTGTTTCCTTCTGAATTTTTATAGGTTTTTATAATCGATTTTATAAATAAGTAATGTCAAAATTTTATTTTTAAATCAGTACAAAAAAATTTCGCCATTGTCAGAACTGCCCATAACTGACCTACACCATTACACCACGCGCGGGACCACCTGACGGTCTTCGTGGCCTTTCACCTGGGACACTCGCTGACCGTCGGGCTTACGTTGTTGTGTTTTTCCTTTCTTGTTTTGTTTATTTTCTCTTTGTAATTTCACACTTTAATTTTTCCTAAAGTCTTTGTTTTGGACTCGCCCCCCACTATAATAGTTCGTTTTTAATGCAACTTCGTTATTCACTTGTTCCTGGAGACTTTGATTCCCGATCTTCGCTCATTTTTGACTCTGTGAGCGGTTGAGCTTCCACTGAATGGGATTTCGCTAGGTTCTCGAGCCGTGGCTCGGTGGGAACGGGGCCCGACCTGTTCGTGTACTTGCTCGGACCGGACACATATCCCGGTCTGTTTCTGCCCAGGCTGATCGATTGGTGCCCCGGTCCCCCCAGAAGTCAAGGACCTCTCTGTGGCCTCACCTCTCCGGGTACGTCCCTACACTTCTTTTTTTCTTCTCTTTTTTTGAAAGTTTCCCGCGCTTTCTTTCTTTATAAACCCCTCCTTCGTCCTCATTTCACTTCACGCTTCTAAAACCTTACTTTTCTCTTAAACCCTCAGCTTCTCTCCTAACTTCAAAGCTTCCACCACCGCCATGGCCAACCACGCCTTCATCGAAGCCATCGATCTCGACGGTATACCTTCTAGGCGCAATCCACCTTCCTCTTCTACCTCTGCCAAGATACATTCTTGCTGGAGTGTTTTGCTTAACGGTCGTCCCATCAGCACCAATGAGCTCATCCTCTACCCTCTCCGTCGAACAACCACTTCTCCGCCAGACGGCTACACCGCTCTGTACATTGCCTATTCCGACATGAAGATGTCGATTCCAGCGTCCCTCTTTGTGTTGGAAGTCTTGCGTTACACCGGTGTTGCGCTCTATCAACTTCCCCCATTCAGTCTCGACAAAGTCCTCACTTTTAAGGAGTTGTGTCATTCGTTGGGGTGTGGCGTGCCGACGATCGTCGTATTCCGAGTGTTCTTTGCCTACGCCTGGAAGGACGAACGAGTGACGATCTCCGCACGGTTGGAGCGGTGTCTTTTCGGGGCTTGAGAGACCGGACACACAAGTGGAAGGACCAGTTCTTCTTCGCTCGCCTAAATGCCCTAGGGTTGGTCGGAGTGCTCGACCACTGGGTGTCTACGCGTCGGATCAATCAGTGAACCCTCCCGCATCATGGTCCTGGAGCTCCTCTTTGACGAGGATCACGCTTTATATTTGCTTCTATGCATGTCTGCGGTCGAAGAAGATGTGCTTGTCCCGGCCATACGGGCGGGGACTTGGGTTCTCCCCTGTACTTCTAGCCATGGAGGGTCTTCGGTGTCGCGTCCCTCGGCTTCTAGCTCCTTCTGGTAAATATATTTATTTTTTGCTATTTTTTGTGATTTCATTTTTTCTTTGCCAGGTGACGAGGGTTGCTCTATTTCACGGATTCTTGGTCATGCAGTCTTGGAGCCTCAAGCCCCCTTGTACAAACACAAACGCATCCACCTCCTCTGGAAGCGTCTAACTATGCCCAGTCCCCACCTCCTCTGGAAGCCGACCTGGACAAGGCCGCCGAGGAAGATCCCCCGGTCCAGTCTCCTCATCGCCTGCTGACCTCGCCCACGACGAACTTAGCGAGTTCAACTACCACACCTTCATTGATTCGCAGCTGGTGCACGGAGGGCTTTTTCCCAGTGGTATGCTGCCTCCCTACGGAGCACCCCAGATATGAAGGATGTACGACTATGTTGTCGGATCGATCAACCATTAGATGGAGCGCGACACTGAGTTCGATCGGCTGAATGCAACCGACGACATCGCCCAGAGAGAGGAGGCCTACTACCGGGCCGTCCAGAACATGGCCGTCGAACGGGTGCGGCTCTAGAAAGCTCGTGCTCGTGATGTCTGCCAGGGCGACCTGGATCGGGAGGTGGAGTGCCTGACCAAGTAGATTCACAAACGTCACAGTGACAGTCGTTACAGCTGAGCGGGATCAGTTCCAGATCAAGCGGGATGCACGCCAGGCCGAGTTGGAATTGCGGCAGGCAGAGCGGTACTAGTTCCAGGCCGAGCGGGAAGAGCTCAAGATCCAGCGGGACGCGGCCCAGAAAACCGTTGTTGATTCCGAGGCCTATCTCTTGGAGTGCGCCGAACAGCTGAAGGAGAAGCGGAGAACCGAACTTGACGCTTGCTTTGTGAAGGGCATGCGGCATGAGCGGGATATGGTCAACCTTTCTCACCCCTAGTTCAAGGACGAGATTGTTCCCTTGACCCGAGAGAAGTGGGAAGCTTGGAAGATCTCCGGTGATCCTGATTATACGCCCGCCTGGCCCAGGTGTATTGATGATGTCGGCTCTTTTCATTGATGTTGTTTGTTGTTGTTGCTTTTTTTGTGTTTTTAATATTTTCATCACTTTGACCGGCCCTCCGCATCGGTTAACTCTTTATTTTTAATTTATGACTTTCTCTTTCTGATTCGTATGTATGCTTTCCCGGGAATCCGAGCAGTTCCCTTGGAACCTATCTCCTGCTTTGCCTTTCCGGAGATCTGAGCGGCTCCCTTGTAACCTATCCCTGCTTGGTCTTCCCGGGGATCCAGACAATTCCCTTAGAGTCTATCCCCGATTTTTTCTTGGGAGTTCGTACAGTTTTGCTTCAACCTGTTCTCAGCTTGGCTACCTTAGGGACCTGAGCGATCCTCTTGGAACCTATCGCCTAGGTTTTTTTTAATGGTCGTAACCTATCCGCTTTTTTTCTAACCTTCTTTTATTTCGATGGTTTGGCAGGTCCCCTTACATGTTTCTACTGTTGATACTTGGAGAGTGTGTCTGTGTGACAAGTTCTTTCCATTAGCTATCCGTCCTTGTACATCAATCGGAACACCCCAGACCGGACCTCTTCCTTAACTATATAAGGACCTTCCTATTTCAAGGATAGCTTCCCCTTGCTTTGGTCACGGCCTGTGCACTTGGCGTTTCTTAGGATTAGATCTTCTGCCAGGTCTTTTCTAGACACCTTAGAGTTGAGGTACCTGACCGTTCAACGTTTGTACATTAGGTTCCTTGCTACCGTTGTTGTCCTTTTATCTTTGGTTTCATCGTGTAGGGACAGCATGGACACTTCGTTTTAGTCCGGGTCGTATCCTGAGACCCGGGCCGTCGACGGCCACACGAGTTCGGATGGAACTACCGTGTTGATCTCGAACACCAGTGTGAACGGGACCGGGCGTACCCTGTTATGACCACATTGTTTCTGGTATGAGACCAATCCATGTGCCCGGGTATTAACTTAAGTTCGTTATAGGAGTAAGCTGTATTTAGAATACAACTATACTCCAATACCAACAACACTCTTCCCAACCTAGAGAGGCCCCCCATCCTTTTCTAGGTTGATGTGGAGAAGGAGAGGAAGAAAAAGAAAAGCTTGAAAAGGATCAAGATATCCAACGCGACATTGAGAGTGAAATCAATGTTTATTTTATTGAAACTGTAATCATTATTGTTTCAATCATTTGTCACTTACCATGCGATAGTTCTTTTAACCAGTTATGAACTTATGATTACAGAAGGAAAAATACTATAAAAAAAAATGAAGATAAACAGTATTATTTTGATATTTAAACTGACTTGACAAAGATTTATATTAATACAAACCATATAATTAAAGCATACTGGTAACATTCAAAACTCAGAAGTATAGAATTTATATATGAGAATCTACCATGAGGAGAAAAAAGCCAAATAATACAAAAACTAATAGCGCTTGCCAAGAAAAATACCGACAACTAAAGATACTAGAACAACTCCTACTACGAACTTGATGGTTTGCATTGAGGAATACTCTTCAGTACCAGATGCTGGATCTACAGAAGGCTCATCAGAAATTTTGGGTTTTTTCGTGCTCTTACGTTTTGTGGGCTGTGTTACCGCAAAAGACAAATCTCTGGATTTCATGGTTTGTACATCACTCTTTTCTTCCTGGCTTATAGGCTCACCCTCATGCTGTCAAATAAATGGCCAGTGTTATATTTATAGAATGTTAGAAATACACAGTTACACAGGCAAAAAACAGCAAGAAATGTACACATTTGTTATACTACCGTCTACAATAAACAAACAGACCAATTTTGAAAATGTAAAAATCTTACCTTTTCTACGGAGTGAGTATCAATCTTTTGCACCTTCTGCTCGAGCTCTTGAACTTGGTTCTGTAGATGTAATACGTGTTGCTGCTTGTATTCATTTTCTACATGTGAGTTTTTCATACATTCTTCCAGTTTTTCTTTGTACTGCATTTCTGCTGCTTGAAGTTTCTTTTCAAGTTCTTTTACATTTAATTCCAGAGAACATATATGTTGCTCTTTGACCTCAATTTCCGCAACAGATTGCTTCATGGAAGCTTGCCTTTCGATTTCTACAATGGTATCTGTTTCTTTCTGTTTATTAAAATACATACAAAGATAAAAGTCAGTTGCAAGAATCATAAAAAAACTAATGATGGAAAGCCAAAAGGTAAACAAAACAAAAAAAATTGATATTTTTTATTGGTATATATTTATTCTTCTACTTAAATATTTTTTCTAATAAAACACAAGTTATTTATATTTATTTTTAAAGGCAAAGATCTTTATTTATTTTAAACATATATTTTTTGTATCTTTAATTATTTCAAAGATATACCTTTGCAAGAACAAGTTCGTTTTGAAACTTTGTAACCTGTTCAGTTAAATCATCTCTTTCTTTGATCTTGTATGCTAACAGTTCCTCCTTCTCAGCTAGTGCCAACTTTAGAAGATCAATCTGTGAATGAATTACATATATACAGGCATTGATGTGAATATTCATTAATAATATCTGATATTAAAAAATATATTTTATTTAGAAATTCTACCTCTTTTTTATAATTTGCGTCAACCAGCGTCATGTGTTCTTCAAGTTGAGCTATCCTAGTTTGCATTTCAGATTTCACTAAGAGATCAGCCTTCAAACTTTCAATATGACCATGAAGGATACCTTCACTGGTCTTATGTTCCTTTAATTGTTCCTGTAGTTGGCCTATAACTTCTTGCAGTTCTGTTTTTGTTTTTTGATGCATGTCATTGAGAAGATAGTTTTCTTCCATAACAGAAGATATCTAAAAGAGAATAATAGTACCTTCAGTGGACATACCTTGATTGAAAAATCCCAGAAATGTAGGATTCTATATGTAAATGAATTAATTCACAAATATGAAACTAACCTGGGATTGTAGCCTTTCTCCCTCGGAGGTGAGTTTTTTCTTTAAATCTTCAATTTCTTTTGTTGAATTATGGAGTTGGCAAATGGTTTCTTCTTTGTCAGAAAGAACAGCATCTAATGATTTTTGCAACTTATTCAGATTTGTTTCATAAGATGCCAGATCATTAGTAAGCTTCAAGTTTGTGCTAGCTAAACCTTCATTGTCATTCTCACACTGACTTATCCTGCTTTTCAACAGTCCTTCCATTTCCTCAAACTTCTTTATTTTCAGCAAAGTCTCATTTAACTCAGTCTTTTTAGTTTCTGTGGCAGCTGCTGCTTCATTTGCTTGCTTCTCCTGCATTTCCATTTGGGATTCAAGTAATACCAGTTTCTCGCTTAGATCTGTCTCCCTTAGTTTGAGTTTTTCTATATCTTCATGAAGATTGTCTTCTGTTTTCTTGGCACGGGATTGAGTTTCCAAATGAAGATCAAGTTCCCTAGAATGCTGATCTGATAGCTCTGATATTTTTTTTAAATGTGAAGCCATCTGTTCTGTGGTTTCATTCTTTTCAGCTTCAATCAAACTTAAAATCTCCTTCAATTTTGTACACTCGGCCATATTTACTTTTAATTCCTCTTTGATCTTGGTGTTTGTGCTAGAAATGATCGCGTTTTCAGATAGTGTATGTTCAGCTTTTGTTTCTGCTTCTTTGATCTTTGTGCTCAGCTCTGTAATAATTTGCTCCAGAGTAGGTATTTTTATATCTAACTGAGACTTCAAGAATTCTGCCTTTTCAGTTGCCTCCTCTAACTGATCTTCATAAATCTTCATCCTTTCAGATGCTGCAGACAACTCATCTTGATGGGAAAGTGCTTTAAGTTCCAATCCTTGGCTCAAAATTTTTAGTTCATCAATAGTTTTCTCTAGAGATATTTTAGCTTCATAACTTTCTTCCAGATTGGCCTTGAGTGTTGCAATCTTCTCAGTTGCTTCAACAATTTGAACTTCATATGTAGCATCTTGTTCCTCAAGGGATTGTATTTTCATCGATAACTGATCTTGGCAGGAAAGGGATTTCAATTCTAATTCATGAATCTTAATTTTGAGGTCATCGACAGTTTTCTCTAGAGAAATCTGCGCATCCAAACTTGCTTCCAGATCAAATTTGAGTGCTTCTGCCTTCTCGGTTGCTTCAGTAAGTTGAATTTGATATGTACTGATTTTTTCTTCAAGGGACTGTTTTTTCATAGATAACTCTTTAGCTTCAGATTCCTTTTTTTCATGTAATGATTCAAACTCAAAGCACTTTGCCGTAGCATTTTTCACAATATTTTCTTTAACTTGCAGCTGCTCCTCAGAGAGTCTGAGTTTCTCTAGTATATCTTTCTCTTTGACATCATTTTTCTCCTCCGCCGATTTCAACTCAAACTGTAAAACCCCAAGCTGATTTTCCATTTCCAAAACCTTTTGCTGAGAATTCTTCAATGATTCTTCAATTGTAGATTTTTCCTCATTACTGGAATTCAATTCATTTATGAGCTCACACTCTTTGGCAGATCCAGCCTTTAAAGCGATTTCAAAGCCTTCTGATCTTTTTTGGAAGGTTTCAACTGTTCTCTCAAGTTCCGATACCTTTAGTTGGAACTTTGAAAGTTCTGCTTCGACACATTTATATTTTTCATGTTCAATGCTTAGTTTATCTTCGAGATCTTCGACCCGGCTTCTAAAATGTGAGCTTTCTTCCTCAGAACTTTTAAGAAAATTTCTGAGCTCAGATGTTTTTTCATGGAGTTTTTTCAATTTTTGATCATCATCATTGATTTTTACCTCCAAAAGAACAAGTTTTTGATCCAGCTCTGTGTTTTTCTTTTCTGTCAACATTAGATTTTCTTTTAGTTCATCTCTTTTTGCACTCAAACACTGAATTAAATCCTCCAACTCGAGATTCCTTTTAGTAGTACATTCAGCTGCTACTGCAGATCGACTGAAGCTTTCTTCAATGAACTTTAATTTCTCTTCAATCTCAGTGTTATATGTCAAAGCTTGTGTTAAGCGAGTATCGGTTTTGCTCAAGTTCTGCAAAGATTCATTCAGCTTATCTTCCAAGTGTTTGGATGCCTCCTTGCTTTCCATCAAGCTAGAATTAGCTTCGGATGAAATAGCTTCCCAAGTGCCTATATCTTTGGTAAGCTTAGCTATAGTTTCTTCCAGTCTTTCAAGATTTTTTTCCTGATTTGTGAATTTAGCTTCCATATCTTCCTTTATCTTGACCTCATTTTCATATTTTGATTCAACTTCTTGCAGTTTGGATGTTTTTTGCTGAAGCAGTTCTTTGGAAACTGCATGCAAACCTTCCATTTCTAATGCTTTTTTCCTCGCACATTCTTCAGAAGCCTTGCACTGTCTTAGTTCGTGTGTAAGTGTCTCTATACTAGCTTCATTCAAACTAATCTTCTGCTCTAAATCTTCAAATTTTGATTTTGAAACACACAATTCAGCTTGAGCCTCTAAAAGATCTTTTTCAATTGCAACCGTCTTATCTTCCATCTCCTTCACTCTTTGTTTTGATGATTTATGATCCTCTTCAACCTTTTGAAATGACTGAAGGTGGGAATTATACCTCGATTCAGCTTCTTCTTTGTAGCTTTTCAATTCAGCCTGAAACTTTTGATTGTTTTCTTCACTTTCTTTGAGTTTTTCATTGGCGGAAATGATATCGCTGTGGAGACGGCCCTTTTCAGATTCAGATCTTTCCAAATTTTGAAGAACAGATTTGAGCTCATCTTTCAAAATTTTTATATTATATTGAACTTCTTCGTCTCCTTTCTTTTCAGACTCTCCCATCTTTGCTGTTGTGTCTATTGATTCCTTTTCTAGCTCTACCTTGATAAAATCTTTATCAAAGGAAGCTTCTTCTTCATCGTCTTTTCCCTATAAGCATGTTATATGTAACTGAGAATAATATGTAATTAAAATTTTATGTAAAAAGCAAATATGATATATAAAAAAATAGTGGAAAACTACAGTAAAATCTTCATAAGACTAAATCACATTTCTTAATAATATGGGATCTTAACTAAGAAAGACTTATTGCTTCCCAGGGTTGCCAATCTTCTGCAGATTGCTTGAAGAATGCAGAGATGGAAACAGAAAGAACTGAATGCAAGAGAAAATTCAATGGCTAAAACAAGAGTACAGAAATATTGATTTTTTTGAGGCCACAACTTACAATAAAACTCCGTATACAAGCTATTAGAAGATATATATAAAAGTATCCTTAGTGATGAAGAGATAAATTTCTAAAACTTCTGAAAGTAGGTTGACACACAAGAACCACTTCCTCGAGGTAATATCATCAAATGAAGAGCTTTGTTTCTGTGTGAAATGTGAGGCAACTTTCAGAATAAAAACACGACTAACTCTATTGAGTTTTCTGCTCAACGAGGTTCCCCCATGAAAGCCCTGATCTTCTCCCGGAATCTTCTGGTAACTCGAGAACAGATTCAGAAAAGAAACGATGGAGAACTTGAGGTCATTTCAAAAGTTCGGCCACTAAATATCCCAGGCTCACTGATGCTGTTGTCCCCAACCAAATCCTCCAAAACACTAGATTCATATGCTTCAAAAAGTGTAAGGAAAATTCGTATAATGAAAATCTTGATTTCTACTAAAAAAGGAAACACAATCTGGAATATACAGAATTCACAATTTCACATGTTTCCTTTATTTCTCACCCTGATATCAGAATAGAAGATGTTATTGATGACTATCAAAAATTCACACACCACTTTGTTTCATCGGGTCTTTAATGGAATGCTATAGGATGCTAGTCTTGGTTAAGCCTGTATATCGGTCGGATTCGGATACCTGCATATTAGATCCGACCGAATAAAATCCGAATCCGGATTGCAGGTATCCGAATAATTTTTAAGCATGTATATGCAGGTATCCGAATCCGAATAATTATCCGGATATCCAAATCCGACCGAATAAAATCCGCCGAATCCGAATCTGGATAAATTATCCGGATAATCCGAATCCGGATAACTTTTTATAAAAATCTTAAAATAAAATTATAAAAGTATAAAATAACCATTAATAAAGTTAATTAATAGTCAATTAATCATCCTAAAATCCGAATATCCGAAAGTCAATTTATATTTATTCGGATATCCGAATCCGGAATTTTTAAACGAATTCGAATTTTAACGGTGGATTTTCCGGATACGTCCGAATAAAATCCGAATATCAATTTAGGTATCCGAATCCGGAATTTGGATAATCATATTCGAATTCAAATGCGGATTCGAATACGGATTCTGGTATACCATTTACAGGCATAGTCTTGGTACATCTAATCTGAGAAGAATAAAAAGGATGAAGCAGCTCATCGTAAAGATATCTTATTAAAGAAATTGTTAGGGATATCAACCTGTCCTTTAAGCATGAAATTCACAGGAAAAAAATAATTTCCAAGTTGAAGCCAATATGCTGAATGCAGGGGAAACCTACCTCTTGAGTAAGGGTGAGTGGGGACAAGGACGGGGCGGGGATTGCGTTTCTCGTCCCCGTACCCGGTCATTTTGATCGGGGACGGAAACGGGTAAATCCCCAATCCCAAAAATCGTCCCCGTATCCGGTCAGACAGGTATGGGGACGGGGATCCCCGGTCAAAATATTATTTTTTTTTAAAAAATTTTTAATTTATTTTAAACAGTAATTTACTAAAAATACTAATGTTGGTATGTTACTACTTACTAATGTGATTAAAATATTGATTTAAATATAAATAGTCTAAATAATTACTAAGATGGACAGCGGTGGAACAAGATGGTCGGCGGTGGAACAAGAATAAGAACTAGATGGGGATTATTTGAGTATTTGGAGTTGGAGATTAGGTTTAACTTTTATGTTTTTAAGTTTTTAATTAGGATATAGATTTAATTTTACGATTTTAAATACAAATTTATCTATTTAATATATTGTATAAGGTTATTTATATAAATTATACAATATTAATTTTTTTTATAGGGTTTATATACAATTTTCCCTGGGTACGGGATTATCCAGGGTGGGGATTTCAATCCCCGTACCCGAAAATAACCGGGGATTTCGGCCGAGGCTAGGGACGGGGATTTTCCTACTTCGGGTAGGAAAATCCTCCCCATCCCCGTCCGGGTACGGGGAATCTCACCCCTACTCTTGAGGTAACATTCTTAGATATTTTATCACCAGGAATATATGTTTTTAGGAAAGTCTCAATGGTCCATCTCTCACAATATTTTCTTGTAACTCTGGATTTCTTACTCCGTTTAATGGAATTTATTTTTATCAAAAAAATCTAATGAAGAGATAAAAGGCACCATCATGTCAATAACTAACAGAAAATCACCTTGCTGCTTGCTCAGATGGATTTAGTGCAAAAAAAATAAATTAGAGTGATGAAATCATTTTTTAGCTAAGGTTGCTAATTGAGCAAAACCAACCATTGTTCCATTATCTTCGTGCCAAAAAAAGGCAAAAGACATTGGAGACTAGAAGCACATATTTTGTTGCAATACTCATAGTCGGTCATATTCATGATTCATGAAAATGAATTGAAGAGGGTTCTTCCCAACATTATCTCTAAAAACTAGTCTGCGTTTGTGAAGAGGAGAGAAGACTGCTATCAGAAATTTCCTTTTGTCAATTGAATCGATCAAAAGATTCAATAGACGAAAAAAATTCTAGGAAAGCTTGCTTGACGATTAATGTATCTTAGGAGTTCGATATTGTTGACTGCTTTAGATCGGAATTAACCATGGCATAGCCTTAGATCAGAATTAAGAAAATTGGCTTAACCTTGGGGACTCTAATACCAACATCTTCAGCATAACCACCAAGCTTGGGGACTCTAATACCTTTATTAATTACAGAGGAATCAGACAGGGAGACCCATTATCTCCCCTTCTATTTGATCTAGTAATGGATAACCTAAGTAGGCTCATTGAGAAAGAGATTAAGGATAAGAAGTTGGATACATATGTGGTAAATGGGGTTGTCTCAATTTCACACCTCATCTCCCATTCTTTTGATATTCTCAAAAGAAAATCCTAAGTCTCCAGGGACCATCAAAAGGATTCTTGAATCCTTTTCCAAATTCTCAGGTCTAGAGGTAAATTAGGAGAAGAGCTCAGAAACCTACTCTAAGGTATTCTCAAATGACCAAACTATCCATAGCATCCTTAACTTCCCAACGAAAACCCTACCTATAAGTTATCTAGGCCTCCCCATAACAGGCAAAAAGAAATCCTATGCTGCATGCTGGAAAGTAATATACCCAAAAGAAAAGATGCTAGCCAAATGGAAGGGTAGATGTCTTTCCTACGCAGGTAGAACTCAATTGGTAAATTGGGTCTTACTAGGAAAATTCCAATATTGAGCTAGTGGTACTACCCTTCCCTGCACAATAATAAAAAAGATATAGAGCCTTGCCTATAATTTCATCTGGGATAAGAGGAGATGTAGTAGCTGGGCAAAAATGGCTTTACCAAGAAAAGAGGGAGGGATAGGAGTTAGGGACTTCTTTTCAACAAATTCCACTGCAATAGTGAAAAGGAGTAAGAAATGTTGGAATCCTAACAACTCTATATTGCAGAATGGGTAAGAACTAGATATATAAAGAAGAGAAGCTTAGAAGAAATTGAATGCAAACCCACCTTAGACTCTCACATGTCGAAGACCATTCTGGCAAATAAGGAACTAATAGGATCTTGTATAGAATGCCTAAGCAACTATAGAACCTCCCAATTAGCTTCCTCCAAACACTATGATGACAATAAGACCAAAGGGAGTTATCCAAATACTAAACTCTGGAATCTGGTCCAGAATGCTCTCAAAAATTTCCATGATGTTTCTATGGAGAATCAAAGTTAAGAGTGTGAACAGAGACTCACTAGACTCCAAAATTGGGGAATAAATATCCAAGCAATCTGCATCCTCTGTGGGAAGGAAGAAGAGACCTTGCAATATCTCTTCTTTAATTGTCAATACTCTAGACAATTATTGTTGGAGGCCTTCAGCTCTCTCAACAATGTTGTCTAGGATATGAGAGGGGAGAGTCCTCCTATATCTATTAAAGATATTAAAATAGGAGACATCATAGAAACAATAGAGAAATTCACCCACAAAGCTAGTTGCTGAGGCATCCATTGGCTCATGCTAGGTTCCCTGTCCTCGCATATATCGTGCGAAAGAAATAGGTCAAAACAACACATCCTTAGACCCCCAGAAATTATCAGCAAAGAAATACTAAGGGATGTGAGCATTGCATATAATGCCAATCCTTATAAGATGACCAATCGTTCTCAGATTGAGTCACATGTTATATTCCTATGGGAGTCTAGCCTCTTGAAGCACCTGTCCATGGCTAACTCTCAGATTGAGTTAGCTAGGGTCACAGCCATATAAGAGAGTGACAATGCTTTTACTTTTCTGTATTTGTATTTTCCTATATTTGTATTCTTGGGCTCTGCCCACCTTTTAGTTTCAGCAATGAAATAAATAACTTATCAAAAAAAAACACGGCATGGATGAGACTTAAAAGATTAATTAAATGAGTTTGGAGGTGTGTCTCTGCATATTCGGTGTTGTAAGCCTATGATGGACTGTTTATAAGACATATTTATATATCTAGGAAACACTGTTGGGATTCTCTAATGTGTGTAAACTATTGTATGAGAAGGATGATATTGATAAATGTATGGTTCTGGACATTAATGCATATCACTAAAGAGTGAAGGAAATGGTAGAAGAAGAGGAAAAAGAGAAATGAAAACAGAGTGATAGCCAAGAAAGAAAGGATTATCTGACAATTAATCTGAAAAGCAAAAACTAACTACTGTCCATTTTATCCCTCCTACTTATATTCGTCCCATCTTAGTGGACAAGGTTAAGACGAATTAAATGGTTCTTTAGTAAGAATTAGTCAACTACATCCATGCATAGTCCAAGATTTCTCTTTTTCATAGAACATAGCCTAGTTGGCTTAATCCCTCCATTAGAAAACCTTCTGTAAAGGGAATCTGAAATTATTAGAGAAAGAAACGCCATATGGATCTTGCACTAACTACCATAGATGTCTCCCACTCTTGTTCTATGTGGACCATAATCAAATATGGAAAGATCTGTTGATTATATTTGACATTAGAAAATAAAAGGAATAGTTACCGAAAGGGAGGGAAACTCCTTAGACCCTTGGTGCAAAAAATGTTATTAAATATCAAATGCAATAGACCCAACAGTTAACGGTGGTTGTCAAAGATCAGTCATCCCTTCAGTTTGGATGTCCACCAAAACAAATGCAAAATGAGAATGGACACAAAGTAGTCTTGTAAATTCCTCTTGAAATTTAAAAAAAATTACCCTTGCGAAAAAAATTGAAAAGGACATAGAAAACCATAAAAGTTTTATGAATCGGTTCTTCTTTGTACAGGTACAAATTATATGGTTTGCACAATTTTATCTTGTGATATAGATTTTTGTATCTTCTTATATGTTTAATTAATGTTTTAGTTAATTCAAGTCAATGGGAATTAATAAGAAAATTACATTTCTCATCTACACCATTAACTAAATATATGAAAAAGAAGTCATTTTATTCATTTCTTACAAGAGTAAATAAAAACTTTAGTTACTACAATCATTTGGACTATAGATGTCAGAGATCTATCTCATGAGATAGTGTACTTAGTTACTATACTAGTAAATTACATAACTAATTGAAAATTGTCAATTGACCACTATATAGCCCATTTCCCTGTTTTTACTTAGCGAATTTAGTTTTTACTTATCGAATTTAGTTTTTTCTTCAGCACTGCCCTTCACTTATTAATGAAAATTTTAAAAAAATCTTGTACCTTAGGATGAGAAATATTCACTGGCACATTACTTGTTTCCATGCCATCTTGCAATCCAAGTTGATCTTTTGATCGTGGCAAACAGAAAAAAATTAATTTCAGTGAGATCTATACACTATAATGTTAAGGAAATATGAATTAACATTAGGGATTATAAATGTTGAAAATCTTAGTCAAAGAAGGAGATAGAGCTATACTAAGTCTAAACTTTTTTTTCTAAATGGTAAACTTTTGTAGATTTTTTGTTTTAAAATATCATAATATACTGGAAATTAGACAACACAATATCTGTGCCATAAAAAATACTCCTAAATTACCATATATACTATAAACATATCAGATTTGAAAAATATTTATGGATGATGGAATATTGAAAAGATTAATTTTTTTAAATGGTATATAAATTGAACAAATGATAGTATCGTATACATAAAGATTGATTTTTTAAAATGGTATATAAATTCAACAAAAGATAATATAGGATACATCCAAAATCTATATTGCACTCTTAAATTTTGTGAATTTCAATGATCAGTATAAAGAAAAGAAAATCATTGTGGTGTTAGACAAAGAAAAAGATGAATTGGTTAATAAAAGATGTAGTGGTTGAAACCTTCAATTATAATGAATAAAAGTATAGTTAATAATTGTAAATTGTAATGGAATGAAAAGTAGGAACAAATAATTCCCTAAAAAAAATTTAATGAAATTAAATATTTTCATTAAGAAATGAGGGGCAACACCTAAACAAATATATTAGGGAGATGGGATTATGTTCATCAACACTTTCGTATATAACTTAACATCTAGCAATAAAATAACTAAATATTTTGCCTGAGGTTGTTAGTCTCCCAAAATGGCATTGAAGATATCTCCAATTCGGAGAAGTAACTTTTAATAAAATCTTCTAATATGTAGGGGAGACCAATGTCCCTAATGATTGCTTAAGAAGGATTTCTGGAGGGCTTTAGATGTGTTGCTTGAGCTTTTTGTTTCTTTTAGAGTATTCAGTGAATTTCTATAGAGACTCTATGAGGGCTTCAATACTAATATTAAAGTGGGCAAGGGGGTGTTTGATAGCTTCCAAAAGGGGGTTCTGAGTTTCTTCCAGGGATCTAGAGTAGGGGCAGTTGAAGAAATAGTGTGCAGTGTACTCTAGATTCATCTTATATTTTGCATAGTAGGCAAGTTGTTTTTGTTTGCATTGCCCATTCCCTTAGTCATTGGAAAGTAATAAAATGACCCCATTTAATTATTCGAAGGATGATGAAAAATTTATCCCCAAGAAGACAGAGATAGTCCCAAGATTTTTAACAGTATGAGACCGATTTTTATTGAATATATCATGATAAATATATGCCTAAAAAAATGATACAACACGTGGCAGTGAGCCCCGCTGAACCTAAGCCTGTCAATGGATATCCGAAATCCGAATTCGAATTCGATTTCGAATTCGTTTAGGGACGAATTCGGATAATCGAATTCGGATACGAATTCGGATACTGAAAATACTATCCGACACTAATCGAATTCGAATTCGGATACCTCTAATCGAATTCGATAATTATCCGAATTCGAATAAATATTAAATATATAATAATTTTATAATTTTAACTTCTCTAATATAATATTGTAATATAATCTATATGTAAATATTAAATATCTTAGACCATATTAGCAATAAATATTAAACAACAATAAATCATTCTCAAATAATAAAAATATCAAATCCCTAATAAACCATTCTTATTTTGTTATTTCATATTTCCCATTCCCCCCTTTCTTAAGAGTAGCTAGGGTTTGCTCATTCTCATCTTAGTAACGGGTAAGCTTTCTCATTTTTCTTTCATCTTCCTTTCATGCATGAGAATCTCACTTTGATTTTTTTTTTCTCACGCTGAGTAGTATATATGCTTGACTCCAACTCATTTTGAATATATGTTTTTTTACGAACTAGTGAACTACTATCTAAAGTTGTGATTATTGCCTGGTGAATCTTTTTGTTGTTATTTCCATGTACATGTATTGGTTTTACATATTTCCATGGTGTTATTCCTTGGTGAATCTTTTTGTTGTGGTTTTTATATGTTAAATTGTTAGGTTATAAGGTTTTTTTAATATTACAGTGTTTTTTAATATTACACGGTTTTTTTAACAAAAAAAAAATATTATTTTTGGGTTTTTTATAAATGTTATTCGAATCGAATTCGGATATCCGAATTCGGATATTTTTAATCGAATTCGAATTCGGATACGGATTTTGAAATTCGAATACTAATCGGACGAATTTGGATTATCCGGATGCTAATCGAATTCGAATTCGGATACAGGGGTATCCGGTTCGAATTCGTTCGATTGACAGGGCTAGCTGAACCTATACCCCATGGAGGCACTCCCGAAGGCTACAAGTGATACTCAAATATAAAACATGACAATCACACACTCCCTATCTCGATTGTCTAGCCTCAGGTTTCCGCACCCCCTCCCTCTCATCCCGGTTTCAGAAACCCTTCAGAGAGTTTGGAGAATGCATCTGCCCGCCATGTGCTCCACCCGAGGGCCCGACACTCCCACACAACCATAGTCCATCTAGGGCCTCCTCCTACCCCTTCTCCCCGAAGGAAGGGGAGGCTTGAAATCATCAAAGATCAACTAAGTCGACTAGTCAGTCGTGGGGTAGACGTAGGGTCGCCACCGCCACCCGTCCACCTCAACTAGTATCCACTCCTAAGAGGCAGACCCCGACCCGACTATATCCCTCCTCAGGTATTTTGTCATACCCGATTTGGGGCACACACCCACAGCTGAGTAATATCCGTTGAAGGGCTATTTTGGGACGTCCCTATCAAACACAATATGCACATCCACAACAATCCGTCGTGTCAGCTTAGATACTGTTAAAGATATGCTCTCATGCTTCTTCCGGTTACATTCACCCCAAAAGGCCCATGTAGTCGATCCTAGTATAGTCCAACACATGCCCCAAGTCGGTGACCGTCGTGTCCTCGTGTCTGCAAGAACCATGTATGCCTCTATTCCTATCTCTGCAAGTGATAGGAAATCCCCAATGTGTCTACGGACATGTCTCCAGACCTCTTGAGAATAGTTGAAACTGAATTAGATGTGGTCGGAGCTCTCCTCAGTCGTGCACAGCCAGCACTCCTTCGATTGCAGAAACCCCCAACTGATTTGTTTGTCCTGCGTCATGATCTTCCGAAGACCCAAGATCAGAATGAGACCGAATACCCACTGCAATTTCATCCTTATGACTTCTTATTCTTATGACCCAAGAAGACAGAGACGGTCCCAAGATTTTTCAAGGAAGTTCCTCCTACCTTCTAGAGGATCCAATGAATGGTTCTGCAGTCTAAACATAGATTTATATCTTTCTTGGCTTCCAAGAAGGATTTTCAGAAAGCCGAATCTATAGTGGGTTTTGGGGTAATTTAAGCAAGAGGTCTCCAATTTATGTATCTCTTTTGGATCCATTGAGTGAGGATGGATTTACTATGATCCCAGAATTTGGATGCCCATTTATTGGAGTCAGATCTAGTGATAATAGGGACATCCCTTATTCCCAACCCTCCATGTACCTTTGGTAAGATCACTTGAGGCTAAGGAATGAATGTATTTACTTGCCAACAATGATACAATTAAAATATTTGATCTTTCCACCATATGAAAGGTGTTTTTAGCTGAATCTAGGAACGGGGTTCTCTATGGCTGAATAAGCTTCCAACACTAGTTGAAAGACTTTTTCTTCCCGGAGATTAGGTGTACTAGGCATGACATTGATAGACTTTGAACAGTGAAGCTTGAGATATCGTGGGCTTGTGTAGGTTAGAATTCTCTTCGCATATATTAGAGAAGGTGGAGGAGCTCTATGTGGTATCTACCTCAAGCCCTGAGAAAATATGGATTGCTCTAGGATGAATTTACTAGCCATTGAGAAAATATGGACATCATAAGGATACATCAAATGAGCGATGTTGGTGGATCCATTCATATGATAATTGTCCATTCTTTTCCCCCTTAACTCTTATATCAATTTAATGGACAATATATGTCCACAATGAAAATTGCAATGCATAAATATTATTTTCAAGAAATTCTTAGCCGGAAGAACAACCTGCTAACACTAAATCAGAGAGATCTGATACGATTGAACACTTCCTTGAATCAGGAAATGGCAATGGTAATTCACTCCCACTGATCTGATTACTCACACTAGATTTGAGAGAAAAGAATAGAGAAAATGAACACAAGAATTTATAGTAGTTCCACCCAAGTTGGATGATGTATTTTAATGGTGTCTAACCTATTACAGCAAAAGATTAAATGTTTTACAATCACTACGTAGATATATATAGTGTATACTATCTTGGGCTGGACTCCAAGATAATGACTTACCAATTAATCAAACAGTCTCCACACTTGTACCTCCCAAGCAACTTAAAACTCCAATAGATTTTTCAATAAAATAAATTATTATTTTACTGAGGATATCATTGTAAAAGATTAATCACTAAAATGTATTAAATATATTTAGCATTTGTCTATATGCTTCGTCAGCAGTATGGGTTCTCGGAATGTATCTAACCGATTGGTTTTTAAAATAATACATAAGGATTATAACCAGACACTTTGAACGGTGGATAGGTGATGGTATGGGTAGGCTTCCGTTCTAAATCATAGCACAAAATCAGGCTACTGTGCAGCACAGGAAAATTTATTTGTATAATTCACGAAAACTAAATTTCAACAAGAAGTTAAAAACGAGACGCGGTATATAAATCGGATGGATCCTACACTAATACAATGATTGCGCAAAAGATCCAAACTTCAAAGGTATCAGATTATCAAAATGCTGATGCTGTTTTTTTGGAATGTGCAACGACAGTGTAACTCGGTAAGTAAAAAAAGGTTGTGTTAATCAGATCTTTTAATTAATCAGATATAAAAAAAAGTTGTGTTATATCATATATATTACATTTAATTATTTTAATACACATAAAAACCAAAATGGCAAATTAAAAAAAAAATTATAATAATTAATATTCAGAAGAAGAAAAAGGTAGAAAAAGCATTTTCGTAAGAAGACTTTACTAATTTGTTAAAATTGAGCAGGAAAAGTTTGAGATCATCGACATGCACCAAAATCTTAGATGAATTAAATGACGATCGAAACGATCGTAGATTCATAGCAAGAAAAAACAATTAATAATGAATTTCAATATACATCTTAAACATGTCAGCCACCTTCTCAGATTCAGCCGAAAACCGAAAAGAAAAAAACCGTCAAACAAATCAGACGAAGACGAACCGATGAGATCGTGTTGCGATGGAAACAAAAACCGATCATAGAAACAGAGAAGAAAACCAACAGTTTCTTCCAAACGGAAGCCATCAGAATAGAGAACACGGAATTGAAATCCGAAAAAAAAAACAAAAAGAACAACAGATCAGTAGTGTTTAATATCTAACCTTCGTATGCGAAAGCGTTTGTCTGTTCCAGCGACGCCATCTTCTGGATCTCGATCGCCGATCGGAGATGAAAAGTTGGAATGTTCGAGAATAACAGAGAAAGTCAGAAACGGAGGGGAGGAAGGGAGGGACTATAGTAGTAGACTGAAAGAGGGTGTTTGTTAGTAGGAATCTTACAGGTAGGATTTATATTTATGAACAAAAAAGACAACACAGCTAGTGGATGGAAGTTATTATTACCCTTATATTTGTTATATATTTACGAATATGGGACTGCAGAGTGCAGACTAAAAGAGTCGAGTTATTTTACAATATTTTATTCCGGATATTTGAGAATTTTAAGTTCAAATAAACCTTGGGTGGTCCGTCGTTTGGAAGTGACTTGTGGAGCCCTTATCCCGCCGACCACACCGACCATGTGGGTCCATTGATTAACTCAATAATCCAGTTGGATTCCACAATTTCCACCTATTTTTCTACCGAACACTTTCTAGATTTTATTTGGTGTGTCCTAGTTCAATACGTGGTGGTTCATCATTAAATCATTTTCATTAATATTTAATTCAATAAATAAAATGATGTATTGTACAGATATTAATACACGTACGACGTAAAATAATATACTCCAAAAAACACTAACACACAAAAGGCGATTTAATAGATAGGATTAATTTGACGTTTTTTGACATTGGTTCACTGATGATTACTTTATTTATTTGTATACTTTTTCTTATATGAATAATTGAATATAATATAACATAAAGCCATAAAAAATTATAGAATTAAAGATAAAGCAGGTTAAATAAGAGGTGTAAAGTGTAAACTGGGCGGGTTACATCGGTGAATCGAAGATTGAACGAACCATCATGGAAGCTCAAATCAGTAGCCGAGCCAGGAATTTGTTAGGGGTAATTAAAAGAAATCTTTGGATTTTATTAAAATTTTCAAAAAAAATTGTCATTAGTATTTGAAAATATACATTAGAATTAACATATTAAAATAAAAATGTAAACTGATTAAAATAATTAAATTAGAAATAGGCATCTGAAAACTAAGAATGAGAACGGGGCGGGTCGCGGACGGAGCGCGGAACGGGTGGATCAGGTACCCTACTTTCCTGCCCCGAGACCCGTCCCTGCCCAGGCGATCAGGACGCGGAACGGGGCGGATCCGGGACGACCCGTCTGAAATTATAAAATTAAAAATTAAAAATATATAAATTAAAAAAAACAAAATTAAAATAGTAAACCTAAAATTTAAAATATATAAACTTTTTACCCTAATTTTTAAAAGACAAGATTTAATAACTAAGACTTAAGCTTAATAATTCTATATCTAATATAATTTATTAAAAAAATTAAAAATTATTATTTTTAAACCGGATCGACCCGTCCAGGTTTTGCCTTGCCCCAAGACCCGCTTCGGAATATGACAAAAGCAACGGGGCAAAAAATTAACATCGAGACGCGGAACGGGGTGAAACCGAGGCGACCCGTCCTATTTCCACCCTTATTGAAAACCCAAAAAAATTAAATTTAAATAGAAATTAAATTGATAATAGTTTATTTATATCATTTTGTTTTATATTCTCAAAACCTATATTCTCAAGATTATTTTTCCCAAAATCACATGGAGATTAGAGTCCTCACCCACCCCCATGTAGATCCGCCCGCCCTTGACTCCATCTCTGTCCCTAAATTTAAGGACCGGGACGTCTGGACTTTGTCCGGGTAGAATATCCAGATCCCTATATTTTTATTATTAATATTCGTGGTTTTGATATAATAATTGAAAGATTATTCTACAAAACTATTGGTTAATTATAGAACATAAAGTTCAATCATTCATATGTAAACCTGACCTCATCCGCACACACCTAACATAAAGTCAAACAAACGATCGTGTCAAACTGTCAGTGTAAAATGTGAACCTTTCGGAAATAGGATTTGATGGTGTGTTGGGTTAACTGATATTTACACACTCAAACACACTTCCACTTAGTATTATAACTTTCTCTGATTTTCAATCTCCATCCCTAAGAATCCAAGGAGGATATTTATGCTGTAGTTGACCCTTATTTACTCCATGGGGTTGCCTCGGCCCATAGCTCCTTTGTATAAAGCTATGGTTAAGAAATCACGTGAAATAGAGAAAAAGAAGTAAAAAATTAAATGAATGGTGTAGAGATGGAGATGGAGAAGGAGGAGGAAAAAAACGAAATTTTTATATCCTTAAATATAAATAGACAGTTATGAAAAATTAGAGTAAATATAGTAATAAATTAATTATTAAAAGAATAATTATTTATAAACAAAATATTTAGTAATATTTTAAAAATATTTTATATTATTATTATATTATTAAAATAAAATATATTATTATATTATATTATATTAAATTAAATTAAATTTTCGTCTATCAACGGTGGAGAGTGGAGACTATATTTTTTGGGGGGGGGCGGGGGATTCACAGCCCATTCTTTAAGACTGAGGCGTGTCCGGATTGACGTCGCCCACCCTGATGCGGAGAATACTTCTTCCAAAAGACGTCAGAGACTCAAAGCGTCACCTTACAATCTCAGTATATGACAGAAGGACGGAGCAATTGCAGTTCCAACCAAGATTATATTAATAGAGAAATATTCAGGTACGTCATCTATCGGTGCGCCGTCGTGTGCCAAAATAATCATCACTACTCGTTATGCACATATTGCTATTTTGCGTACGACGTATGACGAGAATCTCGATAACTTCTGACATTACCTGTAAATAATCATCACCACTCGTTATGCACATATTGCTATTTTGCGTACGACGTACGACGAGAATCTCGATAACTTCTGACATTACCTGTAAGACATCTCTTTACTTAACGTACAATACAAATTCTAACTTTAGATACGGTATCATAGTCATTATCGTCTTTATTTTACTAAAATCAGAAAGAAAAAAAAATTATTTGTGATATATTTTATCAACATTTCGTACAATCTTTCAACAATTGTTTAATATATTGATCGACATACGTCTACTGTTGGTAATAGTCTACAACTATTTTTTGAAACTCGTATCGTTGTTGTCATAGTTTACACCACACACACTATTATCATTATAATCTCACTTACAACAATCTTTTCTTTTATAATTTTCATTTCTAAGATTTATTATCCAAAGCAAATCTACTTCATCCCCAAAGGTATGATTCTTTTTTTTTCTTCTTAAAAGTTTGTCTATCATTTTGGATGTAATTTCGATTGTCAATCACCTTGACAACCGTGGTTTTACATCATCTTCATCTATAAATATGATCAACCATTGTACATCATCTTAATTAATATCAGAAATTATCAGAGAAACTCAACCTAGGGTGAGCTCAAAAGCGCTCGTCCAGGTTGAGCCGTCCGATTTATTGCTTGTTCATCCCCACGTTGCTCATTTAATTATTTTATATTCAAGTATTTGCACACATCTCCATGTGACCAAGACTATACACCTAGCACCTACTTATGTTCCTACCTTGTACCTTCACTGCTAGTTTTTTTACACCCTCACCTTACGTACGTAAGTCTTCTTCTTCTTTCACGTACACGCAATCTCATCTTCGTCTCCTTTTTTCTCATCGTCATTTTTTTTTTGAAGTCGTCGGTGGAAACCTATATTTTTCTTCTCCTCGCTGGAAACACATCCTCAATTTGTAAGTATTTGCATTTCGTTTTTTTTTCCGTCCGTTAATCATGAATCTCTTTATCTCTTATTATTCGTTCATGCAATCTCATTTCTTTTTTTGTTCATGCTGAAAACACATCTTCTCCTACGGTTTTTTATTGTTGTCTCCTACGCAAGACTCTAACACGTTGTTATTTTCCATGGTTCTGCTGAAACGGTTACAAAAATTGTCTGTCATTCTGTTGAAACCGTTGTCCCTCAAACATAGTCCAAATCATTGTTCAACCTACTGTTCAAATAGTTGTTCCTTATACGGTTTAAATCAATGTTCCACCTACTGTTTAAATAGTTGTTCCTCATACAGTTCAAATAGTTGTTCCTCATGCGATTCAAATAATTGTTCATCCTACGGTTCAAACAGTTGTTCCTCATACGGTTGCAATTGTTGTTCCTTTTACTGTTCGAATAATTGTTCCTCAAACGGTCAACATTGCTGTTCCTCTTATTGTTCGAATAGTTGTTCCTTCTGCGGTTCAAACCGTCGTTCCTCCTACATTACACTCTCCTTCACATCTGACATTTTATTCTTTCACAAGCTTGCAATGGATGACGATGTTCAGACATCAATTTCTATAGATAGTTTTTCTCGTAACACGAATGCCCTATCTATTGTCAATTCGAATGACACATCGCCACCACCGCCTATCCCATATGTGGGACAAATTTTCCCGGATTTGGAATCCGGTCGACAATTCTATTACTACTACGCCGGCTATGCGGGCTTCGATCATGTTCGTCGTTATTCTTCCAAATTGATTGACTCAGTTATACAATCAATGAAATTTGTCTGCTCGAAACAGAGAGAGTCAACGAAGAAGATGGACACTGATCTTGTCGAATATCACAAAATCAGTCGAAAATCGCATAATGTACGCGAATCGTGCAAAGCACAAATCACCTTCAAGATTGATACAGGTAGCACAAATTGGAGAGTGCATATTTTCGTCGAACATCATACACACGAACTAGCAACTCTAAAAAAACGATGTTTCCTTCGTGTTAATCGACACATGTCCTCCACATCCCGGGGTTTACTAGATTCTCTTAATTCAGCGCACATCCAGCCGTCTCAATAATACTCTTACGCTGCTATGGCTTCAGGTACATCTTCCAATCCTTTATTCGTAATGGTATTAACTACTAACTTGATCATGTCATTAACAGACTGGGGAACAACTACTTCAACAAACAATGGAAAACTAACCATGACTGATAGAGCACATTTACACTAACTCTTTATGGAACATTTACATCAAATCTATTACATTTTATAATTGACGTGATTTTTTTATCTTTTCTAATCCTCAGGTGGCTTTTCAAATCTCTCATACACACAAAATGATTTTTATAATTATCGTAAAGACGGACGTATCAACGCATGTCCGAAAGACGTGGATCTTGTTTTAGACAAATTCGAGAACATTAGACTCTAAATCCCTCATTCTTTTATTCAATCGCAAAAGATGATGAAGGTATATGTAGTTATTCATTTGAATTTCCTTTTATTTATCACACTTTATTCTGACTTTTTGTCTCCTACTGCATAAGGTAAATTGAAACATCTATTTTGGGCCGATTTCCAATGCATTCAGGATTACAAACTGTTTGGCGATGCGGTCACCTTTGATACAACGTATAACACGATATATGGGATGTTCTGTGGAGTCAATCACCATCTCAACTCTATTCTATTTGGCGCCGAATTCTTATCGAATGAGGTGAAAGAATCTTTTGTTTGACTATTCCAACAATTCCTAGATTGCATGTCCGTCGCTCCAGTTACTATTATTACTGATCAGGATCGAGCAATGGAAGTAGCTCTACCTATTGTCTTTCCGAATACATTCCAACGTTTTTATAAATGGCATATCATGCATAAATTCCCCGATAAGATTGGCAATGTCTATAGAGATAAAGTTGCAATGGCAGATTTTCATGATTTTCTCAATAATTCAAAATCGACCGACGAATCTGATTCCAAGTGAAACGCCTGGACCTCACGTCACAACTTGTCTAATCATAAATGATTAGACAAAAGTGGTGCCCTGTGATAAAACTATAAACGAGTAATCGCCGGTGAAGATGATTGCCTGTCGGACTGGAATTGAACAGGAATGCAGCTCAATTCATAGCGCAGTGGAGTTGGAAGAAAGGGGGCGGATTCTAGGGTTCTTCGTACTAACTACTACCCTAGAATCTGTTGAAGAGAGGTTGAGAGAGATTAACACTTGTATCACTTAATTGATTTAATTAACTGTTTACATGTGTTTATTTATAATACAATTAGACTAACTGAATTCTTAACTATCTTTAACAATATTACATCATTCATAAATGTTTAATTCTGGCCCAACATCGCGCAGCCCAGTAACAATTAGCCCAATTGTATTATTGAAACAATTGCATCTTTTATCCCAAGTTCTTTTGCTATTATGATTGCATCTTTTATTTAAACTTTTGCGGTGATAACCTCAAGCTTCTTTATTATGACTCACGTTAGTCTTGGGTTATTTACCTGCATAGTTTACTTGGATAGATAATTCAATTTAAATCTTGAAAACATAGTTATACAGTTTTACAACAATTACAGTGGAATTATATTGGAATTAAGCCTCTAATTCCTTTACTCCCCCCTCAAGCCTTGGAATATATGTTTAATATTCCAAGCTTGGAGTGGAATGTTGTGATCTCTCTCTCACCAAGTGCTTTTGTGAGAAAATCTGCAAGTTGGAACTTAGTTCCAATTTGCTTCAATGAGATCCTTTTTTGAATTACCATCTCTCTTATGAAATGACAATCCACCTCTATGTGTTTTGTCCTCTCATGGAAGACTGGATTATTTGTTAGGTGGATTGCCGATTTGTTATCACAGTAGAGGTACGTGGGCTTAATGATTTTAATTTTGAGTTCATTCATTAGTTGATAAATCCAAACAATCTCACATGTTACTTGAGCTATGACTCTATATTCTGCTTCACATGATGATCTGGCTATTGTGTTTTGTTTCTTGGTTTTCCAAGAGATTAATGAATCTACTAGCATGATACAAAACCCTGTTAAGGATTTTCTACTGATTTGGCAAGCTGCCCAATCAGCATCACAATATCCTCTAATCATCATTTTTGCATTTTTACTATATAACAATCCTTGTCCTGGTGCATTTTATATATACCTTATTAATTTGAACAGCACCCTAAGATGAACTTCTCTTGGTTCATGCATAAACTGGCTTAGCCAGTTTACGGAGAAGTTTAGGTTTGGTCTTGTTATGTTTAGGTATATTAGTTTCCCAACCATTTTTCTATAGAATGTTGGGTTACTTATTAGTGTTGATTTGTCATTTTTAAGGTCTATAAACCTTTCCATTGGGATTTTGGATGGTTTTGCACCAGAAAGTCCAGATTCTTCTAGAATTCCTAGTGCATATTTTCTTTGGGATAAGTATATGTCCTGAGGTGAATAAGATACCTCAATGCCTAGAAAGTAGCTTAACTTTCCAAGATCTTTCAGTTTGAATTGATTTTCTAGCTGAACTTTTATTATCCCAATTTCCAGCTCATTGCTACTTGTTAGGATGATATCATCCACATAAACAATGAGATATAGAATGTTCTGATTTTTTTCTCTAATGAAGATGGAATAGTCAGATTTTTCTTGAGATAAACCTATTTCTAATAGGACTCCTCTTAGCTTCTCAAACCAGCTTCTTGAAGCTTGTTTTAAGCCATATAGTGACTTATTTAGCTTACACACCCTTTTATATTTTTCTTCAAGTAAACCTTGTAGGGGTTTTAAATAAACCTCTTCATGTAAATCACAATGCAAAAAAACATTGTTTACATCAAATTGATACAAGTTCCATCCTTTGATGGAAGCAATTGATATTATGGTTTTTATAATTACCATTTTAACTATAGGTGCAAAAGTTTTAAAGAAATCGAAACCTTCCTTTTGTGTAAAACCTTTGACAACAAGTCTTGCTTTATACCTTTCTACTTGGCCATCTGGTTTATATTTAATCTTATAAATCCATTGTGAGCCAATGGATTTTCTGTTTTTAGGGAGATTTGTAAGAGTCCATGTATTATTCTCTTTTAAAGCTCTCATTTCATTTTGCATAGCTTCAATCCATTTTGGGTCATTTGAAGCTTCATTGTATGATCATGGTTCATGATTGGCTGTTATTTGAATTAAAAATTGTTTATGGTGTTCATTTATTCTATTGTATGAGACATGGTTGCTCATTGGATATTTTGACTCATTTTGTTTTATTTTTTCTTTATTTTGTAGAATAAAATCTTGAAAATGTTTTGGTTTAATTATTCTCCTTCCATACAAGCTTATTTTATGTCTTGTTGGCTGTAAAGAATTATTTTCAGTAGACTCTATTCTATTCTATTCTATTTTATTTTTGATCTGATGTATTTTTCTGAACAAATTGATTGTTTGTTCAGAGTTTTACATCTAATTGCTGTATCCAGACTACTTTGTCCAGGGTTTTGTCTTTGTTCTAAATTAATTGGATCTTATTCTGAACCAATTGATTGTCTCCCTAAATTCTTAGAAATTGTATTTAGACTGCCCTGTCCAGAGATTTGTCTTTGTTATGAATCAATTGGTTCTTGTTCTGAACCAATTGACTTTCTGTTTTTAGAAATTTCGTTTAGACTTCCCTGTCTAGGGCTTTTTTCAGTAAATTGGTTATGAGGTATATCTGAACTTTGCTCTTGTTCTGAGCAATTTTGTTCTTGTTCTGAATAGATTAAATGCCTTGGATTTTGATTTTGTTTACCCAATGGTATTTTATATAAATGATTTCTCCCTGTCTGAGTATTTTCATTAGTTTCTAATGATTTATTTTCAGGTAGGTTTTTATCACAGGAACTAATGGTTTCATCAGCCTGGTCATCTACAGGTATATTACCTTATAGAAGCAGACAAATCCCTAGCGAAGAGAAGTTCGCTCGTTCGCCCGGTGCGAACGAGCGAGCAAACGCAATCAGCGAGTGAATCGCGCGAAGAGAAGGATTCGTCTGATCGCAAATCGAAGTGAAGGCTGCCTGACCGCGAGCGAAGGCATGTCAGTAAACGCGAGCGAGTCTGTCCGCGAGCGAGCCCGGTCGGCGATTCGACCGAAAGTTGAAGACCGGTGCCAGCGAGCGAGCGAGAGCGAGCCATGTCAGCGAAATCGCGAGTTGAAGTCCGGTCACTGACCACGAGCGAGCCCTGGCGGCGATCGACCGAGAAAGAGGGATGGAAGAGAGCGAGCATGCGAGAGCGAGTAAGGGGGAGCGAGCGAGGTCACCCCAGATCAGCTGCACTCCACGCCTTGCCTCCAGATCAAATCTCCTCCCTAACCTCTTTTTTAACTAGATCGAATGACCTCGGCTCTACGCCTGATTACAACCGAGCGAACACCCAGTGACCGCGAGTGAGATCATTTCGCGAGCAACAGTTCTCCACTTCCGACGAGCGACAGATACAACTACCAGAAGATAGGAGGAAATCTCACTATTGGTTTTTAACCTACAAGTCGAGGACTAGCACGCTACATCTATTCCATACATCTTATCTACTTTTAGTTGTTTAGTTAATTGGTTTGTAATCTCTTTATTTTCTATTTAATCAAAATCGCCTTTAAAAAAAAAAAAATCTACAGGTATATCCAATGATTTTTTATTTGTTCCTGTTTTACTTTTTTCAGGTATGACTGAACTTATAATTTTATTTTTGCTACTGGCTTCAGATTGTATTATGTTGGTTTTAAAATTGTTTTTATCTGAATCTGAATTTCCAGATTATATTTTATTATTTTCTTCATGTTCATCATGTTGATGAATGATCTGATTGTATAATTCTTGTACTGGTTTTTCATTAATTTTTTATCTTTTATATCTGCAATTATATCTTTAAAAGGGAAAATGTTTTCCCTAAATGTTATATTTCTTGAAATATGAAAATTCATATTTTCTAAGTCTAATATGAGATATCCTTTTGTGTTAGATGGATATCTCATAAAAACTCCTTTAAATGTCCTTGGTGAGAACTTTTGCTCTCTTATATTTGTGGTTGCATAACATAAACAACCAAATATTTTAAGATTGTTATAGTTAGGTGTATGTTTATGTAATATCTCATAAGGAGTTTTGTTTTTTAAAACCTTTGAAGGTATCCTATTTATTATGTGGGCAGCTGTTAAAACACACTCTCCCTAATATTTTAGAGATACTGCACTCTGAAAATGTAGTGCTCTGGCCAACTCCAACAAATGCCTATGTTTTCTCTCAACAATGGCCTATATTTTCTCTCAACAATGGCATTCTGTTGGGGGGTATATGGACAGGAATACTGATGTATTATCCCATGTTTGTCTAATAACATCTTGAATTTAATTGAATTAAATTCTCCTCCATTATCACTTTTCATTATTTTTATATTTTCGTTGAAAAAATTCTTTACTCTTATTATGAATTTTGATATACATTCTAAAACCATGTCTTTGGTTTTAATTAAAAATATCCAAGTCATCCTACTTAGATCCTCAACTATAGTTAAAAAAAATGAATAACCATCATGTATGGTTATTGGGAATTTTCCCCAAACGTCTATGTGTATTAGATCAAAAATATATTTTGATTTTGACAAGCTATTTTTGAATTTTAATTTAGCTTATTTTGCAATTGGACAGATATGACATGTTTCTTTTATAGAATCAATTTTTTTATTAAAATCTGAATTTATTTGTTTATTTTCAAACACATATCCATCATCTAGTTTATTACAATCGTGCTTATAATTGGATTTTACAACAGATTTGCATTCTATTTTATTATCCTTAGCTAGAAGCTTCATCTTCTCTGATGATAAGTGCCCCAGCCTTTTATGCCAAATCTGAAAATCCATGGCTATGTATGCAAAATCAGGAGATTGTGGCTTCAAGAAGTAGAGTCCATCTTAACATCTACCCTGCCCAATCACTTTCCCTGATTTGCTTTCCTGAAAATTGCATTTAATTTTATCAAAAATGATATTCACATTTAAGTCAGATGCTAATTTATTTACTGAAATTAAGTTAACTTTAAATTGGGGAATGTATAAGACGTTTTTAAGTACAATATCCTTAGATATTGTTATATTCCCTGTTGAGATTACTTTACATTTTTCACCACTTGGTATGGTGACAAAATGTTCATAATGTTCCCTTATTGGGGTTTTATCAAACAAATGAATGCTTCCAGTCATATGCTTAGAGGCTCCAGTATCTATGATCCAAGTATTTTCACAATTTAATGCATTGAATGAAAAATTCATACCTGAGGATTTGTTTAAGAAATCCTTAAGCATCATAAGTTCCTCATTAGTCAGACTCTACATGTTCATAGATGTTGACGCCTGATTTGTTGTTTCTGTTGCATCTTTCTTTGAATCTTCTTTCTTTTCTTTTTTGAATTTTTTCTTATCATTTGAAAAACTTACTAGGTGATAGCATTCTTCCCTGGTATGACCAAAAAATTTACAGTTGTCGCAATAATACCGACTATCTAATTTTTTCCATTTTTGCCACATATCCCCTTTTTCTTTGGTTCTTCCTTTTTTCCTTCTTTTTCATATTTCTTTGCAAAAAATGCATTTGACTTCCCACCTAATTTTTCTTTAAAATTGGCTCCATGTTTTTCCTCTTGTATAACTAGACAAAAAAATTGGTTCATAGAGAGGAGTCCAGGATAAGCTAGTATTTGGCTCCTAAAATTCCTGAAATTATCATTTAATCCTAGCAAGAGCTGATGTATTCTATCTTTTTCCAATTTCTTATTATAAATTGGAATGCAAGATGCACAAAAATTACAGTCGGGTTTCTCTATTTCTACAAATTGATCCCATAATAACTTGAATTTATCAAAGAAAGTAGAAACAGATTCATCCAATTGGTTTAAGGTATTTAATTCATACCTTAGTTGACTTGTCTTAGGTGCATTTTTTCTGTTTGTATCTTCCTTGGAGATCTGCCCAAGCTTCATATGCATTTTCTGTGTGTATGAGAGTTGATGCAATTTGAGGGGAAACACTGTTAATGATTCATGAAAGGACTAGACCATTAACTATTTCCCAATCCTCATAATCTTTCCCTGTTTCATTCAGAGGTCTTTTAATCTTTCCATTTATAAATGCAGTCTTCTTCCTTGAAACTAACGACAACTTCATGGAGTTTGCCCAAGCTACATAATTCCCTTCACCTGTGAGTTTATCTGCCACCATTTGGGAACCCGGGTGGTCTCCAGCAGTGAGATAATAAGGAAAAATTCTTGAATATTATCCTCCCGTTTGTACTTTTTCAACACTGCATTTTTCTTCTTTGACCTGCTGGAATTTTTAGAATTATTGGAAGAAGATGTATTTTTATCTTGGCTGCTCGAATTTGTGGAGTCTTCTTCATTGGGAAGCTCCTCTTCTTTACTCGAGCCAGCCATCTTTGCAGAAGCGGGTATGTTGACATCCCGGTCAGGAGCATCCGATACCACGATAAAACTATAGACGAGCAATCGCCGGTGAAGATGATTGCCTGTCAGAGTGGAATTGAGCAGGAATGAGCTCAATTCACAACGCAGTGGAGTTGGAAGAAAGGGGGCGGATTCTAGGGTTCTTCGTACTAACTATTACCTTAGAATCTGTTGAAGAGAGGTTGAGAGAGATTAACACTTGTATCACTTAATTGATTTAATTAACTGTTTACATGTGTTTATTTATAATACAATTAGACTAACTGAATTCTTAACTATCTTTAACAATATTACATCATTCATAAATATTTAATTCTGGTCCAACATCGCGCAGCCAGTAACAATTAGCCCAATTGTATTATTGAAACAATTGCATCTTTTATCCCAAGTTCTTTTGCTATTCTGATTGCATCTTTTATTTAAACTTTTGCGGTGATAACCTCAAGCTTCTTTATTATGACTCACGTTAGTCTTGGGTTATTTACCTGCATAGTTTACTTGGATAGATAATTCAATTTAAATCCTGAAAATATAGTTATACAGTTTTACAACAATTACAGTGGAATTAAGCCTCTAATTCCTTTACATGACGAATTATTTCTTTGCTGGTATGTCAAGCACACAGAGGAGTGAGTCCATGAATCATCATGTCAAGATGAGAGTTAAACCATGTTTCACTTTATACGAATTCATCGGGTCTTTGGAGATTGTATTGTGATGTCTATGAGGGACAAAGAACTACAAAGAGATCATGAGGACACTTTTGGGCCGCCACATCTCATCACAAATCTTCCAATTGAAAGATCGCTTTTACACAAATACACATCCGAAACTTTTCGTTTATATCAAGAACAAGTGAAGTTGAGCCTGGGATTTTTAATAAGACCATACAACGATAGTATGGTACTTTATACCCGTGCAACCTATTATTACGGTCTTTGCCTCTATTTTTGTCATCATATCTTTCCTTTTTTTTGTAGCATTCAAACATTTACCCTGTCGTTAATGTCTACAATCAGAATGTTTCATCGACCATTTATTATGATCAAGAGCAACGACTACCGAAGTGCAGTTGTCAGATGTTCAATTCGAAGAAGATACCATGTAGGCACATCATATGCTTCCTATCTTTCATCGATGGTTCGAACGAAATTCCTACATCTCTTGTAACAGAAAGATGGTTCCAAAACCCCAAAAAAAATGCCCCACGGAACATTTCTCCTACACATCTTCGTTCTGGGGAGTTACAAGCTTTGTTTGAATGTCTTCTACAATTCGCAAATTTGAAAAATGAAAATTTGGAGAAATCTGTTGAGGGAATGAAAAAATTAGTGGCTGGCCTAATTCCAACATCTTCTACCGCACCGGAGACGAACAAAATTCTTTCCATTACTAGATTTACACATTCGCTTATAGATCCAATCAAAGTTCCTGTACCAAATAAAGCAAAAACCAAAGGAAGTAGAGCCAGCGGAAGGCCGAGCAAAGCCAGTATAAGATACAAACCTATACGCGAGATCATCAATGAGAACTACCAAAAGAGGAGGTCTTGCAGAAAATGTCGACAGCCTGGCCATAACATTAGAAATTGTCCACAACCTTAGTATTTCCTATTTAAATAGTTGTCTTTAGAATGCTCATTTTCATTATTCTTCAAACAGTATCAACTATTTCATTGTTTTACAGCAATGCCTTTCATTATTTTACATTGTTCAACTATTTCTCTCCAAAAATGTTGTATCTGTTCTTATCAAATGTTTCAAATCATTGTCCGCAAATACATCAAAAAATTGTTCCCAAAAAACTACGGCCAAATGTACCACTAACCAGAAAATTGTAGTTCCCGTACACATCCAACAATGTTCCTAAAACACTACGTCAAAATGTACCACTAACCAACTACTTGTAGTTCCCCTACACAACCAACAATTGCAAAGAACTGTTTACATACCAAACACTTACTAAGGTATCTCAACATGATACTTGCGATATATTTGAAAGTATTGTATGTATAATATCCGTGCGAATAATTGTCACTTATCCCCTCTTCCACAATGGCCTTTTTCCATGGATCGATAACGTCACTCCGTGTAACATATATAATTCACAATCTTCAGTTTCGTCGTTCTCTTGTGGAAAACCTTTTACATCAACAAACCTCCAGTTGTCGCTGAATTTATAGCCAAAGTAGCCATAGTTCAAGTACTCTTCAATCCATTATACCTGAAAATAGTTTCAACGATGCATAACCTTCTACATTCCAATAGATGGTAACATAACAAACACACTTACCACACGATGTACCTCTTTCTTATTATTTTTCGACTTTGCTTTCGAGTCGAAATACGTAATCACACACTCTGGTCCGTTTATTACTAAGTAATGCCAATGATTCCTTGTGAATAATGAAACATATACTATTCTTTTCAACATGTCATTGTCAACCATGAGCCGTATTTCCCTGAAAAAATCGTTCCAATCGGAGATATGGATATTTGGTACACCGAATCTCTTCTTGAACAACCTGCATCCCAAATTTTTTTCTCCTTTTTCTGACACTTTATCCATTAATATCATTGCATACAAATCGATGACCTATATTTTTAAATCAAATTTTTAAGTCGAACATTTTTTAAATCCCAAAATTATTTTTTAAATCATTGCATATTAACATTTCACTCACCTTTTAATTGTAGACTTTCTTCTGTGCAATGTCGACAATGTCCTGACCATTGCAGCACCGACTGGCATAGCAGTAAATTCTCTTCTTACACCTACAACATTTGCAAAAAAATTGGAACAATCAGATCTTATTGTAAAGAACAATCATATCTGAATGTAAAGAACAATCATATCTCATTGTACAGAACAATCATATGTCATTGTAAAGAACAATCAGATCCTACTGTAAAGAACAATCAGATCCTACTGTCAAGAACAATCAGATCTCATCGTAAAGAACAATCAGATCCTACTGTCAAGAACAATCAGATCTCATTGTACAGAACAATCATATGTCATTGTAAAGAACAATCAGATCCTACTGTAAAGAACAATCAGATCCTACTGTCAAGAACAATCAGATCTCATCGTAAAGAACAATCAGATCCTACTGTCAAGAACAATCAGATCTCATTATAAAGAACAATTAGATCTCATCGTAAAGAACAATCATATCCCATTGTAAAGAACAATTACCCCGGTCCGTCAATTGCTTCAAACGTCAACGTTTCAATGACTCTGCCATCATTACTTCCTCTCACATCCATTCCAGATTTTTCAGATTCGCTTTCTTCTAATTCCACGTCATGGTGTTCTTCGTTGACGATATTGGTTTCAATTTGACTACAATGTCGAATCGCCGAATCCCAAAATCTTGGAGAGTACGTACTCCAAAACTTTACCAACTACTTCGGGGCTCACGGTGGCATGAAATCTGCTACCAGGGGCTCACGGTGGCGCGAGGAGGGCCGGAGGCTCTGGAGTCCACGACGCGCGCTCTACGTCAAATCCTGTAAGAAGAGAATAGGTGATTCTGGTGTGGGAATCAACGATTCTCTTAGTATTTCTCTGGTGGAGGTGGAACTTGTGTTGTGTCTTTGAGTGTCCCCTTGGGACCCTTTTTATAGGGTCTCGGAGGGCGCACTCAGTGGCGGGCATCGCGCCTGTTGCCATAATAGGGCGCATTTATGGCCCGTTATGGCGTAGGCAGGCGGCAAGTAACGACCGTAAATCGGCAATTCAGGTATGGAATCGCCTATTTAGTGGCAAACTCGCCGATTTTCAAGAGGCGAGATGTGCAGTCTACCATACTCCCGATCTGGACCCTAACTCGACTATTTACCCCTAAAGTCGGCGATTTGGTAGTCCAATCGCGATTTACGGGTTAACTCGGCGATTTAACGATGAACCTGTTCCGCACCGTGGGAGCCTTCCGGGGGTCCGGCGTAAAGCGACGGAACCCTAGTCCTTGTTGAAGGGCGTTGCTGGAAGTGACTGTCGTAATCAAACATGTCTCACCAATACTCCCCCCTGAAGAGAGCACAAGAGACATGCGTGTATCGCCAGTATCCCCCCCAAGCAAAGTTGTGTGTGATCCGCATCATGGCAAAAGCGACAATATGGGATCGAATCATTGCGGCCACAGCGACACAATGATTCCGTATCCATTAAGGCCAAAGCGACAAAATGGATTGATTCTGGCCGAAGCGACAGAATCTAGTTTTTGGCCAACAAAACTACGTGTTTATAGTCCAACCCTGATCAAGAGCGACTTTTGTTGTGTCATCAAGGCCAAAGCGACAAGATGAGAGAATTATTAAGGCCAAATCGACAAAATAATTCTTAGTCCATAGATAGAGTGTCAAACGAGCTGAGACGAGATTTTCCTTATAGGGCCGGGCTCGGGCTCGGCTCGTTAAGGTATCGTTTGGGCTCGGGCTTGAGCTCGAATTTACCTGCAAGCTTTAAATCTGAAAATTTTAAAAAAAAATCTAAATTTAACCTGTAATTAAAAAAAAGCAATCTAACATTCAAATTAAAAATAATAATTCAACATTGGATTTACAATTCATCTAAAAACACTAAATTAACAATGTAATCACTAATCAGTAATCATAATTTAGAAATTTTCATTGATGCTGGTGAGCTCTTTTTCGTCTCTCATGTCAATGACCACATTTTCATAAGGGCTTTCTCCAACTTTATCAATCTAAACATTAAACAAATATGTAATGAATTAATCAAATAGACAATTAAATCACAATATACAAATAACACTCATATCTTCCAAATTATCTAAAGGATTAAAATTCCTTAACCAATCTCCAGTACACACAATGACTTCTACCGTTGTTGAAAGTAATCGACTTCTATGATCAGTGATAACTCTTCGTCCTGTGCTAAAAGCTGATTCGGAAGCTACATATGTCATTTGCATTGCTAGAATATCTTTAGCCATTTTTGCCATTATCTTAAATTTGCATTCATTACCCATCCACCAATTCAAAACATTAAATTTTGAACCATTATCTCGAATAACTTGTTCTTTATAGTAAACCTCCAAATCAGATTGACTCTTCGGCTCAGGTTCTTCTCTATTTAAAAATAAAAGGTATTCATCTTCTCCATCTGAAATAATCAAGTACATATAATAATTAATAAACAAAAAATTCAGATACAAAAATTACAATAATCAAGTAAAAAATTCAGATTCAAAATAAGAGAAAACCTGTCTCCTTCGAAGCAATTTGAGATTGATTTTCTGAAATATTTTCTTTATTTTCCTTTGAAGCATATCATTCATAAATTTTATCCATCGCTTTGGTGACACGCTTCATTTGATAATCAATCTTTATAGGATCAACATACAATTTGCTCATAGCTATATTTCATGAATTTAAGCTTATTTCTTGGATCCAGAACAGAGGCAATACATATTTGAAGACTAAAGTCGTCCCAATACTTATTAAATTTTGCTAGCATAGCTTTAGCCATATCTTTTAGATAATCAACTTTATCATTTTCGCATGTCTGCAATGCAAATTTAACCTTCCACATCTGACTGAAAAATAAGTTGGAGGTTGGATAACTTGTTCCTATATATAATAAGTTGGAGTTTAGATATCAAAGAAACAAAAAACATGAATTATTAATTATTCATATAAAAAAATATAATACCTGAGAAGACATTTGTAAAATCGTAATAAACTTTAAGAAATTTACATACAACTTCACACTTATCCCATTCATCAGATGTCGGTAAATAGTTATAGTTTGGATCAATTAAACTATAAGAATCAAATACTCTCTTGTACTGTATGACACGATCTAACATCAAATATGTTGAATTTCATCTAGTGCTCACATCCAATATCAAGGCCTTAATTGTAGAAAATCCCAAATCTTTAACAACTTTCCCAAATTTGTATCTTCTTGAAGTTGAAGCTTTTATATACGTAACAGATTTTCGAATATTAGATAATGTTGTATCCAAGTGCGTCAAACCATCTTTAACAAATAGGTTAATGATGTAAGCACAACATCTAATGTGAAATAATTATCCTCCACAAACCATGTTATCTCTGCCAATCAATGTTTTTAATTGCCTAATTGCAACATCATTGTTTGTCGCATTATCCAAAGTAATAGAATAAATATTACTTCGAACTTCCCATTCTTCTAATAGTTCATTCATTTTGTTTGCAATTACTTGCTCAGTATGTGGAGGTTCTACCTCACAAAAATTCAGAATTTTCTTTTTCAACTTCCATGAATCATCTATGAAGTGGCATGTGATGCACATGTAACCAATATCTTGGTTGGATGTCCATAAATCGGTAGTGAGTGAAGTTCTACCAACACACCTAAGAAGCTCTTTCAACTTAACTCTTTCCGTTGTGTAGACTTTCTTAAAATCTGAAATTGCAGTTGTCTTTGACCAATGTTTGAACCGTGGATTTAAGGTTTTGCAAAATTCAATAAACCATTGATGTTCAATCATTCTAAATGAATACTCATGAACACATACCATTTTTGCAAATACCGTCCTCGCAGTCATCGGATCATACATTATTGTTATTGTACTTGATGATACATTATCAAAAGTTAAAAGTTTCTGTTTTTTGGATGGTTTATCCGCTTCCCACTCCTTCTAATGAATTCGATAGTGGCGTAATAATGTAGATGTACTGCCACCTATGGTTTTGACTAATAAACTCTTGCAATAGTTGCATTTTATACGAACTACGTCTTTTGCATCCGGTGCTAGAATAGAAAAATGATTCCAAATTTCTGATTTTTTCTTCCTAACTACATTTTTACTTTGATTTTCAAATTCTTTTATATTGAATAATGGATCAGATTCAGACATCTACATATGAAAAAAGACTAGAGGTTTTAAAAATATTATATGATTAAAAAATACTAGATGAAAAAAATAATCTTTAAAATAATAACTTACCTCATCTTGAAAATCTTCTTCATTACCATCTCTTTCTTCAACCATTGACATTGTTTTTATTTCTTTTTAAAAATCTAAAAACAATAAAAAATTGGATATTGAACTTAATAAGAATAACTATAGCAAAGGATGCATTTTAGTATTTTACTTCTATACTAGCAGTAGCATATATAGATGGGAAATAAATAAAGAAATAAGATTTTATAAATAAGGAATTGGCATTTTAGTATTTTACTTCTATAGTTCTATACTAGCAGTGGGCTAATACACCTTTATTTGGTTGGAATCAAGTTCCAACAGAAAATTCTAAAACACCCAAAACCAACAGCAGAAAAATCTAGTCCGGACAATAGTTCAAAAATAATATTCCTCATTTTATCTACGGTTAATTTGGATTTTAATATTTACCAGATAAAGTCAAAATCATATGGCAAGATCTTCTACAATCTTAATGAGTTAGTGTGTCTGTGGGCAAGTAGAAAACAGTTGGTGAACATTTAATAATGTAAAGAGTAAAATAGAAAACGACAGTTGGTGAATATTTAATAATGTAAAGAGTAAAGTAGAAAACGTAAACGACGACATACAACTATAGGAATGGGATGGATGAAGATGAGTAGATGACCAAACTCCAATGTATCTTCCACAGTTCCACTCTTCGAGTGCCACTTGCAAAGTTGCAGTCGTCCACTCGTCCACTTGCGCAGCCCACGCCCACCTTAAAACCCCTAATTTTTTTTTGAAGATTTAACTTAAATGATTTAGGTTTTATTTATTTGTAGGGTTTTTTATATGTTTTAGACCAAAATTATTACATATATATATATGGTATTTTTACATATTAACATTATATATAATATATGTATTATGTATATATAAATAATATAATATGGTATTGGACCTATTGGTATATAAAATATTTTTAATTTTTCATAATTAAACTAGCCCTCATGAGCTTAACGAGCTGAGTCGAGCTTGGCATGTCCAAGCTCGGGCTCGGCTCGTTAAGCTAAACGAGCCTGAGTCGGGCTTTATTTGACACCCTATCCATAGAGGCCAAAACGACAAAATGAACTTTGATCTATTAAGGCCAAAGCGACAAAATAGATCTGATTCTGGCTAAAGCGACAGAATCTAGTTCTAGCCAAAGCGATAGAACTAATGTTTATAGTCAACTCTGATCAAGAGCGACTTTACGTCCGCAATGACGGCTAACATATCAATGCAAATAAGCGGAATGATGGGTTGAGATCATTAAGGCCAAAGCGACAAAATGATATTTGGTCTATCGAGGCCAAAGCGACAAGATAGACCTGATTCTGGCCAAAGCGACAGAATCATACCGGCAAAACAGAAAACATCCTGCAAAACAACTATATCAGTCTAAAACGCATATTTTATTGACTTATTGAATTTACCGCGTGAAGTTACCTCTCGTGTTACTACTCCTTTTGCTCAATAACTCCTCGATAAATCTGGCCGAAGCAACAGATTTATCGTGCTCAAATTTGAAAACTTCCATCCAGAGCGATAGAAGTATCGGGAGAGTTTGTGATACTCCCCCCTAAGTTGTGACGACTTCCGGCCGAAGCGACAGAAGTGTCGGGAGAGTTTGTGATACTCTCCCCTGAGTTTGACGACTTTCAGCCGAAGCTACAGAAGTGTGGGAGAGTTTGTGATACTCCCCCCCGAATTGTGACGACTTCCGGCCGAAACGACAGAAGTGTCGGGAGAGTTCGTGACACTCCCCCCTAAGTTTGACGACTTCCGGCCGAAGCGACAGAAGTGTCGGGTGAAGCTGCTGAGCATGAAAAGATAGTTGTGGCGAAGGAAATAGAATGTGCTAATCATAGACTCGAGATTTCTGCTCTTTGCCAGGAACACGATGCTTTGAAGACATCTGAGTCACTCCTTGCTACTGCTCAGAAAGAGATTGAGAACTTGAAGGTTCAGCTGAATGCGGAGGTTGGGAATGCGATGACTTCTGAATCAAAAATTCATAAACTTGAGACGGATCTCTCCCAATCCAACTCCAAGCTGAAAGATCTGAATGACCGCTTCTCCCAATCTACGGAGGAGTTGAGAAAGACGAAGGAAGATCTGGATGCTTCTTCCGAGAAAGTAAAGGACTTGGATTTTGAGGTTGACGGTCAATCTGACCAACTCCAGGACTTAAACTTTTTTGGTCCTCAGGTGTTTTCAAGTTTGCCCGCCAACTTTGTGACTGATATTATGACGTGGCTAGAAGATCATTCTGAAGTGCAGTTGGAGCACAAGGAAGCTCTTGATAAGATAAAGAGCGATGTTCGAGAAGCGAGGAAAGATGCAGACTTATTGATTTTGATAAGATAGGATAGATTTTGGTACTTCATTTTGTAATCCCTTTTTTGAATATCAATGAATTGTTTTGAGTTCTCTTAATTAATTTTTTCATATTAGTTATTTTTGAAATGTAACCTAGGCTCGAAACTAGATTCACAAGTCGTAGTCTAGCCACTCTGGACGTAAGTTAGACTCTGCTAACCCTCGCTTAGCCACTCTGGACGTAAGCTTGGTCGTACGAATCGTAGTTCAGTCGTTAGTTAAATTCGCATATAACTTATATCTAAATTAACTTTGAGACTGCAGAAACAATTCGAGACATAAAAAAGGTGTATGAAATGAAGTGTTGTAGACGATTGGAGTCTTTGTATTAGACTCGCAACTTTATCTAAAGGGCCCTTAATTTGCGCGCGTGAGTCGTCGTAAATTATGGTTATGGTCGCAATTTAGAGTAAATGTCGTAAATTGGACTTGTAATTGTTTAGAATCTTAGGGTTGGATTCGTAAATATTTGTTGACTACCTAACTCTGGATTTGAACCCTTAAGGTGTAGTCCGACTCCGGCCATAGCGACGGAGTGACTATTGATCCGCATCGAGGCCGTAGCGACAAGATGGGATAGGATCATTGAGGCCGTAGCGACAGAATGGTCCTTGATCTATTGAGGCCGAAGTGACAGAATAGACCTTGGGGTTAGGGTATCCCTGCGAGTTATGAATAGGTAGTAGAAAAAGTGTCAAAAGTATCTTACTGTTCCCGACGACAGTGTCGTGTTGGACTAAGAGACTTTGGATTGACTTTCGAAAAGTATTTTTACAAAATAAAAATTAACTATTCTATTTTGTATATTAATGATTAGCATACATACTAGGAAAACTTAAAGAAAATAAACGTTATGCGACGAATACTATGCGTAGTATTGCTGCATGTTATCTGCGTGCCAGGTGTTCGGGACCATTGTCCCGTCTTGTCGCCGTAGGCGATAAGTGCCTGGCCGTATCTCTTCTTCGACAATGTAGGGTCCCTCGAAGTTGAATGATAGTTTATTTCTTGGTCTATTCCTTTCTGTTATGCTAGCCTTCCGTGTGCCGAGAGTCCCTGGCAATAATATCTTTTTTGTACCTGGCGGTTGTGGTATCTTGATATGCTAGCCTTGTACGATTCATTTTGCAGGTTCGCCTCGTCGCGGGTTTCGTCCCTTAACTCTATCTCTGTTGCTAGGTTTTGGTAATTGGTTTGCTTGTCGTACTTTGAGATTCTGTATGTTGGTATACTCATCTCGATAAGCACGACAACTTCCACTCCATATATAAGTCATAGCGAAGGGGGTGTTGCCCGTTGGGTTTTTTGCTCGTTGTGCGATATGTCCATAGGATTTTGCATAACTTGTTTGCCCAGGCCCCTTTTGCCGATTCGATCTTCTTTTTTAACCCTTGTACGATGGCCTTGTTGGTTACTTCCACTTGTCCGTTTGCCTGAGGTCGGTAAACGAAGGCGAAGTGAAGCTTTGTTCCCAAGTCCTCGCACATTCTTGAAAATTTTCCTCCAGTGAATTGAGTGTCATTGTCCGTGACAATGTGCTGAGGGATTCCGAATCGGCAGACTATGGAGCGGTATATGAACTTGACTGCCGCATCTTGAGTGATTTTCGCTATAGCTTGGGCCTCGACTCACTTTGTGAAGTAATCTACTGCTGCAAAGATGAATCGAGTCTGAGATGTTGAGGGTGGGAATGGTCCTACTATGTCCAGTCCCCACCTTACGAATGGGATTGAGCTTAAGATCGGAGTCATGTCCGCGGATGGTTTCTGTTTCATCGGGCCGTGCAACTGACACGCTTGACACTTGCGGACGTAAGTGCAAGCTCCCAACCTTAGAGTGGGCCAATAATACCCCAGCTGTATGATTTTGAAGGCTAGTGCTCTTCCTTCCACGTGGAGTCCGCACGAGCCTTCGTGTACTTCCTGGATAACTTTATCCGTATCCGGCTTGGCCAAACAGCGCAGCAGCAGACTGTCGAAGGACTTTTTGTAAAGCACTCCTCCGACGTCACAGTACTTGGCTGCTTTGTGTTTCAACTTTTTGGCCTCTCCCTTATTATCAGGAAGTACTCCATTCTGAATGAATGCTAGTATTGGTTGTCTCCAATCTTCTTGGAGATCGGAAGTGACATTCAATACTTGGCACGTGGGCTGAAGTATAGAGTCTACTAGAATTTCGCGCTACCCTCCCTCCCAAGACAACGCTAGACGTGCTAAGGCATCGGCGGGGGTGTTTTGGATTCGAGGGATCTGCTCTATTTTGAACTTGGCAAACTGTTTGGTGAGTGCCACCATTGCCTCCACATATTTGGTGATCTGTGGTTCTTTGCAGGCGAACTCACTAGTGGTTTGTCGAGCCACGAGCTGGGAGTCAGTGCGAAGCATGACATTCTCAGCGCCGAAAGTTCTCAACAGCTTTAGGCCGTGTATAGATGCTTCGTATTCCGCGACATTGTTAGATGCCGGGAAATGAAGCCGTACCGAGTGTTCATAGTTTTTTCCATCTGGACTATGAATTTTCGCTCCGATACCCGAGTTTGTGCTGTAACTCAAACCGTCTACTTCCACAATCCAAGGTTGGGTTAGGTTTGATGGTGTGAATTCAACGATGAAGTCCGCTACAACTTGCCCTTTGATAGCAGTGGCTGGTCGGAAATCCAGGTCGAACTCACTGAGCTCGATTGCCCACTTAGTTAACCTTCCCGAGATATCTGGTTTGTAAAGTAGACGGCGTAGAGGACACGATGTCAATATTATAATCGTGTACGCTAAGAAATAGACTCAAAAGCGACAATAAACGTGGACTGTAACATATACGATTTTCTCAATTGGAGAGTATCGTATTTCTGCGCCTTGCAATCGTCTCGAGTGGTGGTAGATAGGGACTTGATCTTTGTCCCTTTGTGCGATGAGGACTTCACTTACGGCTTCTTCCGAAGCCTCTATGTATAAGTACAGGTCCTCCCCATCCTTGGGTGAAGTCAGCATTGGAAGCGAAGACATGTGTGCTTTCAATTTGGTAAATGCGTCCTCGCATTCCAATGTCCAAGTGATACTGCTCTTAGCCGCAGTTTTCAGTAACTGAAAAAACAGTTTACACTTGTCAACTGTTTGCGATATGAAATGACTGAGCGCATTGATTCGACCGTTCAGCCTTTGTACCTCTTTGATTTTGCGGGGGGCTTCCATATCGAGGATTGCTTAGATTTTGTCGGGATTATGGTTTGATCCCTTGCTGACCTACATAGAAACCAAGGAACTTGCCTTGATTCCGAACGCGCACTTAGCCAGGTTGAGCTTCATTCCGTATTGTTTCAACGTATCAAGGGTTTCTCTCATATCATCAGGGTGTTGTTCCACGCTTGACGATTTGACCAAGATGTCATCTACGTAAGCGGAAACATTGCGCCCGATCTGGTCCGCAAAAACCTTGTCCATTAAACGTTGGAATGTAGCCCCAGCATTCCTCAAACCGAATGACATCACTCTATAACAGAATGTCCCTGAGTCCGTGATAAAGTATGTTTTTTCCTCATCAGGCTCGTGCATCAGGATCTGGTTGTATCCAGAGTGGGCATCCATCATAGAGAGGAGCTTGTTACCGGATGCTCCGTCGACTAGTTCGTCGATGGATGGCAACGAGTAACTGTCCTTGGGGCATACTTTATTGAGATCAGTGAAATCAATGCACATGCGCCACTTGCCATTGGGTTTCTTCCCAAACGAACCTGTCCTGGTGCTCTTCCAGGACAGTCAGAAGCTTGGCCTTTAGGTCAGAGGGTAGCCCCTTTCCTAATGCCACCTGTCCCCCCTCCAACTAAAATACTTCAGTCTCGTCTACAGAGTTGTAATTTCTCCCTCTCCCCAATGTCAGGTGGGGCATGGACGAGCATGTTGTTTAACCTTATCAGCTGGGTAGCCTTTTTATACCCTAGTCTAGAATCCTTTTGTGATCCTTTGACTGTTGCAACGAACCCCTTTACTGGGTATCGTATGTACTGGTGATAAGAAGACGGGACTGCCTTGATTCCATGAATGAAGGGTCGTCCGAAAATGCCATGAAAAGTGGATTCTACTTCTACCACTATAAAATGACAAGTCCGACTAACCCTCCCTTGCCTGGAACCGATGGAAACTTTCAAATCAATAACACCGGCCACTGGGGCAGTGATGTTAGTGAAACCGTAGATGGCTTCCTTGCAGGGAGATAGCTCCTCCCTCTTAAGGCCCATCTTGGTGAAAGTGTCCATATAGAGGATGTCCACGGAACTGCCGCTATTGACAATCATCCTCTCGACTCGGGAATCGGGACCGATGTCTGCTTGGATCACGAGTGGATCCTCGTGAGGTTGTAGGACATCGTCCAGGTCCTCTTCGGAGAAGTGTATTGACTTCTCCTCACGGACCCGTTTTCCGTTGTCTCGAGGTGTTGACTGTGACATCAGCACCTTCCGGGCATACCGTCTGTTCTGGCCAACGAAACCACTACCATATATCATATTGATGATTTTCCGCTGGCGATCCTCGCTACTGTCACTATCTGGCAAAGGAGAACGTAGATGCTTCCCCTTCGGGTCAGATTTGCAAGTGTCCCGTCCTCGGGGTCCCTTGACGAAGTTGCCAAGTTCTCCCTTCGAGATCAGTTGCTCGACAAAGCCCGAGAACTCCCTGCAGTGGTCTGTTAGGTGGCCGTTGTCCTTGTGGAATTTGCAGTATTTTCCACCTTTCTTACGGCTACCCTTGGTTGCAGGATCTAAAGAACGAGGAGCGGGTAGATTCGCTCGGTTCTTTAGCTTCTCAAACAGTTCGCCCTTGCTGATAGTTAGCGGGGTGAAGTCCCTCCATGGTTGAGGTGCACCCTTTGGCGACTGCTTCATTGAGGTTTGGTACAACTTATTGTCATGTTTCGGCTTCCACTCCTTTTTGAAAGTTTCAGCCTTGTTGTCGGTGTACCTTCTAGGGGTGCCATTGAAATTGCTTTTTCCAACGTACCCCTTCCTCTCAAATTTTGGTTTTTTAAAGCTAGAGGTCCCAAGTTCAGCTAGCTTGTTCTCATCCTCCTCTTCTACTACAATGTACAATTGAGCCCGTTGGAAGAGGTCGGGCAGAGTTTCCACCTTATTGAGAGTCAGATTCAGAGCCAAAGGGGAGAAAGGTACCAGCCCTCTGATGTATCCCGCTATGGCCAGACTTGGGATTAGGTCGTTCACTTCTGTCATCATTGTAGTGAACTTGATTGTGTAATCTCGAAGAGACAGCTTGTCCTGTCGTAGTGCCAATAGTGCGTTGGCACTGTGTTTGATCCTGATCATCAACACATGTTGGGCAATGAACTTTGAAGAAAGATCCGCAAAGCTGGTGACAGAGCCAGCTGGCAGACCAGAAAACCACCGATAAGCGCTACCTTTGAGAGTGCCGGAGAATGCCCGACACAACAACCCATTATCGGTGATCTGCGGTTCCAAGATGTTGAGGTAGAGATTGATGTGATCTTTTGGATCATTCGAACCATCATATGCTTCAATTCTGGGTACCCGCCAAGTCAGTGGAAAGGATCCTTTCAAAAGGTCCACGTGAAAGGGAGCGCTTTTGATCCTTAGAATTTCGTGGGGACTGCCAACGACTGAGTCGTTGGCCAGTTTCCGACGAAGATCCTCCACGAACCCAGTGGCAAGAGTCCTTTCGAAGCGATTCCTATTGGGTCCCGTCTTTGTCTTAAGACGGGAACTTTGTTTTGCCTTCTCCGCAGATGGAGAATAAATAAACCCTGATTCATCTGCTCTTTTGCGAATGGTGGTCCTTTGACTCCTCGCTTGTTCGAGGTTGCTCATTCTTCTCTCCATGTTGTCCATGAAGTTGAACAACCTCTCTTCCAGAGTGGGAGGGTCCTTTTGTACCAAGTGTTCCTCGACGTGTGGAGGAACCAAGTGTGTTTGGTCAGTTTGAGCTTCGTCGAGCCTCTTTAGCCGAGATTGCTCGCCCTGCTCCAGCTCAACTATTGCTGGCATTTTATCCTTACTTCTTGTGGCATAAGGGTGCTTTTGTTTTTCGATGATAACCATTGTAACAAAAGTGGGGTAGTTCCAAAGCGAGGAGGTGACTTGACCGAGCTTGTTCAAGAAACAAAGAAAAATCGACGATTTAGGGGTTTAAATCGGCGACTTAAACTTTAAGCAGTTTTTGAACAGAGTCGTGGACAACACTCTTAGCTAGCAGACGATATTTCGGATCGGGCGATTCTCAAGGTGAAGTCGGTGATTTATGGAGAAATCCAACCAGAGCTTTAGACGAGAATCGACTATTGTTAATCTAAATCGGCGATTTAGTTGACAAAGTCAGCAATCCCTCCGGGAGAGATCAAGCCGGACTTTGCAGAAAAAATTCGCGATTACGACGGGATACTGGTGGTTCGGTTGTCCCACAGACAACGCCAGCTGATGAAGCACTGAATCTGCTACCAGGGGCTCGCGGTGGTGCGAGGTGATGATGGAGGCTCTGGAGTCCACGACACGCGCTCTACGTCAAATACCTGCAAGGAGAGAATAGGCGATTCTAGAGGGAATCGACGATTATCTTAGTGCTGCTCTAGTGGAGATGGAACTTGTGTTGTGCCCTTGAGTGTCCCCTTGGGATCCTTTTTATAGAATCTCGGAGGGCGCACTCAACGGCGGACATCGCGCCTATTGCCATAATTGGGCGCATTTATGGCCCGTTATGGCGTAAGCTGACGGCGAGTAACAGTCGTAAATCGATGATTCAGGTATGGAAATCGCCTATTTAGAGGCTAACTCGCCGAGTTTCAAGGGCCGAGATGTGCAGTCTACTATACTGCCGATATAGGTCCTAACTCGGCGACTTGGTAGTCCAATCGCGATTTACGGGTTAACTCGACGATTTAATGATAAACATGTTCCGCACTGTGGGAGCCTTTCAGGGGTCCGGCATAAAGCGACGGAACCCTAATCCTTGTTGAAGGGCGTTGTTGGGAGTGATTGTCGTAATCAGGCATGTCTCACCAGATAGCAATTGCAACAAAAGCGGGATAGTTCCAAAGCGGGAGGTGACTTGACCGGGCTTGCTAAAAAAAACAAAGAAAATCGACGATTTAGGGGTCTAAATCGGCGATTTTGACTTTTGGATCATTTTTGAACAGAGTCGTGGACAACACTCTTAGCTTAGCAGACGATATTCCAAATCTTCGATTCTCAGGACGAATCGGGGATCTCTTATATAAATCGACGATTTAACAATTGACAGAGTTAATGATCCCTCAAGGGGGTTCAAACTAGACTATGCAAATGAAAATCGGCGATTACGACGGGATATCGGGGATTCAATAGTCCCACAGACGGTGTCAGCAGATGAAACACGAAATCTGCTAACAGGGGCACGAGGAGGGCCGAAGGCTTTGAAGTCCACGACGCGCGCTCTATGTCAAATCCTGTAAGAAGAGAATAAGCGATTCTGGTGTGAAAATCGACGATTCTTTTAGTATTGCTCTGGTGGAGGTAGAACTTGTGTTGTGCCTTTGAGTGTCCCCTTGGGACCCTTTTTATAGGGTCTCGGAAGGCGCACTCAGCAGCGGACATCGCGTCTGTTGCCATAATAGGGCGCATTTATGGCCCGTTATGGCGTAGGCAGGTGCCGAGTAACGGCTGTAAATCGGGGATTCAGGTATGGAATCGCCTATTTAGTGGCAAACTCGCCGAGTTTCAAAGGGCAAGATATGCAATCTACCATACTGCCGATCTGGACTCTAACTCGGTGATTTACCCCTAAAGTCGGCGATTTGGTAGTCCAATTGCGATTTACGGGTTAACTCGGCGATTTAACGATGAACCTGTTCCGCACCGTGGGAGTCTTCCGGGGGTCCGGCGTAAAGCGACGGAACCCTTGTCCTTATTGAAGGGCGTTGCTGGGAGTGACTGCCGTAATCAGGCATGTCTCACCAGGAACCATCAAGAGGTGCAGCCGTCGTTTTTGGTGTCCGGATTTGAAGTACTCCAAACTCGTCTACCCTCTAAATATCCATAATACATATTCGCAAATGTTTTGGTGTCGTCCTAGGTTGAGGAGTAAAAGGACAACACTTAGGGTAAGACCATTGAATTAGTGAAGCATTATACCTCAGATGTACTTGCAGGTCTTCGAATAATGTATCTTCCGAAGCCGGACCATTACAACCTCAATGCGATCATCTGCCGGACTGTTCTTCTCCGGCGGACTACATGTCATGCGGCTTGAGCTGCCTTCGAAATAACCACTCATTATGTTTACAAATTCTTCTCCAGTCATTTTACTAACAGGAGACTCCACCAAATGGTCGTAATTTAATTTCCTACCGACTATTTTTTTCTTTTTCACCTGTCTGTTGTCGGCGGCCACTGGTGGTGAAACTAAATTTATAACGTCATTTATGTTTTCCACTACCATCTTCAGGAGAAACTAAGTCTACTACAGGAACACTCTTTTCGACTTTCGGAACAATGACTTCTTTTTCTAACGGAATACTTATCGCGGCAGATGTTGGGAGCTCACTACCCTCTACTAGAACAACAGAATCTCCTTGGGGGGGACTTCCCAGAATCCCAGGGATTGCATATTATGGACTTCAAACGATTTCCTGAACCTTTTGCTATTTCGTTCCATATTGTATTCCTGAATACCAAGTTGCGGACTCAAAAAACCCACATAACCACTAATCTCGAACGAATCTTCCTCCTTAACCACTCTCACGTACGGGATGTAATCATCCCTATAACGGCTTTGTACCTATAATAATCAAATTCTTTAATGATGTATTTCGAACAAATATTTTTTAATTTGACCAAACATTTTTTCGACAATAACTTCTAAAATCTTTAATAAAGTAATTTATACAACAATTGTTTTTTACCACAAGTATTTTCTACAAACACTACTTCATAAAACATATTTTTTTTCAACATCTTTATTAACGACATATTATAAAAATCAGTGTTTAGAATTCCTAGATCTGAGAGTCGGAATCCTCCTCTTCGTCTTCCCCGCCATTGCCACTGCCTTCCTTTTCAACTAATCCTTCTTCTACTAAATCGTCCTCCTCGGACGGGCATTCCAATACGTATGAGGCCGGTAAGTCCGACACCTAAGGCAATGACATTGACAAATCATCAGATTTCAGATCTTCTATATCAAATAACATCATCGTGAACTTACCAAACGCTTTGGCAAAGAATTGATTGTTTGTCAGGTTATACTCCTTGCCATTTCTGATACACATGCAAGGCTGTTGGCTTCGGTTTGACCCATAGAACGGCACCCTCCCACAACCATATCTTCAAGGAAAAGAAATATTTTCTAAGTTTCTGTTTTGAAACAACATAATTTAAAAAAAAAATTAAATAACTTACATTTAGGACCATTGTACAGCCGAAGAGGTACGGTTTTGAAATTGTCTTCTCCTTCTCTCGTTTCAGTACGGCTTTCTTCCACTTATTCATATTTAAGAAGATCAGATATCGAACTCATTCAACCCAGTTGATAAGAAGCAACTCATCCAGATTATCAATGTAGGAGAGCACCTTTCCATTAAATCCCATTTTGCTAGAAGGTAGAAGAAATTTGGAAAACAATACAACTAACCATAAACGATAAAGATCGTCCACCTCCTCTTTACTGGCGCATCGTTTCTTGCTCTCGATACGCAGCGTTGCAATAGTATCCTTGCTGCATTTTAATTTTTTCCTTTTATTATTAACTGATCCAAAAAATAATATTTAACTTATACAATAAACGTACCATGTAATTATAGAAGCACACCTTCCCTTTGTCCTTCTGCCCTTCTCAAAAAATTTATTCCATAGGGTTGTATCGTTATTAGCTCGAACCAGATCAACCGGTGTCCCTCTATATGGAATCAACGGTATTTTTCCAACATCCTCTACTATGACCCGGACTTGTTTCTTCTTCAATGCAAAAGAGTAGTTACTCACAAACCTGCCACACAGATCGTCGAGCTGAAAATTGTTGACGACCATCGGTTGTGCGTCTAGGAAATGCCCGAAAGGAGTTCCCAATATTCTTTCCATAACAGATTTTTCAAAAATAACGTCTTTCATAGTTGTTATATATGTCGCAATGCGACATCTATATTGAATTAGGCTGACGGCTGTTGAAAAAAATAAAACATTCACATCATTGTATCAAAAAAATCAGTCATACAAGAAAAACTTACAAGTCCCGGCACCACGGGTTATCTCTCAAGGGAATGATACTTTCGTATTGGCAGAAGTCATAGAAGATGATGCGACACTTCTCTTCGTCTTTGTTTTCTCAACAACTTCGACGTCACGGGAAGAAGTACTACCGTCAACTGAAAATTCATTCATACATTCTTTTCATTAATTATATAACATTTGTGAACGGCAATTTTACAAATTCAGAACACTTACATCGGTAGAATGCAGTTATTTTGCTATCTTTCAAGGTTTTCGGTCTCTTCGGTGGCCGCTTATCTGGAAAGTTTTTCTTCCGACTTCGGGTCATAGGACTATCCCTCACAACCACAACCTCTGCAAGGTGACAATATTATATTATTACATGCATTCATCCATATTCATTAGTCTACAATTAATATACCTATCAGTTTCGCTTTTCCTTTGTTTTTCAGTCTCATCTCATTTGCATTCGGAAAACAGTTGTTATTTTGTCTACTCTGTAAATTCCAAACAAATATTCAACTTACTTTTTTCTTTCGTTCGATAGTCCGACAGGTCCGTCGCGAAACTGGACGCAATTTCAGTTGCGTCGGTCATTATCATCTGTGAAACGAATATAATTTCAGATGAAACTGCTGAATTATTTTTCAAATTCAATCTAACTAAACTTACCTCGTCCACACATTCTTTGTCAGGAACTCCGTCGGTTTCACCTTCACATTCACCATCATAACGAACTTCAGCTTCTTCAACATCAGGAACATTGGTTTCAGGTTGTTCAGGAACATCTTCCTCATCTGCCTCAGGAACATTGGTTTCAGGTTCTTCTGGAACCTCCTCTTCATCTGCCTCAGGAACAATGCTTTCAGATTCTTCAGGAACCTCATCTTCATCTGCCTCAGGTACATTGGATTCAGGTTCTTTGGGAACCTCCTCTTCATCTGCTCCAGGAACATTGGCTTCAGGTTCTTCAGGAACCTGTGAAACATTAACCTCTGGAACAACTACCTTACCTTCTTCAGGAACCTCAGGATTGCCTCCTATTGGAACAGCTACCTCACCTTCTTCAAGAACCTCAGGACTACCTCCTACTGGAACAGCTACTTCAGCTTCTTCAGAAACCTCCAAATTACCTCCTATGCGAACACCTACCTCACCTTCTTCGGGAACCTCAGGATTATCATCTACGGGAACAACTTCTTCACCTTCTTTAACAACCTCAGCATTACCTCCTTCCGGCACAACTTTCTCAGCTTCCTTAGGGATATCAGTATCACCTCTTTCCAGAATAACTTCTTCAGCTTCTTCACGAACATCTGCATCACTTCCTTCCAAAACAACTTCTTCAACTCTTTCAACACCACCTTCAGCCGTAACAACAATGTACATGCAGACCATCCGCCAGACGACTAACAACAACCACAAGAATGTTATTCAAAGGAACAACAGGCACTTCAACTATAGGAAAATTAGGGTCGGCAGCCTTTCGATCGACGACATCTTTCCATGCAACCTGTGCCACTGCCTTCGGTACAAAATCGTCGACGACCAGACGAACAACCTCATCTACGTTCTCAGCAATTCCGTCACGGAATGACGATTCAATCTCATCACCTGCTTTTAAGAATCATATTCATTTCTCAATCAAGTACGTATATCAAAAATTAGGGGATTCATCTTACCATTTTTAACATTGCCAAGGTGGTTGCAATGAATCTTCGAGGAATCGAAAGAGTCCAACTCCTCCGGTGATCGAATGACCGACGGAGATACATGACTCGCACCAACCTATGTGGAACAAAATAGGGAAAATTATATTACAACCACATTTGCCTAAAATTATATTATAATTATTTACTTACATCCCTTACTTTAATCTTCCTCGTCGGCCTCTTCTTCGACAAGGGCTTCTCTGGTTCATATTTCGCGAACGGTGAAGACAAACCTATCACATATTTGTCCTGTTGTGGTAGAAGACTAGAAGCAGGACTGCTTGATATTTCTATCGGGGCAGTCAACACCGGCGTCCACGGCGAAGCCACGTCGACAGGCCGACGAGTTCTTCAATCGACTCCTTCAACGATCAGGGAAGCTAACATATGTGGAATGTTTGACAGACCACCTGGTTCTGCATTTTTAAATTCAAGTCACAAAATCAAATAATCCATGTCAAATATAATTTCATGAACTTACCGGCCAACGGATAACCGTTTCTTCTACGCCGCGGTACACGGCGGTTTTGAGAACCAATATATTCTGAACAATCGATGCTCAGAGGGGCAACCATTTCTGGTTCACCAAGGACTGGCGGAATGAGACCACGACCACCCCTGCTGGGCCTACGAACTCTTCGACGGCTACCTCTACTTCCTTCCATTTCAATTCTACATACACATAACATGAACAATAGCCATACATCATCATTACATGAACAAACATTTGCAACAGAACAGGGATTCTACTATTAAACGAACAATAATCATATATCATTATTATCTGCAAAACATTTGCAACATGACAGGATTTCTATTCTTAAACGAACAATAGCATGAAGATACAAAGGACAAAAATTTTAGGGCATGAGAACAATGACCAAGAACAATCCTAAAATGGTAACAAAATAAACCAAAAATGGAAACAAAATAAACACAAATGGAATGAATCTAATCAAATAAATGTAACAAGAAAAAAAACACACCCAAATTTTCAGAGAGGGGTGGGGAAACCACTTACAAACCAAGAGAACGGGGAACAACTAATTAAAAAAAAGGGACTACAACCCTAATACTTCAAAAACCCTTCTACTTCTCATAAGGATACAACGAGTACAAAAAAAACTTTTCATTCCAAGAGTAGTCGGAGTGGCATTTCGAGAATGACGGGGACAATGATGAACATTAAAATAACAAAATTAGGAGAATGGTAGGCGGTCGAGGTTCACTGATAACCAAAAAATTTCATCACTAACAAAAAAATGAGAAATAATCGAACTTCATCACTAACTGGTGTTGATCGGCGACGACGGAGGGATAGAAGATAGACGAACGACGATAGGAACAACGAGCGACAACAGAAACAACGACGACAGGAACAACGGCTAATACAGACACAGAACGCCGACCAAAATGCGGCGATACCTGAGACAGAATGCGGAAAAGTACTGTGCGATAAGGGAACAAAGACCAGCAAATACAAACTTCGAACTCGCGTAGAACAGAGACGTCGTCGATAGAGAGAATGAACTTCACCGGAGACGTCGGTAGAGAGAATGAAAGGAAATGAGAGAAAACGAGAAAATGAAAGAAATGAGAGAGAATTGTGGGGAAATAGAGATGAAACAGACTTTTGAAAAGATGATAGTTGTCAGAATGGAATAGAGATTAAGGAAGATTTTACAGATATAACCGTACAAATTCATCTCAAAACAAGTACTACAACACATGCTTTCACAAATAAAACATAATTACACTCATGAACGGTCCAGAATACATGATCCATCTCACAAACTCCATCTCACATTTGGACGGCCCAGATCAGAGGACATCTTTGAGCTTCTTTAAAGAGAGCTTCTCTGATGTTTATTCTAATTAATATATAGTAGGTTTTATATGTTGTACCTCATTTTAAATTATATGTGATGAACATCTTAGTACGTAACCAGTAGGTTTTACAAATATTTTTTTCAAAAAATAATATCTTGCAAAATATAATTGTCGGATTATATATACGAATGGTCAATATAATTTTATTCTAATCCAATGGTTTACAAGACTACGGCGCAAATAGCACATTGACATAACTCGTACATTAATATCTACTTTTATTATTTATATAACAGACGTTGTAATTGTCAGTTATTAAGTTAGTGTGGTTAATACCCGGCCATTAGTAAATGGGATAGTGAATTAGTGGAAGCCGTTTATTTTAACTGCTTAATAGCAGTAATTAGTATTTAAACTCTAGAGTCAAATGAAAAAACATTTAATATTAACATAATGGACTGGACTAAATGTGGTAGTAAATTAGTAATAATTATGAACACCAAAAATTATTTATAAGTTTTTTTATATATAATATTTCAAGATTTTCACAATTATTTCTTCTCTTTTCATTTCATTCTCTTTTTTCTTGTTTTCTTTCTTCCCAAATCAATTGGTCTCTCAAGTGTGTACGAGAAATGGAAGGTGATAAGATGAATCTCTCCTCATGTGTGTCTCCATTTATTATCCCAGGTAAACTAGTTTTCGAATTGAATGAATGTTTTGTGATTCGATAAATATTGAGATCTTTATTCTTAAAAAAACAACAGGAAATGATGCCAAGGAAATTATTAGACTTAAAGATAATCCACATATAAGCATATGTTGGAGTCCTGGAATGGTTAATTCAATCTTTTAATTTCTTCCCCAATTTTTTTTAAAGAAAACTACCTAAAATTTTAGTCATAATTATTAATTAGATCGAAAATGAACTTGTTAATAGGTTTTTTCGGGGAAAATACAGACGGGTTTAAATAAGTTTGAAAAGGTAACTGTACAAATAAATGGTGTCGATCTTGATCATGGTTACATTTGTGGTTCAATTACAGTAAAAAATGAGAATTCTTCCGAAGTAAGTTCAATTTGTCTTGCCAAGAAATAAATTAATTAATTAAACATGAAATCTTCTTAGATGATGATGTTTTCTGTTTTGCAAGATTTCAGTATACTTTTTTCTGGGAAGGTGAGATCATTGATAACATTAACTACAATTTCTTCAATAACAAGTACGATATGGAAAGGTATTATCATTTATGATTATTAATTGATCATCTATTCCATCTTTATTTTAATTCAGAATGTTGCTTAAATTTCTTGATCCTATTCTTCTGCAGTAGACGAAAAGACATCGAAAAATGGGTTACATTCCCAAACTTTTGGGGAGGAACAATGGTGAGAAAAAATTTCTAGTTTGCAAACATATATATACATGCTAACCAAAGGAATTTCTAGTTTTGCGTTGAAACAGGAATACACATGAATTTGGGCGACGACCCTTACATTTATATGGTAAATTATTATCGATCCTTAATCCGAATTTAAAAAAAATTCAATTTGTTCAAGAAAATTTCTTACGATTCGATTGCAGAGATGGAATGTTTTGAAGAATGTTTCAGTTCTTTCTGAGAATACTGAAATACAATTATATTACATGAGTTTCTCATATGAAAATGGTGTATTTGAAGGCTTCAAATATGATAAAGATGATAAAACCAGCGAAGACCAATACCTATTGTTTCTTGCATCTAATAAACTAAATCAGGGATTTTCCTTTTATCAGTTGCAATAGAAAATCTTTTCAATGAATTAAACTTAGTATTGTGAATCAATTTAATATTATATGATCCAAATTTTCAAATTTATTATACTAGTCATTGAATAATTACTTAGTATTGCAAAATTGATCTCTTCACCAAATTAATTACTTAGACGACCCTATTCGGTCCGGCCTTTAGCTTATTGGGTTTGGTGAAAGCCCAAGTCCAGTACATGGGGTATCATTTGCTATGATTGTTTTTTTCAGTTAAATTCAAATTCAAATTACTTATCTACTTAACTATTTTCTGGTAAAAAACTAAATTACTTCAAATAAAATTAGATTTTATTGACTAACTGAATAAACTGTTGTAACTTGTAACTCTTTATTGAATAAAATAATTGTCTCCTACTAATTATATTAGTTTTGCTATAATATTAAAATGAATCAATTAACCCGAAATGGTGAAAAAATATTGCACCTGAACTTGACTTGATTGTCGGGTTTGGTCAGATTCTTCGTGGCAGGCTTAAAGATTTAAAAAAAACACACAAATTAACAATAAAATATACACCCCAAAATCTTCTCATAATTACAATCACACCCCTTAGCCGACCATTGTCTTCCCGACCCCTTAGCCGACCGTTGTCTTCCCGACTGTTGCACATTATCTCCAAATAACCATTATATAAACCGACCTTCACCTCCTATGTATAATCTCACCAATAAAATCTATCAATTAAGCACACGAGAACGACCATCATCATCCGTTACAACACCACAATTATCGTCGACTAGCATTCATCATCGCAATACTCCAGTTCGCGCCTTCCATCACTGTCGCCGCTGCACTTCCGCATCATCGTCGTCATCGCTGCATTTTCTCATCGCCGTCGTAGCTGCACTTCTTCATCACATCGTCACTGCACCTCACCATCATCTTCGTAGCAGCTCTTTCATGGTATCAGAGCGGACCGCGCGCGTGACTCCAGATTTCCAGATTATTTTTCTCCCAGATTTCCAGCTGATCGCGTTTTTTTTCCAGATTCCAGATCGTAGTTTTTTTTCTTTCCAAATATTAGCTAGCAACTCTGATTGCAGGTCAAAGCTCCAGATCGCAACTCCGATTCCAAATCGTAGCTCCAATCGCAGATTCCAGATCGCAGCTTCGATCTCGTTCTAAACCCAAATACCAGTTGTCCGTGACTACTGATTTATTTTATTTTTTCATCCTCCACCGCCTTCTTTTTTTTGGGTTTCTTTTGACTCCAAATCGTGACTCATACCAACACATCAATACGTCAAAACCTTCTTTTGGGATTTTTTATAACTGTCAAATCAAAAATCACCATCAATGATAAATACTAAATCAACGAATTACACATCGACGACACCTACGATCATTACATCCAAAATGACAACTGCTGATGAAGCAATATTGAATTCAGAAAACCCCTACCACCTATCAAGCGGTGACAACCCAAGTTTACAAATGACAGACATTAAAATGAATGAAACAAATTATAAAATTTGGGCTATCCACTTCCGGTGAGCTTTGTCCATCAAAAATAAATTAAGTTTCATCAACGGGAGTCTACCAGAACCAACAGATAAAGACCCAAAATACAATGCATGGAATCGCTGCAACGATTTAGTAATCGCATGGATGTTAAAAAGCATGGAACCATCACTCACTAATGATTATCTCTATCAAACAAACACTTCTGTTTTATGGGAAAAGCTCAGAAGTAGACACGAAGTTACAATCATCTTCAATCGCTACGAATTAAAACTGAAACTGGCCCAATGCTGTCAAGGGGATGAGACGATCACCCAATACTACACAAGGCTAAATGCGATTTAGGATGAACTGGAAAACCAAAAGAGTAAAAATGCCAATGCTGCATATGCACTGCTGACTGCAAAGAAGATACGATCATAATACTTCTGGGAGGATTACACGAATCTTACAAAACCGTGCGGGGTAACATTCTCATGATGACACCAACTCCGGACATTGACCAAATCTACAAACTCCTCTCTTAAGAAAAACATCAGCGGGGAATATCATCAACACCCACAATCACTTTTGAATCCACAACATTTTTCACACAAAAGAAATCAACATACAAAGCACCAACTACCAATAACAGACAGGTCTGCAGAGGATGCAAAAAGCCAGGACACATCGCCGACAATTGCTACTTCTTACATGGATTTTTGAAAGGTCATCTGCTCCATGGGAAAGTCTTCACCTGACGTGACAAAAATCACAACAAAGATGACCGACGAGATGACACTAGGGATAATCGTCGCTCCTACAACCAACGTGACAACCGACATGCGACTGATCGCAATCACAATAGCAACAACGTATTTGAGTAAGACAACAACAGAAAATGCCTCCGAAACAGACAGCGTCAGAACAACATCAAGCGACCCTATCTCCTCATTAACACATCAACTATCAAACATATCGGGACTTTTCAACAATCAACAAAACAATGTTGCTCCACCGAACAACAGAAGCTACTCTGATCACGCATGATATTTTGGAGGACGAACATCCGTCGACTCAACACCTGCATCTCAATCTCACATTGCACATTCCACAACAGGTATACCTCGTCCATTTTTCCATACTCAATACCTAGATTTTTCATTACATAATCCATATCTCTGGATTATAGATACAGGCGCAACCGACCACATGGTCATGTCACAAACTACATTACATAACATTCAACTACTCCCAAAACCAATTAAAGTTGGTTTTGCGGAAGATCGCACAACAACAGTTACTACAAGTGGGTCCTTCCAAATATCCAAGGAAATAGTCCTACACAGTGTCTTGCATATACCAACATTCACTGTGAATCTTTTATTTGTCAGCCAATTCACACTCTAAACAAACTGTAGTTTCCTTCTATCCTAATTCCTTCATAATACAGGATACCCAAGGAACATTGATTGGCGCGGGTAAGAGAATCAACAGACTATACATCCTATCAGTAGCCGACTTCAACAAAAAGATGGCTACACCATCACATGCTCTACTTTCTAGCACAAGTCCAGATATGTGGCATGCAAGGCTAGGCCATCCTTGTCCCACCAAATTTCGTTTTTTTCACATTATTAATCCTTGTATTCCTCAACAAAATGATATGTTTTGTCATGATTGCACTATTTCTAAACAAAAAAGATTACCTTTTCCATTAAGCACATCTAAAAGTAAAGAACTCCTTGAATTAATACATATATATAGACACTTGAGGTAAATATCACACCCCAACCGATCATGGACACACCTACTTCCTCACAATAGTAGATAATTTCTCTAGGTTGACCTGAATCTTCTTATTACACAATAAGTTTGAGATTACATCGGTTTTTTCTCAATTTATCATCGATTGCCAAACTCAATACAACAAAAGGATACGTACAAATCGAACTGACAATGGAACCGAATTTACCAACTCTGCATTCCAAGATACAATTCGAAAACATGGAATCTTACATCAATTCACTACAAGAAAAAGGCTTTTTTGCGACCAACAAGACATAATAAGTTGGTCGCTTATAGAAAAAACCGACTAACTTTTTGGTCACTACGTTAGTCGCAAGAAACCCCGTCGCTAGTGATCTATAAGCGATCAAGTTGGTCGCTTGAAGGTGACCAACTTGGTTGGTCGCTCAATAAATCTAAATCTGACGAAATTTTTTACACCAACATAAGGGCGACCAAAAATTTGGCGTAACCATAAAGACGATTCTCCAAAAATTTGACGTCAATATAAGGGTGACCAACTTGGTTGGTCACAAAAATTTGGTGCCAACATTAGAGCGACCAACTTGGTTGGTCCCAAAAAATTAACGCCAACATAAAGGCGACTAACTTGGTTGGTCTCAAAAATTTGGCACCAACAAATGTACGACCAACATGGGTTGTCACATACATTTCCTCTAATATAAGGACGACCAACATGGCTGGTCACAAAAATTTGACGTAAAATTATAGGCGACCACCTGGTTGGTCGCTATTTGCTAGTATTTTATATTTTTAAGACCAACTTTGGAGTTGGTCGCAAAAGTTGTCGCTTTATACTATAGGCGACCAACTTTGCGACCAACTTCAAAAGTGGTCTCAAAAAGTCAAATATAAGCGACCCCCGAGAGACCCATTCCACAACACCGCTTCTACAACAAATCAAAAAGAAATGGTTGATATTTCCTTTGATTTTGACGACCATTATATCTATAAGGATGACCTGACAATACAACCAAGAGCTGATATTATAGAAAACGAACATCTGGACACTCCAGAATAGACCCAAGAGCATCTAGTTACCCCAGAACAACAATACTATAGTGAGGAAGAACGACCAAATCTAACAACACATCCAATCACATCAAACATAAATGAAATAATTAATATCGCAGAAATCATAAGAGAACGAAAACTCCCAACACATCTTCGTGACTATGAGGTCAACATACCCAAAAAGATAAAACATCACATAAGCAACTTTGTCTCATACATGAACTTCTCAACACCACACAATAGCTTCTTGGCAAATATTTCAGCTCACACGGATCCAACTTCTTTCAAGCAAGCAATGAAAGAACATGTTTGGGTTCAAGCCATGAAGTCGGAGCTCAATTCTCTCTATAAAAATGAGACTTGAACTATCATAAGCCTACTCGAAAAGAAAAAGTCTATCGGTTGTAAATGGGTTTTCAAAACTAAACACAATTCAAATGGTTCAATCAATAAGTACAAGGCAAAAGGTTATACCCAACAAGAAAGGATAGACTACAATGAAACTTTCGCACTTGTTTCCAAGATGACCACTCTACGGACCATCTTACCTATAGCAACGACTAAAGGCTGGTACCTCCATCAAATGGATGTGCAGAATGTCTTTCTTCACGGCGTCCTTGACGAGGAAATTTTCATGAAAATTCCGTAAGGATACCATAAAGTTCCTAGTTCCATCAAAAATCCTGCCTGTCTACTTAAGAAATCCATCTATGGCCTGAAACATGCCTCTAGGTTTTGGTTTCAAAAACTCTCATCCATTTTAGAGGACTTGCGATTGACTCAATGTCAATCTGACTACTCATTGTTTATAAGAAAAACACATGACTCAATAACAATCATCCTTGCGTACGTCGATGATTTGCTTCTTACTAGGATCAATCTTTCCACCATCTTATCACTTAAGAAACAACTACAACAACATTTCAACATCACATACTTGGGAGAATTAAAATATTTCCTTGGTCTTGAGTTTGCCAAAATCAGAAATGGCCTATATATAGGATAACGTAAATAGGCGTTGGATCTCTTAGTTATTTCAGGCTTAATCGAATCCAAACCCGTGAACACACCTGCAAATACAAATCATCATAAATGCAACAGAAATTGCTCCTCTCCGTGTTCTCTTTTCCAGGTACATTAAGGGATTCCGATTGATGATCCCCAGTGACACTGAAGCATCGTGGGAAAATTGGTTTACTTGACGGTCACACGATCGGATATCACTTTTGCGGTCAACAAATTGAGCCAGCAAATGGAAAAACCAATAACACTAGACTTAAAAGCAGTAAACATGCTCCTACGCTATATCAAGAACTCCCCAGGCGTCGGTTTATTCATGAACGCATCATTGATGTCACGACCAATCCCTTTCTCAGATTCAGACTGGGTTGTCTGCTTCATCACCAGCAGATCCATCACTGGTTACTGCATCTTTCTTCTAGAAAATCTGATCAGCTGCAAACCAGAAAACAACATACAGTTTCACGCTCTTCCGCTGAAGCTGAATATAAGACATTATCCACGACAACCTCCGAAATAACCTGGTTAACGTATTTACTACGGGAAATCACGAATTCTTACATTAAATGATCGCCAGATATACCTACAATCTATATCGATAGCACATCTGCCGAGGCGATAGTAAGAAACACATTGAATTGGACATCTATTTCGTCTGTGATAAAGTCATCAATGGCTCCCTTCTACTAAAACACATCACCACAATAGATAATCCCACAGACATGTTTACAAAACTTTGGGGTGGGGGGCATATTCCACCACTTACTGCCAAAACTCTATCTTCTCAACATACATCAACCACCACCTAAGAGAACATCACATTTCAGCAACGTCCAAATTTTCCCTTCTACCACGACAAATTTGAGGGAGGGTAACAGTAATATATACACCCCAAAATCTTCTCATAATTACAATCACACCCCCTAGCCAACCGTTGTCTTCCCGACAGTTGCACATCACCTCCAAACAACCATTATATAAACTGACCTTCACCTCCTCCAATTTCACCAATACAATCTATCAATATTTAAGCACACGAGAACGACCATCATCATCCGCAATACAACACCACGATCATCGTCGACTAGCATTCATTATCGCAATACTTTCGCGCGCGCCTTCCATCACTGTCGCCACTGCACTTCCGCATCATCGTCGTCGTCGCTGCATTTTCTCATCGTCGTTGTAGCTGCACTTCTTCATCACGTCGTCACTGCTAAGCCTGTAAATGGTATACCGGAATCCGTATTCGAATCCGCATTCGAATATGACGACTATCTGGATTCGGATTTTTCAGATTTGGATTCGGATACCTGAATTGAAATCCGGATTTTATTCAGTCGGATTTGGATATCCAGAAAATCCATCGTTAAAATCCGAATTCGTTTAAGAATTCCGGATTCGGATATCCGGATAAATATATAATAAATTAATATTATTATATTTATATATTATATATTTATATTATAAATCATTAAACATTTAAAGTCTTAAACCTAATTACCTTTATAATTATAAATGTTTATAACTTATTATTATTAAATCATAGCCCTAATTCTAACCCTAACCCTAAAGTTATCCGGATTCGAATTATTCGGATTATCCGGAAATCCGGATAATTTATCCGGATTCGGATTCGGATACCTGCATATCCGATCCGAATCCGACCGATATATAAGCTTAGTCACTGCACCTCACCATCATCTTCGTAGCAGATCTTTCATGGTATCAGAGCGGACCGCGTGATCCTGCTCAAAATCTTCACTATCACCTTCCGTCAGGAACAACAAAAACAATCGCAAGTCGCGTTCCCAGATCGTGACTCTAGATTTCCAGATGATAAGTCCCCGATTTGACTACGGATATGCCCCTATACTTCTTTGGAAACTGGAATAACTTCATCTGAAGCATATATAGTCGAAGCTCTCCAACTCTGTTGTGCACAACCATGACTCCTTAGGTTGAGGGTACCCCCACCCAATCAGTGTGTCCTGCATCGTGATCTTCTGAAGACTGCCCCTCCACATCATTATAATACACTTGTTGACTCCCGAGGCCCATATCCCTGCTGCTCTATCTGCCATTGGTATCATCTTTCTAATCGTGTCTCATGCGTTCCGAAATGTGAAGCTTGTGCTACTCCCTGTCCATGTACATATATAATCCTCACCGCATGTCATGCCTCTTCCTATCTCCTGCCTCCTGTCCACAATCTCTAGTCATGCCGGTGAGTCAACTCCACTCGTCTCTGGATGTCTACAAGTGCCCTTCCTTTGACATACTTCTCACTCATACATCTAACAAAGATATAATTCTATGCATTCCAGATTATCCACGCTATCTTCATTACTATGCTGTAATTGTGTCTTCGAATTGTCTGAACACAATTCCCCCAGCCTTCGATAACGTTATCTGGTCCCAACTAAACTCCTTTCCGTCCCAAAAGAATTTGTAACGATCCCAGCACCTCACTCGATAACCTGTAGGTCAAACACCAAAACATAAGATTACCGACTATGCCCCCAAAAAATAACTGTAGTCTCCCTGCATGTGACAAAAGGCAGACCTTCCATCTTGCCACTATGGAAGTGGTCACTTCTATCAATCTACAACAATCCCTCGGTATGAAGATCGTTGCGCTCAGTGGGAGTCCAAGGTATCTCGTGGGGAATTATGATATCGGCATTCCCAATATTCTTGCCCGTTGTGAACTCTCGGGGGTCCCATGGGAAAGGAATACTTCACTTTTCAACTTGTTTACTTTTAGTCCTGTACATGTAGCAAACACATCAAAAACATTCAACACAGATAAAAGAGACTTCCTTTTGGCCTTACAGAAGACCATTAGGTTATCAACATAAATGATGTGTGACACAGTGTAACATCCTACTTAAATATGTTAACAATCTGGTACTAATTAATTGACGACGGAATGAAATTACGTGTCCAACAATCTCATAAATTTAAATATCAAGCAACACTAGAATTTCAAAGGTAACTGAAATAGAGTTTCGATAACAATATTGTTTAAGATCTAGTTGATGATTGAAAGTTCCGAGACGCTCCATCCCGCCCTCACGTCCCTTTACCTTTATTGCCACGTACCCTACCATGTACACCACAAATCAAAAATATGGATAAGTCACTATATCATGACTCAGTATGGTTTCCCCTACATATTAGTCGAACCGCATTATAAAGCAATCAAAATCATAAATATCAAGTAGATCATAATACTTTATCACTATATCATAATATTTACACTTCATTTATAATTTTATCGATCCTGTAACACTCACAATTCACTTGTAATTTGGTTCATACCAACACTACCATCACTCACTCAATAACACTTCACTTACTCATCACAAGATTTCACTTATAAATTCACCAATCAATTAAAATATTGAAGATAAATATAAAACCATCTGGTAAATGGGATAGGCAAATCTGTAAATAAGAGTGAATATATCCAAATCAAGAGTAAAAATCTATGGTGAAAATAAAACTCTAAACTCGTGTAAACCAATCTGAAAATTCTAAATGTTGGATTAAACTCTGAAAAAAAGAGTATGGATTCTAAAAATCATAGTACGGAATAGAGGTAAATAGAAAATCAAATCAAATGACATGTGTCTAGTTAACCATGCTATTATAACACTCAAAGAATCATATAAACCAACCTAAAAATTCTAAATGTCAGGTAAAACACTGAAGAAAGAGTACATAATAGAGATAATAGAAAATTAAATCAAATGACATGTGTCTACATAACCATGGTGTTAACCAACTCACATGATGGATGTTTCAATCAAGAGTCTTGTAGATAAAATTTAAGTATCTTAATTAATAAAATAAAATTCATTATTTAATTTCAGCCCAATAAAATAATCCCAACTCCACCAGATTTCACTTCCAATGTTCAGCATATCTACTGCTTACTTACTCATCACTAGATGCAATATATTTCCAACTAAACATAGCCTGATTTTAATAAGACCAGTCCCCATAAGTACCCAGAACATGACACGATTATAAAACAACACACGGAAAATAATATTTCCCCCAATTCAGCTCTGAAAAATCACCACTCAACCCATGGTGTTTATCCAAAATATACTATCCTGCATTATTAAAGCATCCAATAAAATCACTATCTACTAAATGAATAAATAAAACCCAAACAGTACATATGCCTATGTACACATTGAAATACTCTTTGTTGGGTATTTTTATATGATCGGACGTTAAAAGAGGATCAGAAACACAACATCACAAAAATCCAATACAACTTTATGAGTTGATCACTCAATAGGCAAGATGTTGATCACATAGATATACCTAATCTACAACTATCGTGCATTGATTCAGTACCCAATCAACACTACAATGCAGTTCTAAAAGATGTTACCACTAATATACACAACAAATGCATTTAGGTGACTATTCACTAATAAATCTCATACCTTGTTTCGTTTTTGAGATCTCTCCCTACACACTCCGCACCAAGCTTTCCAACCACCTCGACACTACCTCACCCGTTTCCCGAATGATCCCTCGTCGGAGTTTCGTCTCCGTCCCCACCCTAGCCTTACTGGAATATTTGCCGTAGTTCTTTTTCTACTCACGTTTTTCCACACCTTCCTTCTTTCCATCCTTTCTCTAATACTCATTTCTTTTCTTTCTAAACTCTAGTCATTATTTTAACATGGTTTCACTTGAATGAGCCTGTTGGTACCATGGACCGCGGACCGCGGCCCATGGACCGAATCGGACCAGCCGGCCCAGACGGACGGACGGGCGGGCGGACGACGAACGGGCGACGGACGACGGACGGCCCAGGGACCGAATCGGACCAACTGGGGAGGGGGGGGACAATACTGGAGAGTGAATACTTGGGAGAGTTGAGGGTGTGAGCTTACACCGACGAGCCCACACACCAACAGTGGTGAACCTGACGTGAAAGAAATACATGGCGGCCGGAGAGAAAAGGATGACGAAGAGCAGTTACCAGGTGGGGGAGAGCTCCAAGCGACCCGAGCGGGAGCTGGAGGGGTATCGGCCGGAGCAACGTCACTCCCGGGACCGGTACTCAGAGGAAGTAAGGGCCAACGAGGAGTGGGACGACGAGGATAGGCTGCGTATGGAGTTCGAGGAGATCAGGTACGGCTGGGAGTCACCCGAGAGGCGCCGGCACAAAGGGGCGGCATCGCCACCGAGGGCCA
>LFYR01001841.1:279519-303767 GCA_001185155.1 Zostera marina
TCATACCTTGTATAGTTTTAGAGATCTCTCCCTACACACTACGCACCAAGCTTTCCAACCACCTCGACACTACCTCACCCGTTTCCCGAATGATCCCTCGTCGGAGTTTCGTCTCCGTCCCCACCCTAGCCTTACTGGAATATTTGCCGTAGTTCTTTTTCTACTCACGTTTTTCCACACCTTCCTTCTTTCCATCCTTTCTCTATATACTCATTTCTTTTCTTTCTAAACTCTAGTCATTATTTTAACATGGTTTCACTTGAATGAGCCTGTTGGTACCATGGACCGCGGACCGCGGCCCATGGACCGAATCGGACCAGCCGGCCCAGACGGACGGACGGGCGGGCGGACGACGAACGGGCGACGGACGACGGACGGCCCAGGGACCGAATCGGACCAGCCGGCCCAGACGGACGGACGGGCGGGCGGACGGACGGACGGATGGGCCCGACCGTACGAGCCCACGAGGCCCAATGACAACAAGTGAAGGCTATAAATACCTCCCCTGGTCCAACTGGGGAGGGGGGGGACAATACTGGAGAGTGAATACTTGGGAGAGTTGAGGGTGTGAGCTTACACCGACGAGCCCACACACCAACAGAGCCCAACTCATGAAATTGGCCCATTCTTAAGTTGAAACCTTTTTTTATTTTTATATATATATATTTTTTCCATGGTTATCACACATAGATAGTGTTCCGTATATTATTCACTTCCTATTTATACTCTCGTCGATGGCTTTCGATAAATTTTCCATGAGTAGAATGAAGAGATAGGGGGATAGTAGGTCCCCTTGTCTCAACCCTGATAACAATCCAGATCATTCATTTTTATTTTTAATTGAGAAAAAATGTGAGTTAAATTATTTTGAGATGAGATGTGGTCTTTTTAATACATATATGTAATCATATAAATTGGATAAACTATATCTATGTTTTTACTTCAATGTGAAGTAATCTTTACCTTATCTTCAAATGAAAGATAAGGATAGAGTTACTTGGACAAATGATCTTATCAAGATTACAAACACTTATTTGAACTAGGATGTCTATATATAGAACATATACAAGGACCGGTTATCCTTGAATCAATCATCATATTTCATATCCTGACATACACCAATACTGACTCTTTCGTTGCAACATCATCGAGAACTAAGAATAAGCTCGATCAGACTCCCTCTAGCAAGAAGAAATTGATCAACATGAAACAAATCAGCACCATGATACTGGATAGGGGGAACTACCAGGCATGGATAGCGTACTTCATGGAGGGGAAGAGTGAGTTTCGAGACTTAATCGACGAGCAACAAGACCAGCTCATCGGAGTATAGTTGTTTCCTTCATGTCGCCGACGTTCCTGACCAGCGACACCTTATGCGCTACCTCACACTGGAAAATGCTGATGGCGTTGTATGGGTCGGACTTTAGGAATTAGGATCAGAGTCTTCAACCTACGTCAACAACTCTAATCAGTGAAGAAAGGCATCCAATCGATGAATGAGTACCTCAGGGAGATAGTGTCCATAACCGATAATCTTGCCACCACCGGAGAGTTGGTCGTCGATCGCAATCTTGTCATGTATACTCTCACCGAACTCGGAGAAGAGTATGAGTTGTTCATCCAATACGTCACGACTCGCGAGAAGGAAGTATCATATGTAAAACTCCAGACGATGCTCTAGAGATCTAAGTACGCCAACATCAAAATTTGTCTTCGTTTAAACTAACAGTGAACATCACGACTGTCACTGCTTTACTACTGACTGCTACCGGAACATAGACACTTCTTGCGGAATCAAAGAAGGATACTTGAACCATTCCTTGCCAAATTTGTACGAAGAAAGAAAACGGTGCGTGGAACGGTTACAACCGGTTCAACGCTACCAAGTTCTCTTCGTCCAACAACAGATGCAAGGCACCTAAATATGCCAATGCAGACTGGTCCGATAAACATGTCGATGTCGAGTGGTACACTGACTCTAGAGCCACGAACCACATGACTCACGACGATCGGAATGTTCGACATGCTATGACCTACAAAGGTATGGACCGCTTATATACGACAAGCGGAGATTCGATGAGAATCACTCACATCGGTAATTCGTTCGCTCAGGCTAATTCTAGACCCTTACAGTTGAACGATGTGTTGACTATACTAGGGTCGTCAAAGAATTTAATTCTTGCGATAGTGTTATTTGATTCTCAGAGAGTCCAGGTAAAGGAAAAATTGAGCACTAGCATTCTTTTCGAGGGCGATACTAACACTATAAGAAAAGATATATAGTATGACAAACTTTTCATGGTGGAAATCTGCCTTCAGGGTTACATTCGCACATCGCTGTAGAAGCCACCCTTCTTTCCGTTAGACAAGGGGACAAAGAGAGCACCTGCGAATACATGGACCGCTTCGCCAGTGAAGTCTAGAAGATTGAGGCCATCCAATAAGAAATAGTATTGGTCGCCCTCAGTAATGGCCTAAGACCCACATTCTTCGCACGATCCCTCATAAGAAAGCCTCCGAAAATATTCACGGAGGCCATAGAGCGGTCCCATAGGGAAGACAACATGGTAAACTGCTTAGGGGCGAACTCAAGGAGCAACGACAACACCAAAGGGGAGGGGGGAATTGAGTACATCATTGCCATCTCGCGGGGAAGCGGTCCGAGGCACGTACCCATGGGAAGGATGCAGGTACACATCTGACGTAAACTATACAACAGGAGAAAAACATCCGTGCACAGGGGAGGTTGTCTCATTCAAGGAAGAGAACATAAAGGACGTAACAACTCCCCTAGTGTTCCTCATGTTCGGAGGGACCGAAAACCTATCAGTGGCTCGATTTTATGCGAGAGTACACGACCGTGTTCAGAGATGGAAACCGCTATTGCGAATACTACAAGGACATGGGCACACGATAGGAGAATTCTTGAACCTAGCCAAGGTCCTAAACAAGTTGAAACTTATGATCGGTGCCCCGCCACCTTCCTCGAAGAGGGTTGGAGTTATCCCAACTGACTACCGTGCATCAAAGCAAGAGCTCGTGGAGGAGGCAATTGAGGACATCAATGCCATCTCGGAGGGAAGCGGTCCGAGGCACGTACCCATGGGAAGGGTATAGGTACGCATCTGACGTAAACCGTACCATAAGAGAAAAGCGTCCGTGCATAAGGGAGGTTGTCTCATTCAAGGAAGAGAACATGAAGGACGTAACAACTCCCCACGATGACCCGTTGGTGATCACCCTCGTATTCCGAAGAGACGATAACAACAATGTACTCCTCCATGATGCCAACGATCTTCCTGGAAGAGGAAGCCATCGAAGCAGCGGATGATGGAAGTGGTAACCTTAGAAGAGGAAAGAGTTGAGGGAAGTGAGAAACGGTGGAGAGAAGGAGCGGAAGAGGAGTATTTATAGAAGGCGGACGTGGAAGACGAGGCGTCGTAAATACTTGAAGGGGTCTATGGGTCATGGGCCTGCTATCCGAGTTACAGATTGCACAAGGGACCAGACACCCTGTGACCCTAAAACAATTAAGGCAAACAAGGGCGTCTGATATGTACAGTCAACCTCCGCCGAAAGGAGTAGATAAGCGAAAGATATAGGCCGGCCTCGACGTGCGGCCGACCAAGGAAGGAGGGAGAAAACGTGCGGCCGACCAAGTAGAGTTTGAGCTTTCTCATCTATGGATGACGCAAGGGTGAGAACTGCACACACATATCACATAATATTCAAAAAGAAGAAGAGGGACGAAGTTCGCGGCACATATTACAAAAAAATGGAGACAAGTTCGTGGGACGAAATCTATAACAAGCTCATCAGATCAAGGGGGAAGTTTATGGAGAAGGAAGTTTATATGGAGGTTTTTATAAGAGAAAACACACAAATCAAAATGAGGACACGTTGTGAAGAATGCAAGAATACAAGTTCATTCTTTTATCTTCTTCCACTCTTTCTTGAATTAGTTAACTTCTTCAAATAATGAAGAATGTAAGTATACACGTTGTATACTTACCTTTTTGTTAGTTTGATTAATGAAGATAACCTCCACTAAGTATTAATCTTCTTCATTTAATTAATCAACTAATAAAACTTCTTTCTTTTATCTTCTTCCACTCTTTCTTAGTTAGTTAACTTCTTTTCCTATCTTCTTTTCCTATCTTCTTCTCCCATCTTCATCTTCTTTTATCTTCTCCTATCTTCTTCATCTTCGATCTACTCTTCTTCTATTATTCAAATTACCATAAATAATTGATCCTACTAGCATCTCTACACACGTGACCCCCCATACCCCAACCATTGGGTCAGGAATCACACAGGACCCCTGACTGTTAATGCATACATTATCAAGAACCAAATAATTAAAAAACCGATGCATCTTAAGAAAGAAAAATAAGTTTACAAATTCAGATCATAAACATTATCAAATAAAATTATAAAATTTAGATCATAACATTAAAATATCCATACCAAGCACTCCAAATAAAGAACCAAGCTCCAAAACAGAAAAAATTAAGACGATATATTGGACACACTAGTGAATAACTGAATTGTAACAAACTATGAATAACAATATATATAACATTAGTTAATCTATAAATACAACCAATGTAATCATAATCATCAATACAATCAAGATACATTTCCAGTAGATCTCATATGGTATCGGTTGCTTGGGTATTTTTCGATAGAAAACAGAGCTTTTCCGATGACAAGTCCGGCGACAATAACTTCCGCTGCCAACAATCTGGTGAGACTATTCAAGGTCGTTACTAAGCCGATCAGGTACGCACTCCTTGACAAGAGCAATTACTTCTCGTGGGAGGAGCAATTCACCGCGATGTTGCGCGAGTTCGAGTTAATGGGTTACGTAAAGAGAAAATCAACCTCGACACGCTGGAGACGATCTAACAAGATCAGTTAATCTTGAGTTGAATTCTAACCGGGATTTCGACGTCAATAGTACCTCAGGTGGCATCATATAAAACTTCCGCCGGAGTCTGGACGTGCTTGCAGCGACTGTACACATCGGGGACACAAACGAGGCAGTTGTATCTTCGTACTACAGTCGATCAGAAAAGGGGGAAGGCAAATGGAGGAGTACATCGCGAAAATCTTTGTCCTAAAGGACGCACTTGCGGCAACCAGCGAGAAATTGAAAGAGTCGGAAGTAATCCTGAGCACGTTGCAAGGATTGAACGATGATTACGAGGCGTTTGTGACCTCCGTCACCACACGCTGGGACCCTAACCTAACATTTTCTGAGCTCGGCGAACTTTTGATGGACCAGGAGCTCCGGATTGGGTCAAGAATTGCGGCATCTAGAATCGAGTCCAGCGAAATAAATGTTGTGGAAAAAACTGATTCAGCACCAAAGTACGACGGGAAATTGAATTTGGGACAGAGATTCGATCTCCGGTGCCAGATCTGCCTGAAGAAGGGGCATGGAGTCGTCGACTGTTACAACCGCATCAATCTATCCCGTTTCCCACCCAATCATAACTGGACCTTGTCTCCAACTGGCTCTAATGGAGGAAAGCGTGGCTCGATTAACACGGTTGGTTACAATCCTCCAGCGGACACGATGACAATGTGGTACGTACCCTGATTCAGGGGCCACATCTCACATCACAAACTCAGGTGAAAATATACAAATCTCTCATAGGTACACAGGTAAAGATAAACTTTTCACGGCTGACGGAAGACCCCTTAAAATTACAAAATATGGGGAGAGTGCTGCAAAATTTACTGGGTCATCTTGTGTGCTTAAAGATTTGTTATTGGTTCCCACTTCCACTAGAAATCTGTTATTTGTTAATCGGTTATGTAACGATAACAAGTTTCGTTTGATTCACAGAAAGTCAGGATTCACGACTTGGCTACTAAAGAACTTATACTGGAAGGAGGAGCTCGCGGAGGGTTATACGAACTCCCAATGAAGACAAAAGTTAACGGAGGATTAATAAACTTGTGTGAAAATGTAGAACACTTTCTTTGGCATTGCCGACTCGGCCACCTAAATTCTAAATACATGTCAACACTTGAGAAAAATTGTTTAATAAAGTCAAATACAAAACCTATGATTTTCTGTAAATCCTGTCAACTGAGAAAATCACATACTCTTCCACATCCCTCCCGAAATACAACGTACCAGCCAATGGAGTTAATTTTTTATGATATATGGGGACCAACCTCGGTAACATCATTCGAAGGTTACAATTACTACGTAAACTTCGTAGATGCTAGTAGCTGTTTCAACTGGGTCTTTCCAATGGTGAAAAATTGGATATTTACAAAATATTCGAGAAATTCAGATGTTGGGCCGAAAGACAGAGCGGAAAATAAATTCAAGCTCTTTAGTCAGATAATGCAAAGGAATATATAAAACTGGGTAAACGATTGACTAAATTAGGGATCGCACATAAATTATCTGTGCCTTATTTCCACCAACAAATGGGCACGGTAGAACGTCGGCATCGTCATCTAATTAATACTACGGTGACATTATTACGACATTTTGGGTTACCAAATCAGTTCTGGGACTTCGGTGTACTTACGGCAAGCTATCTCTATAACAGGAATCCTACTCCGTTATTGAACAATAAATCCCCAATGGAAGTTCTGTTCAAGAAACTACCAGAGTATAAACAATTCAAAGTCTTCGGTTGCGCCTGTTACCCTTGCCTCCGTCCTTATCGCGACAACAAATTAAATGCAAAATCAGCAAGTTGCATCTTTGTTGGTTATTCGATGTCGCAAAATTGCTACCTGTGCCTAGAGCCGAAAAGCCGGAGAATATATGCTTCTAGAGATGTAATCTTCAACGAGGAGGATTTCACAGCAAATAAACATTAATATTTTGGGGACCAAAATGACAGTTCACATCAAATTGGGGATCAGTTCAGTAAGCAAGTTCAGTTACGATCCACAACTTTGGGAGTAATTAAACCAAATAATAATATTCTGGCCCACCAGGAAACACACTCAGGAATTGAAGATCGGTGCAATCAAGAGGATCCGATATGCAATCCAAATAACAATATTTTGGTGGACCCGGAAACACACTTGGAAATTGGGAATCGGAGCAGCGAAGAAGATTCGCTACAAATCACAAATTTGGGAGCGCTCAACCCAAATAACAATATTGGGGATCCGACAAACTTGGAGGCGCCGGACCAGCTCACCATCACACCGGAAGAAGAACAGCACATACAGGGCAACGAACAAGCGGCGGTTTTAGGAAGCATTTCTGATCTCTTCAACGATGACACGGAGGAATTACAATCAGATTCCGATTCCGAGGAGATACCGCAACGAACGTCGAGAATTGTAACAAGAGCTTCGGTTGGCATACATAAACCAATTCCGAAGTATGCACTTGCGATCGCTGCAACGGAAATTCCGGTCCCAAGATCCGCGAAATACGCCCTTACAATTCCAGAATGGAAGGACGCTATGACAACGAAGTTTGAAGCATTGGAACGTAACAGAATCTGGACATTGGTGCCAAAAGAAACAGGGGATAACGTAATCAATACAAAATGGGTGTACAAAATAAAAACGAATGAAGATGGATCGGTTGAACACTTCAAGGCGAGGTTAGTTGCAAATGGGATGAGGCAGAAACTTAGTACAGACTACATGGAGACCTTCAGCCCAGTCATCCGCCCACTGTCAATTCGAATGGTTTTACTAGTAGCAGTTTCGAGAGGTTGGAAGATGCACCAACTAGACATCTCGAATGCATTCTTCCATGGGAAACTGAAAGAAAGAATCGTAGTAGCTCAGCCATTCGGATTTGTGGATTCGAAGAATCCAGATCATGTGTGCCTTCTCCATAGATCACTGTATGAATTAAAACAGTCACCGAGGTGTTGGTTTCAGACATTGAGAAAATTTCTCGCAAAATTGGGGTTCAAAGAGTCACCGATAGACCCGTCTCTATTCGTTCTAAAACATAATGAGCTCACGGTATTTTTGTTCGTATACCTCGATGACATCGTCGTCGTCGGATCAATTGAAGAAAAAGTACAAGAAATAATCACAAATTTGAACAAAGAATTTCCACTACGAGTATTTGGGGAGCTCAAGTTTTTCCTAAACATTCAGGTCTCATACTTCACAGGAGGAATTCACTTATCACAGCCTTAGTATTTGGCCAATCTGTTAAAAAGTTATGGAATAGAAAACACAAAACCAACTGAAACACCGATGATTGCAAGGTTCGATATCTTTTCAGATGAAAAACCAATTGATAACGCTAAGGAATACCGACGTATTGTGGGGTCTCTACAATACATAATTATGACCAGACCAGATGTCCAAGTCGCGGTAAATATCTTGTCACAGGTGATGGCATCTTCAAAACCGAAACACTGGGAGGCAGTAAAACGAGTATTACGATATCTCGCGGGGACCCAAAAATATGGAATCTCAATCCACAAATCAGACGACTTCAATATAATCGCATATTGCGATTCCGATTGGGGGGGAGACACAGTCGACAGAAAAAGCTGAACGGGATTTCTAGTATTCATTGAAGGAATGCCGGTGGCCTGGATGTCAAGGAAACAGAGTATATTAGCGAGGTCGAGCACGGAGGCAGAATATCGAGCCGTTGTCGTAACCACACCAAGAAGTCGAAGCAGTCCGGTTAATGTTACGCGAGCTGGGCATTAGCACACCAAAACCAATACAGATACTCTCGGACAATATGGGGGCAACATTCATCTTCAAAAATCCAATTGGACACTGTAAATTAAAACACGTCGCGATAGATTTACAATTCATGAGGGAGAGATCTCAGTGTCTCAGTGGAACATATCCTGGGAAAAGAACAATGGGTTGATGGTCTAACGAAATCATTGCCAGTGCAACTGTTTCACAAGTTTCAGAAGAAACTCGTCGGAGATCCTCCACAACGTTGAGAAATAACAATATAGCATTAGTTAATCTATAAATACAACCAATGTAATCATACGATAAGATTAAAAATTTAAATCACTGCGACTAAAGTATAATAATTTAGGATTCAGAATATAATTTGTTAATTTAAAAGATTAAAGTGTAATAGTAGAAATGTTTTATGGGTACATTTAAAATATGACCTTATAAAAAAATTCATTTCTTCCAGCCATTCCCAATGACCCTTATAAAAATGTAAGTATTTTTTTAATTTATACCCTATATATGAGTAGGGTTGAATAAACATAATGTCAAAAATTTTATCACGATTAATAATAGTGTCAGTTTAGTGTTTGTCTTTAAAACGACACGATTACACAAAACGTAAATTGACACGACACGATTATATTACACGATAACACGAAAATATAATATAATATTATTAATTAACTATATATGTTTATTGTAATATGGGTAAATAATATTTTTATACAAAACCTTTTAAGTTTTATATAAAATATTATACCTATAAAATAATCAGGGTAAAATAATAACTATATAATAGATAGGGGTGAGTGGGGACGGGGCGGGGATTGCGTTCCCCGTCCCCGGTCCCAAAAATCGTCCCCGTACCCGGTCATTTGATCGGGGATCCCGGTCAATTTTTTTTAAAATTTATTTACTTATTAGTATTATTTTAAACAATTAATTACTAAAAATACTAATGTCCCCGTCCCGTCCCCGCTCACCCCTACTACTGCCAAGTGCCAACCCTATTGGCCTATTTCATTTTAAAAAAATCAGACCGATATGCGAACTTCCGAAGCATACCTTAGGACAGCAGCGGAGTTAGGACAACGGTGGTGGATTGGTGGTCCAACAAGAATAAAAATTAGGTTTAATTTTTAAGGTTTTATGTTTTTAATTAGAAATTTATATTTATGATATAGATTTAATTTTATAATTTTAAATATAAATTTATCTATTTAATATATTGTATAAGGTTATTTATATAAATTATATAATATAATTTTTTTTGGAGGGTCTATATGCAATTTTCTCCGAGTACGGGGATTATCCAGGGCGGGGATTTCGATCCCCATCCCCGTACCCGGACAGGGAATTTCGGTCGGGGACAGGGAATTTTCAGCTTCGGATAGGAAAATCATCCCCGTACCCGTACCCGGCCCCGGGGAATCTCACCCCTAATAATAGACATAAAATAATAAAATATACCTTGTTCTGCGCCCTGTGCCCCGGTCATATTTCGGGGCAGGTCTCGAGATAGGGCGAAATCCGAACGGGTCCGGGGCAGAGAGGTAAGGTACCTGACCCGTCCCGTTCCGTGTCTCGTTTTTTCAGAACGAGACGGGGCTGCCCCGCCCGCGACTCGTCCTGTTCTCACCCCTTACTCATAAAGTCATAGATAATATAAAATAATAATTATTAATAAAATAATAATGTCTTATTCGTGTTGACACGAATTTTATGTCGTATCAGCTGTGTTCGTGTTAATGAAAAAATTAATTGTGTCAATCGTGTATTCAGTGGCGTAGCCAGGGAGTGGCAAAGGAGGGCAATTGCCCCTTGAAATTTGGGAAAAAGTAAAGATCTATATGTAATAAATTTTTTATAAGGAGTTAAATGTAATTTTCACAATATATTAATATTTTTTAATGGTATCTATTTACCAATATTGTCACATCCGAATAATTTTGCCGATATAAGACGATCCATTTCATCGATTTTACACAATCAAACGAAGACCTCCGTTCTACCTTCTTCCTCCATCCTTTACTTTCTACCTTCCTCTTCCATCATATACCCAACAGTCGAAACCACTTAAACTAAAAACCCCTTCCCTAACATACTCAATAGCCAAATACACCTAAACTAAAAACCCCTTACCTAACATACCCAATAGCCAAACACACCTAAACCAAAAACCCCTTCCCAAACATACCAAACGGAGCAACCTTCTCCTTCTGTCAAGTTAGTGAGTGTAGGTTCACCTGCTTCCTTGGGTTTTGATGTTCAGTTCTGTTTAGTTCCGGTTGCTTGTGGGTTTTGAGTTCTTGTACTTCAGTTCTGTTACGTTTTCGTTATTTGTTATTCAGTTCCGTGCTTCTATTCAGTTCAGTTATGTTCTGTTCAGGTCCGTTCTGTACCGTTTCCAATGACTTGTATGTTCTGTTGTATTGGTGTTTTGTTTATTTCTGGTGGCTGCTCGGCGTTCTATTCTGCTTGTCCGTGTCTTCCGTTGTCCTTCTTTTTGGTATTCTGACTAAATAGGTACTGTTTTCTGCTGTTGTTTTCGTTTTATTATTATCGATTACAACCTCTGCTACAAACACATTAGTAGGCTTTATCTTAGTTCCCTTCCAGTCTTAATGTTCCCCGAGAATGATTTATTGTGATTTTTTTTTCGTTCTTATGTAAAACAAATTGATATATTTTTTATCCGTTTTACTCTAATCTTTGGTTATTTGTTATGTAGGAAGTTAGATATTTATTATTTACTTGTACTTGTCCAGACCACACTATTGTCCGTTGATAATGGTTTCTTTCCTGGTTCTTGATTGTGGTTTATTCTGCAAATATTTTGTTGTCATTCGTTTATTTCGGCCTGCTAACAACAGAATAGTTTTGGTCGCTTGTTGTTTTTAGTTCTTGCTGTTCAGTTCTGTTTCGTTGATTACTAGATGATTGTTTTTTTCTGCTTTATTTGTCTTATGTTCAGTTCCAGTGGCCGCTTGGGTTTGTATTATGCTGTCCGTGTCTTCCGTTATTCTGGTTTCTGGTATTCCTACTAAATAGGTAGTGTTTTCTGGCTATTTTTTCTGATTTATTATTTCCGGTTATAACTCCTGTTGCAGACTTATTAGTACTCAGTATGAATTATCTTCGTCTACGTCTAGTTTTTATATATGTTCTGATTTCGAGAATGATTTCTTAAGATGTTTTTTTCGTTCCGACATGACACAAATCAATGTTGTTTTTATCCGTTTAACTCTAATCTTTGGTTATTTTGTTTACTCTAATAATCTTTTGTTACTTGTATTTGTCTAGACCACGCTAGTGAGGATGGATCATCGTTTCTTTCAAATTCCTGGTTTTTTATTGTTGCAAACATTTGTTGTGTATTTTTCGGTATCTAAATTCTGGTTAGTTTCATTATTATTCTTATCTTTTTCCAAGAAAACATTTCTTTCTTTCTTTCAACCTAGTAAATCGTTCAGTCAAGGAACCATATTTACTTAATTGATTTTTTATTCTAAAATTACTCTGATCATAGATTACTAATTCAATAGGTTTTTTCATCGATCTGTATTTATTAATATGATTAATATATTGTTGTTTCTTGTGAATCTAATGTTCTTCCATATTTCTTTATTTTAGCCGTTTTTCCTATCTTTTTTAATTTTCTGTTCGTTATTTATTTAAATTGATCAAGTGTTTTTAACTACATTTCTCAATTTTGATTTTATCTTTATACAACGGAAATATTTATTGAACTTTTACAGATATAAGATATTTCCATTACTTTATTATTCCATTTATTTCTCCTTAAATTTTCTTATAGAAGAAAACAATAAACATTTTTTCCTGTTTTTGCTCATTGATTCTATGTCAAAGCTATGTTTGTATGATTTTCCACTTTTCTATGATTTTCATTCTAACCGAGTTTATTTATACATTACTATTTTATGGTCAATGGTTATAATTTTAAGTGATTGAATATACCAATTGTTATATTCATTCTATTTGTTTTCATTACAGTCATTATTATAGGATGAAACATAATTGATCCTAACTTTACATTCAATGTTTCTTTTCTGTTCACTTTTTAGATCTGCCAAATCTTCTATTTTCAATGGATTTATTATACATCTACCCCATCTTCTACATCTGAAGCACGTAGTGATGTTCATGAAATTCAGCAAAATATGGATTCATTTTCGCCTACTAATCGTATCTCCGATTATTCAATTATGCAATCGATCACTTTATTTGGCCACAAAATCGTTCCAGCAGTTCAGAAATCAACATTAAGTCTTCATAGTGATGACATTTCAAAGATTAGTAAGAAACGCAAACATGATGAAACTGTGGGTGATGTAGATAATATGAAAGGTTCTAATTTTTGTTTTTCTGAACATGTGTATCTACTATTATTTAAATCTTCTTATTGCACTTTCTGAAAAATCATTACACTTTGAAATCGTTTATTGTCATTTTCTACCATTATTTAAGGTCGTTACTACGTCATCTGCCTAATTTATAATATTATTTAATTATTTCTTGAAATTCCATGGAAATATTTAGTAATATCTAATATTTTTTTTTTATATAATGTATTATATTATTCCTAATTTTGAGTTTTTATTATTAATTATTTTCAGTTAGATTAAATTTTATGCTAATTTATCTTTTTCCAAATTCTCATCAAATTATTAATCTACCTTCTACCTCAAAGAAAAGATCAATTGCACCAGAAATTACCTTCTATCTCAAATTATTAATCTACCAGCTTCTTGAGGCTTGTTTGAGACCGTATAGAGATTTGTTTAGCTTACATATTCTCTCATCTTTTTCTTCAAGTAAGCCTTGTGGAGGTTTTAGATATACCTCTTCATGTAATTCTCCATGCAAAAATGCATTATTTACATCTAATTGGTATAAATTCCATCTTTTGATGACAGCAATTAATTGCTATTATACTTTTTATGGTTACCATCTTTACTACTGGTGCAAAAGTTTCAAAAAAATCGAAACCTTCTTTTTAAGTAAATCCTTTGGCAACTAGCCTTGCTTTATATCTTTCTATGGCCATTTGGTTTATATTTTATTTTATAAATCCATTTAGATCCAATGGATTTTCTGTTTGGTGGTAAGTTTGTGAGAGTCCATGTATTATTTTCTATTAGAGCCTTCATTTCAATTTTCATTGCTTCAATCCACTTTGGATCTTTTGAAGCCTCGTTGTGATCATTTGGCTCGTCATTAATTGTTTGTTGTTTTAAGTATTGTTTGTGTTGCTTATTTATCTTATTATATGAGACATGATTACTTATAGGATATTTTGAAGACGATGAGAGACCGGAGTGGAGAGTGTGCGAACGGTTAGGGTTTAGGTTTTGATATTTGAAAAAGTAAAAAAATAATATTACAAGTATCTATTTATACTAAGGACTAAATCTAACTTAACTTAATGGGCCAACATCAGTTGGGCCTGACCTAGCTTTAGATTTAAACATCCATAATTTAGACTTAAACTATATTAATCTCAATACCCCCCCTCAAGTTGGAGAGTGTATATCATAGAGTCCCAGCTTGGGTAGTAAATTGCGTAGTGCTTCAAGACTTGCTGACTTCGTTAATATGTCTGCAATTTGAGATGTTGTTGAAACATGTTGTAGTTTAAATAGTCCAGCTTGTAAATGATCACGAATTAGATGACAGTCAATCTCTATATGCTTTGTGCGCTCATGAAAGACTGGATTTGTTGCAATGTGAATTGCAGCCATATTATCACAGTGTAGCATTGTTTGTCTTGATGGTTTTACCTGCAGATCATTCAAAAAATAATGCAACCACATAATTTCACATACAGTTGATGCCATAGCCCTGTATTCACTTTCAGCAGATGATCTACTGATAGTTGTTTGTTTTTTTTATTTCCAAGCTATAGCTGATCCACCTAATAAGATTGTGTAACCTGTTATAGACCTTCTGGTGTTGGGGCAATCTGCCCAATCTGCATCACAGCAAGCCTCTAGTTGTAGAGGTGCATCTCTCTTGTATAGGATGCCTTTTCCTGGTGCTCCTTTGATATATTTTAGTATCTTTATGGCTGAGTTAAAATGTGATTGTTTAGGTTCTACCAGGAATTGGCTGTGATGATTGACTGCAAATGCAATATCAGGTCTTGTGATTGTCAAGTATAGTAATTTTCCAATCAATTTTCTATAAATTGATGGATCTTTCAGAGAAGCATCATTTTCAGAATTCTTGTAGTTGTGAGACATTGGAATTTTGGATGGTGAGGAACATAATTGACCAAAATCATGTAGAATGTCAAGAGCATACTTCCTTTGTGATAGGAAAATGCCCATGTTGAATTGAGCAAGCTTGTTCATGCGACGCCTAGGCGTCGCCTAGGCGTCGCATATGCCACCATGCGCTCCAGCACATGTAGGCGTTTGCCTTCATGCGCTGGAGCGGGTTAGGCGGGTCCGGGTCGGATCTGACCCGGACCCGCCTAACCCAATAGGTCTGTTTTATTATTTTTTAAATTTTTTTTAAAATTTGTTTTAAATTTTTTTTTTTTAATTTAAATATAAGGCCCAACCACCCATTTAAATAAGAGGTTGAGGGTTTTAAAAAACCCTAACCTCTTTTCTTTCTTGTTTCTTGCATCTTTTTAACCCTAAATTCATAGAAGTCATATAATCTATGTATTTACATTTTAAATTTTAGATTAATAGGTCTATTACTTTGTATTAGTAATTTCATGTTTTAAAATTTATGTATATATTTTTTTAAAATTACCCATATTTTTTAGCAAATGTATATAAGTTCAGGGTAAATTTGCAAAATTTACCCTATTTTCAGGCGACCGCCTAGGCGTCGCCTGAAGCGCCTAGGCGACCATGCGGTCATGGCCATCGCATGACCGCATGGTCGCCTAAAAAACCTTGGAATTGAGACACTTCAATTCCTAGAAAATATTTGAGTTTACCCAAATCTTTTATGTGGAATTTGAGGTGTAAATGTTCTTTTAGTTTTTGTATCTCAGATTCATCATCTCCTGATATGATCAGATCATCCACATATATAAGTAGACAAGTATATGATTTTGCATTTGATTTAAAAAAAAGTGTATAATCAGAGTGGGATTGAGTGTACCCAAATCCAGTCAGTGCTGAAGTAAGTTTTTCATACCAGTTTCTGTTTGCCTGTTTCAGGCCATATAGAGACTTCTTCAGTTTGCATACCCTGGTGTCATCTGATGATAACATTCCTAGAGGAGGGGACATGAAGATTTCTTCAGATAATTCACCATGTAAGAAAGCATTACTTACATCCATCTGATATGTAGACCAGTTCTTGACTGAGGCCACTGCTAACAGTGTCCTAACATAAATAATTTTTGCCACAGGTGAGAATGTGTCCTTGTAATCAAAGCCTTCTATTTGAGTGTGTCCTCTTGCTACAAGTCTGGCTTTTAGCCTTTCAATTTGACCATCAGATTTGTGTTTAACTTTGTATACCCATCTAGATCCAACTATTTTCCTTTCTTTTGGTCTTGGTACTATTTCCCAAGTATCATTCAATTCTAAAGCTGCAAGTTCATCATTCATGGCTTTCACCCATTCAGGGCTTTGGCTTGCTTGTTTGAAAGATGTTGGTTCAGTTGTGATGGAGATTTTGTCTAGGTAATCAATGTGAGAAGTAGATAACCTTTTGTATGTTATGTAATCATGCATTGGATATGATGTACCTTTAGATTTGCCTGTGCTTGTAGCAAATGAACAGAAATAATCATTTAGCTTTGTTGGTGGTTTTCTCTGTCTACTTGGAAATCTTGGATTTGGTGTTTGGTTTGTTTCTGAATTTTGGAGTGTTACTGGCCGGTGGGTCAATTATTTGTGCCAACTCTGAATGTTCCAAATTTGATATTGTTGAATTTGTGTCAGAATCATCTGAGGTTGAATCAAGTTGGTTTATCTCAGAGAGATCAGTGTCAATCAATGGATTTTTGCTTTGATTTTTGTTTGTTGTTTGATTGTCTGTTTTGTTTTCAGATATATCAGTATCCTTATTTAGGGGAAATCTATTTTCATAAAAGATCACATCTCTACTTGTAGAGATGTGGTGGGTATCTAACTCATATATAATGGAACCCTTTTGGGTTGTAGATTGTCCTAGATATATACATTTTCTTGCTCTGGGAGAGAACTTATCTTCTTTTACAAGACAAGTTGCATAACACAAGCAACCAAAGGTCCTTAGACCTTCATAATCAGGTTGCTTGGAATGCATAAGTTCATATGGGGATTTATCTTGAGTCACCCTAGATGGTAGCATATTGATGATGTGGGTGGCTTGAATTATTGAGTATCCCCATAACTCAATTGGTAGTGAGGATTGTAGTTTTAATGACCTAGCTACATTTAAGAGGTGTTGATGTTTCCTCTCAACCACACCATTTTGTTGTGGTGTGTGTGGGTAACTAGAATAGTGGATGATTCCATTAGTTTTTAGGAATTCATCCATTGCTGAAGAGAAAAACTCTCCACCATTATCAGTCCTTATAGCTTTAATAGATTTATCAAAATGATTTTTGATAAGAGCATGCAAATTTCTAAAGATATTGAAACATTCAGACTTCATAGTGATCAAATATGTCCAAGTATATCTAGTATAATCATCTACCACAGTTAAAAAATATTTCTTCCCATGGATTGTTGGAGTGTGAAAGTTCCCCCACACATCCATGTGAAGTAATTCAAATGCATGTTTAGTTCTAGATGCATGTAGTGGAAATGACTTCCTAGATTGTTTAGAAAAATGACAGATATCACAATGTTCATGAAAAGTAGAGTTTTTAAAATCTAAAAAATTGTTCAGAATGTTTTTGAGTCTATCACTTGAAGTGTGACCCAATCTCCTGTGCCATGTTGCTGTTGTAATGGCACCTGCAAAACAGTTTCTACCACTGGTTTGTGGTAGAAGGTACAACCCTTTCTTCATCTTACTCTGACCAACTTCCTTCATCTGAACCTTGTCATATATGAGTGCACAAGATTTAGAAAATTGAACTGTATAGGTATCGAATTGTGTTAATTTGCTAATAGATAGCAAATTAACTTGAAAGGATGGGATGTAATACACATCCTTTAATGTAATATCAGGTGAGATTGAAATATCACCCTTTTGAGACACTGTCTGACTGTCCCCATTGGGTAGTGAGATCTTGAAAGGATCACACTTTGTAAGCTTTAGAAATAGGGATTCATTGCCACTCAGGTGTTCTGATGCACCTGAGTCAACGATCCAGTATGTGTTTATGAAATTTGAAAAGACATTATTAGCATTACCTGAATCTCTGCGCTTGGGCAGGGGCCTTGGATTGTATTTTTCTGAATATAGTGGGAAGCCATAGGGTCCAATTGGATTGTCAGGAGATTCAGCTCTCTTTTCATCACTATCCCAGGCAGACCAGGTCTGTTCAGAGTTTACACTGTTGGCTGAGCCCTGTGCCTTGTTGATCACAGTAGGTGTTGGAGTGGAAGGTTTGGATCTTGCAACAGAAGAGGTGTTCCTAGAGGGATACCCATGTTGATCGAAGCATTTTTCATCACTGTGCCCAAAAGCAACACAGTGGAAGCAGTAATACCTTGTGTTTACTTGCTTGCCACTCCTGTAATATATGGGCTCAGTGGGTGTAGGAGGCCTTTTTCTTTGAGTAGATGAGGATGGAGTGTTTGTAGGCTTAGTTGGTTGGTAGGGTTGGTAGGGTGCTTTTCCTTTGACTGAATAGAAGGCAGAACCTTGGTTGTTTACATTGCTGGTCAGTTGTTGCTGAGCTTCTTCATGAATTACCATTGAGAATACTTTTCCAAAATTAGGTAGTTTATCCATAGACAGAATAGTTGATCTTAACTGTTTGAAATTGTCATTTAGGCCCATCAAAAACTTCCTAACTTTGAGCCTCTCCTCCCTCTCATTTATCCTGCCATTCACATTGCATGTGCAGGTGATGCAACTACACCTTGGGACTTCACCATAAGCATCTACCTCTCTCCACAGAGTTTTGAGGGTAGCACTGAATTTAGAGACAGAATTGGACTCCTGCTGGAGCATAGCTATGTCCTAAGTCAGTTGGAATAAGTGGGTTTCATTTGATTGTCTATACTGATCTCTAAGATCAGCCCATATAATTGAAGCATCATCCGTATACATGATCTGTGAAGCTATCTCTTGGGAGACAGAGCTCCATATCCATTGTCGTATGATCCCATGGCAAGTTATCTATGCCTCATGTTCCTCTGATTCACAATTTAGTGGTTCCTTAATGGTACCATTGACAAACCCTAGCTTCCTCCTAGTAATCAGCATTGTGGTCATCTCCCTATTCCAGGGGTAGTAGTTTTGGCTGCCCTGTAAGATATTGATTATAGGAGGGCCATAATATGTGGATTTAAAGAAGTATATGGAGGTGGGGTCAAACAAGGGACCACCCAGGGGTTTCTTCTGCATAACAGGAACACTCTGAACAGCCTGGGAATTCTCAGCTTCAGACATGTTGAATGTTCTGTAATATTTTTCATGATAGTAAAATTGCATTAGTTCAATTTTGACTAATCTTGAATGAATCAGAGATAGTATATTTAGGTTTAGATCAAATGAATTGATTTTGTCAGTGGTGTTAATCCCACTTTTAGTTTTGTGGTAGTGATTGAGTAACAGCGGAAGTAATATATGATAGATTATCAATTTGATTATGGAGATGCAATCAACAAAGTAAGACATGTTTAAGATTAAATATGACATAGGATGTATTTCATCTGACATAGTAGATGAGCATGCATGTGATGAATGTAAAATAACTATATAAGATGTGTAAATCATGTTTGAGAAATAAATCATACCAATATTTAATTTATTTAGTGATACTTGACAGAGAGGGCAAACATACATCAATGAATGAGTAGCATGTATTGATTTACACATATGCATGGTTAATCCATCTTTGAAACCATTACAGTATATATGAAACAATAGCCCTCCATATGTAGTACCAAACATGGCATGAGATATGTACATTAAGTAGATCTTTATCTTTATATAAAACCTTATTTCTGTTAAAGATAAGTAAATGAGTATATAAAGACATGCAGCATATATCAATATTAATTAATCTAAAGTATTTTGTTAAGAGTTTGTACATGATTAGGTTTTCATAACATTGATGATATGTGGAGTTTAGAAATGATGTAAGAACAACTCTGTGGCGACATGCAACAAGAGATCTTTTAGATCTAAGTCGATAAGCATGAATAGCATCCATAGTATTTTAAGTGAAACCAAAACACACATAGACTAGCCAAGTTTTAGATATACCAGACTTAGTCACGTTTCAGAGAGCGAGCGATGAGAGTTTGACAGAGTCGAAGCAATCGGAACCTTGAAGGCTTGCAATACTGGAACCCTAGCAACGATGATAGCAGCACAGCACGCCAAGAGGCTCTGATACCATGAAGACGATGAGAGACCGGAGTGGAGAGTGTGCGAATCACGGTTAGGGTTTAGATCGAGGAGTCACCGGTAGGACGAGTGAGAGTCGTTTGGAGGAACCCTTAGGGTTTAGGTTTTGATATTTGAAAAAGTAAAAAAATAATATTACAAGTATCTATTTATACTAAAGACTAAATCTAACTTAACTTAATGGGCCAACATCAGTTGGGCCTGACCTAGCTTTAGATTTAAACATCCATAATTTAGACTTAAACTATATTAATCTCAATATATTTTGACTCATATTCTTTCTTTTCATTTTGAAGAACAAAATCTTTAAAATGTTTAGGTTGATTAATTTTCCTTCCATACAAGCTTATTTTTTGGCTTGTTGGTTCTAAAATTTCTTTTTCAGAAGAATTTGTTTGATTTTGTTCTGAATTATTGGTTTGACTATTCTCTGAATTAGTTGTCTGATTATTCAGAGTGATTTTTCCAGAATTCCTTTCTTGGTCTGGAATTTGGATTTGTTTTCCTACTGATTTTTTATTTTTAGTAGGGTTTGTTTTCCCTTGATTCTCTTTTGAATTATGTTCTGAGTTATCTAAAATAGGCTGTCCAGAGTTTATTTCTTGATCTGGATTTTGAATTTGTTTGTCTAAGAATCTTTTTTTTAACAAGATCTGTTCTTTCTTGATCTTATTCTGAATTTTTTATTAGAATGTTTTCTGAGGAATGTTGCTGGTTAGTGAGAATAATTTGTCCAGAGCTTCCTTCTTGGTTTAGACTTTGAACTTGTTTTCCTGAGATTCTTTTATTTCTGTCAAGATTTGTTCTATTTTGGTTTTGTTCTGAAGTATTTTCTGAAAAATACTTTGGACTATCTTGTCCAGAGTTTGTTCTATTTTCTTTTGTTTGAATGATCTCATTTCTTCTGAATGATTCATCTTCAAAACCTATGTTTTTAAAACTAGATGATTCATTATCATTACTTTTATTAGGCTGATCATCTTCAGCTATTAATGATTTATTTTCATCTGTTTTCCTTTTTTCAGATATTACTGGTTTTAGAAAACCTGTTTTGCTACTGATTTCATACTCAGGTAATACTTCAGTTTGTGGTATATTATTTTTTAACTTGCTATTATTTTTAAAATCTGATTTTGAATTTCCAGATTGTATTATATTTGCATCATGTTGATGAATGATTTGATTATATAGATCCTGTAATGGTTTTAGATCTATTTCTTTGTTTTGTGAATTTTTAGACATATCTTTAAATGGAAAGATATTTTCTCTAAAAACAACATTTCTAGAAATATGAAACTTCATGTTTTCAATTTCTAAGATTAGGTATCCTTTTGTATTGGGTGGATAACCCATAAAAATTCCTTTGAATGTTCTTAGTGAGAATTTATGTTCTCTTATGTTTGTGGTTGCATAACACAAACATCCAAAAGTTTTGAAATTATCATAATCGGGGTTTTGTTTATATAAGATTTCATAAGGGGTTTTATTCTCCAATACCCTAGATGGGATTCTATTTATTATGTGGACAGCAATTAAGATGCACTCCCCCCAGTATTCTAAGGGTACTGCACTTTGAAAATGAAGTGCTCTGGCTACTTCTAACAAGTGCTTATGTTTTCTCTCAACTATAGCATTTTGTTGAGGTGAATATGGGCATGAGTACTGGTGTACTATCCCATATTTTTCTAATAATGTTTTAAAATTGTTTGAGGAGAATTCTCCTCCATTATCACTCCTTATTATTTTTATATTTTTGTCAAAAAAATTCTTGACTTTTATTATGAAATTCTTAATACATTCTAAAACCATGTTTTTGGTTTTAATCAAGAAGATCCAAGTTGCTCTACTTAGATTTTCAACTATGGTTAAAAAAAACGAATAACCATCATGTGAGATTATGGGAAATTTTCCCCAAACATCTATGTGTATTAATTCAAATAGATGTTTTGATTTTGCTAAACTATTTTTATATTTTAGTTTAGCTTGCTTTGCAAGTGGGCAGACATGACATTTTTCTTTTATGAAATCTAAACTTTTATTTATTTCTGAATTATTCTGTTTATTTTCAGAAAAAATTACATCATGTTTTCCTATATTATTACAACCATACTCATGAATAGGCTTTGAATTTATAGATTTACACTCTATTTTATTGTTTTTAACTAGCATCTTCATCTTTTCTGATGATAAGTGCCCTAATCTCTTATGACAAATTTCAAAATCCATGGTTGTGTATGCTAGTTCAGGGGATTGTGGCTTCCAAAAATATAGTCCTCTTTGACTTCTACCCTGCCCAATCACTCTCCCTGATATTTTTTCCTGAAAATGACATTCATTTTGATCAAATATAACATTTAAATTTGAATCAGAGGTTAACTTGTTTACTGAAATCAGATTAACCTTAAATTCTGGAATATAGAAAACATTTTTTAGCACAATGTTTTGGGATAATGTTATATTTCCAATGGAAGTGACTTTGCATATTTCACCACTTGGTATGGTGACATAATGCTCATAATCCCCTATTGGGGTTTTATCAAAATGATGGAGATTCCCACTCATGTGTTGGAAGGCTCCAGTATCTATAATCCAATCATTTTTATAATTTGACATATAAAAAGAAAATCTCATACCAGAAGATTTGCTCAAGAAATCTTTGAGCATTAGTAGCTCTTCATTAGTCAGCCCTTGCATCTCCATTGAGGTGGTGGCTTGATTTGCTGTTTCTTGAAAATCCTTCTTTGAGTCATCTTTTTTTTCCTTTTTAAACTTTTTCTTATCACCTGGAAAACCTACTAGATGATAACAATCTTCTCTCTTATGCCCAAAATATTTACAATTTTCGCAATAGAACCTAGTATCTAACTTTTTCCCATTCTTGCTATACATTCCCTTTTTCTTTGGATCATCTTTCTTAATTTCAACCTTCTTTGCAAACATAGCATTTGCTTCTCCACCTAATTTTTCTTTAGAGTTTGTTTTATGCTTTTCTTCTTGTATAACTAAGCAAAAAATCTGATTCATGGTGGGAAGCTCAGGAAATGCCAATATTTGACTCCTAAGCAGAGTCATGAAGTCATCATTTAGACCTAACAAAAAATGATGAATCCTATCTTTTTCCAATTTTTTATTGTAAATTGGAGTGCACATGTCACAAAATTTGCAATCCGGTTTTTTAATTTCAACAAATTGATCCCATAACGATTTAAATTTATCAAAGAAAACAGATACCGAATCACTTGTCTGATTTAAGGTATTAATCTCATACCTTAATTGGCTTGTTTTAGGGGCGTTTTTTTGTTTGTACCTTTCTTGAAGGTCTGTCCACGCTGCATAAGCTGTATCTGTATGAATAAGAGTAGAAGCTATTTGAGGACTTACACTATTAATAATCCAAGATAGGATTAATCCGTTTATCATCTCCCAGTCTTCATACTCTTCCCCTGTCTCATCTATAGGCTTCTTATTCTGCCATTGATGAACGTTGTCTTCTTCCTGGATACTAAGGACAATTTCATCGAATTGGCCCATGCTACATAGTTTTCTTCTCCTCTGAGTTTGTCAGCGACCATCTGTGCTCCTGGATGATCTCCAGCAGTGAGATGATAGGGGGATTATCTTGAGTGATTCTTGTTGTTTTTCTTTAGATAATTCTTGTGTATTGTTCTTGGTTTCTTCAATAATAAGCTCGACGATTTGCTCTCATCGCTGGAATCTCACTACAAGAAAAGAGGTCTACAGCGACGATTTTAGCGACGATTTTGGATCGTCGCTAAATTACAAGAAAGATTTTGAAAAAAACCCGCGATATTAGCGACGATATATTCATATCGTTATATATCGTCGCTGATTATCTTTTTTTTTGTTTAATTAGCGATGATATGTTGATGATCGTCGTTAGATATAACATTTAGCGACGATTTAAAATTTATCATCGCTAATAATGCGGACCTATTTATAAAATTTTAAAAGAATAAGGTATTATTTATAAATTTCCCAAAAGTAATGTTATTTCCCCCCCCCAAATCGATTTCCCCCTAAAACCCCCAAAACCCCCAAAACCCAATTTA
>LFYR01001841.1:306468-321741 GCA_001185155.1 Zostera marina
AAGAATTTGAATTGGCAGTTTCCAAAGCCGTTGAAAAACGAATGGAAGCGTTCGAAATAGAAAACGAAAAACGATTTAAAATGATGGAACAACGGTTAATTGACAATATACATGTGAGTTTAATAAATGTTTTTAAATTAGTTTTTTAAATTTATTAATTTTTGAATATCTTCATTTATTTTCAGGCTAATGCGACAAGCAACGACCCGAATCGTCCATCATCGAGTAATGTTCCTGTTTCTTCTCAGTTGAACCAACTTATTCCATTATCGAGAAATTATTGGGAAGAAGATACTACTTTGAATTCGACACCTCGACCAAAAGGTAAGACTTTAGATATTTCCAATATTGTTCAACAAAAAAATTTGTAAAACACTTACCTCTATTGTAATTGAAACACTTAACTCTATTGTAATTGTAATCTCTATTATAACTCTATTATCTCTAATAAATACTTAATCTAATTTGTGATTCATTTGTGATTCAATATGTGAAATTTGTATGATTGAATGTATGTGATTGGTGTGATCGATTGAATGTATGAGATTGGTGTGAATTGAATTGTATTTGCAGGTATTGAATTGTATTTAGGGTTGAATTGTATTTGCATGTATTTACAGGTGTGATTGAATAGTAAGGCTCTAAATGAGCACCCATATAAATAAAACATTTTTTTTTATTGTATTATATTTTAGCGACGATTTAGCGACGATAAGTTGAAACAGGGAAAATTAAAATTTAACAAAAGCGACGATTTAACGACGATTTAGCGACGATAAGTTGAAACAGGGAAAATTAAAATTTAACAAAAGCGACGATTTAGCGACGATAAGTTGAGACAGAGAATATTAAAATTTATTGAGAGCGACGATTTAACGACGATATGGCGATGATCTTTTTCAAATATTAGCGACGATTCAGCGACGATGCTATTTTTTGGCGCCAAAAAATAGCGCGCGTGTGGGATTACATCAGCGACGATGACACATCGTCGCTGATAATTAGCGACGATATCCAACATCGTCGTTAAATTTTTAGCGAGGCGACCTACAGCGAAGCTTTAGCGACGATCAATAATCGTCGCTGAAACCAATTTAGCGACGATTTTTGACTTTCAGCGACGATTTTTGATCGTCGCTGAAACGCAGGAATCTTGTAGTGTCTCCAGAGCTTTCTTTAGCATTCTCTGATTCATCAGCTGAGTTTTGCATTGCGGAAGCAGTGAGGTTTTTATCGTCGTTACCGGTAGATTATATACCATGTTAAACCTATGAGAGGGAGGCGTGCCGGCGATATTGGAGACTGGAGTGGCCGGAGGTACGCGAGCACTGGGAGCGAGAATTTGGGGGAACTTCTAGGGTTCCTCGAACTAACGAAACCTAGAAGTTAGTTAGGGGATTAAGAGAGAGGAGATTACACTAATCACTGTTTGCATTCAATTAATTAATTACATGTTTAGTTCTCTATATTTATAAGTGATTAGTGTTAACTAACTTGACTAATTAACAACTAACTTGACTAACTATTACATCAATATATCATAAGTATTTGAGTGTAGCCCATTAGCCTTTTAGTTAGTTGGCCCATTTCCGGATTTATTGAAATATTTGCAGTCTTGATCCCAAGCTTTATCGTTATCACATCCAAGTCCATTTATTGAAACTTTTGCGCTATTGCCCTTAAGTTCGTCTGTTATAACTCTATTAGTCTTGGACTTTTTACCTGCACAATATTCTTAAACATGTAATTGCATATATGTCCGGTAAATATAATAAGACTTTAATTCAATTCTAAATTGTATTTACAGGTTTAGTTCTCTTATTTCTTTAAAGTTAGTAATGATTAGTTATTCTTTATTTTTAATCTTATTATTTACAGAATTCGAGATTTTTATTTATATTTTAAGAAACTCTACTGTTATATTTCTCGATGTTTTATTAGGACCTAGATTGAAGAGAAAAAATTTAATATCATTTGAAGATCGGTGTTGTTATGTTAAACAAATTCTTCAAAGAGTTTTTCCTAAAAAATTTGTTCGAGGAGCTAAGAATTGTAAGTGTTGAATCCAAATTTTTATCATAATTCAATATATTTTTTATTTCTTCGTTCTTGGATTAGAATGTAATTTATTATTGTTGCATTTCATTGGTTAGTTCAATCTCGATGTTCTTTTAATGGGTATATATATCCACATTCAATGAAATTCGTAATATACCTCCACCTTCATTTTTCATTAAAATTAAGTCCTTAGGTTTTGATCAATTTCTCAAATCAGTCGATTTGAATGTCAATTCTTACCATCTAGACGATTTGGTGGGTCGATATATTGGTAATTTTCAATTCCATGTCAAGGATAAAATCTTAAGGGTTACCCCCAAGGACATTGGTTATATATTTTCCCTACCTTTTTCTGGTGCCAAAATCCTAGTCGGTAGAAGTGATGATATAAAATATTCAACTCCATTTTGGCGAAAATACTTCAAGGAAGTAACTAGGTAATTTATTATTATTATAAAGTTCTTTTTTTAAATATGAAAAATCGAAATAAATTTATTTAAATTTTGTTGAATAGTGCTATGATCAAAGATATATTCAAATCTGTTGTGCTTTCTATGAATTATAAAGAAGAGAATGTCAATGATATATGTCATTTATGGTTATGCCTATTATATATTCTTGTTTCCCGACTCCGACCGCGAAAACTTTGTTTCCATTGAAGTTATTCTATTATCTCGATAGATTGGAGTACATTTCTAGTTTAAATTGGTCACAATAGATATTTGAACAGATTTTTAATAACATGGAATCTGCTTGCTATTCTGTTCGGCGTCGTGAAAAAAACGGTGATAGAGTCGGTGAATACATTCATGGATGTGCGTTCTTTTTCAATGTAAGATTTAATGTTTTTTTTCAATGTTTATTTTTTTACATAACTTTTCTCTTTAGATATATTGACTAATATCTAATTTTTATTTCAAAGATTTTTTTGTGGGAGCACACAACATTATTTTCTCGCAAATCTCAACGTAATCGCTTTATTTTCCAAAGATATGAGGGAATTCCTAAGATGAAAATTAGAACAATCGCATCTCTTTCTAATAATGAGGTAACAAATCATTATTTTCCTGATGTTATTCAATTTCATTATTATACTGATTTTATTTGTACTGTTACAGGTTTTTGAATTTCCACTACCTTATATGGACCACCACCAGAGGTGTAATATAATAAATATTTAGAATTTGAACAAATATTTTATAATTAAATTCTCTTTTCTAGTTAATCTCATATTTAATTTTCAATTTTTTTATATCTATATTTATGTAATATTATTCTGTTCTTATAATTTAAATCATTCGATGTAGAATATATCATTTAACTCCTCAATGAAAAACCCTTGTACATTAATCCAACCGACTCTACATCAATTTATCTCTCTAAGGAAGAGGGAAAAAAATAATTTCAATGATAAGGTTCTATTCTAACCATATTTGATTTTTAACAAAATTATTTAAAATTATTTTGAGATGTATACTTTTATATATTTCAGTTTGATATGTGCAATCTTAATATCCATGCTTCGACATCAGGAGGTAATAGTGTAATATATTTACTACATGTTGAATAATTTTTTTATTTTAAACTATTAAATATTTTAATATAATAATTCTTATTTTATAAATTTGATCAATAGGTGACTATGACTACCCTAAAGAAATTCATTCTTCTAGTAAATCTTGTAGTCCGTTGAAGCGAGATTTTCAATTATTGGGCATTCTATCTAAGGATTCCACTACTTCTTCAGCTATGGATCTTAATTTGAATTATGATAGTCAGCTGATGTCTATTGATCAACCAAGAAGTGACCGTTCGAATGATCTTGATTTGTTTCATCAACCAATTTCTGAAACTGTTATTGATCCCAGTAAGTCAGTAGCAAAATCGAATTCACAATCCAAGCCTTCTTCATTATCATCAATTTCTGATCTAATGTCTATCGATCCTTCATTGGACATATCTCCATCCACCGTCGATGCATTGTGTTTCGACAATCGGAATCGATCGGTATGTAATGAAGATTTAGTTAATTCAGTTAGTTGATCTTAATCTGAACTATGTTAGTACGAATAAATCCATTGTCCGACTGAGTTTTGACCTTCTCAATATTCTGAACTTATCTGAATAACCAAACACTAATCAGACCGTTAGTGAAGTTAATGATCGTAGTAAGTCAGTTTATAAAACCAAATCAATTAATTCTATCAAATCATTAGGAATTTTACATGAAACTAATTTTACTGCAATTACTCCGACTAATACAAAGGTGAGTTTAGATGGATCACCGTCTATTCCAATTTCCTTTAATCTTTTTGTCAATGATAACTGCAATACAATAGTTATCTCTCATCCTTTAGGACTCAGCAATACGTAGTGCTGAAGAGGTAGAGGCTCGAATTCGTTTTACCAAAATAAATAATTACGAAGATTTGTCTGCAGTTGCTAGATGCATCGATTTTTCTCCCAATAATCTATTGCCACAACCGATTACCCTCATTTCCTCACCATATAAGGTAAATTTCTTTATTGAATATAAGTTTCTTCTTAATATTTGAAATTTTGCAAAAATTAATTTTACTCAACAGAGGAAAGGCAAAAAAAATATTAAACCAGAAAGTATTGGACCATCAAAGTTAAATGACACTAATCATTTGATGATGTTACAATCGTATGTAATTTTAGATACACTTATGTAAATTGGAAAAAATTTATGTATTTTTTAACTTCTACTAACTGTAATTATTTTAATTTCTTAAAGTTACAGATCTAAAAGGTTTGTAGTTGACTTCGATACAAATGTCTCATGCCTTGGTCAACATATTGTTGATGTCATTTATCACAAAGTCTATGATTCGAACGTAAGTTTATTTAGTTTTTTAGTCTAATTTGTTAAAATCGATCCTAATATCAATTATCTTTAGCTTGTAGATTGTTATAATACCATATTTGTTCAAGGATTGAAGGATAAAGGATTTAATACCACGTCCATGATAATTTTAAAATCATATATTTTTGATAATACCGACATACGTTGTTTGACACATGGTAAACCTGATAATGTTGAAGCAATTAGACTGAGGAGGTTTAAAAATGCAGTTACATATCGTCAATGAAACTGGAGAAAAAGAAAAAGAGATTTGGTTTCATTCCTATTCGTACGAATAATCATTGGCATTTCCTAATGTAGTATATTGATCAAAATTTATACGTTCATTACGATTCGAATCATAAGGTATTAGGTAAACAAAATCTCGAAGCATCGATCCCTGCAAATGGTACGCAACTTATAAGTATTTTTTTCTTCTATATTAATATTTTGTCACTAATTACTTTCTCTGAATTACAGATTTTTTTGGTTTAATTACATTATTTGTAATGTACTAAATATCAAAGATCATCAAGATTATCAATTACTAAGATCAATTCCGCAGGAGAAGGATGTTGGATGTAATGGAGGATTACACATGATTAAAGGAATAAGGTCGATTGTTAGTGGTTTAATGAATCATCTTAAATTAAATAACAACGATCTTAGGCTAGAAAGTTTTTATACATTACATTGGACAAAGAAACAAGTGCCGAAGATCAGGAATGATATATTCCAGACTTGTGCATCAATGATGCACTACGATCCGTGGTGATCGTCTACATGTACATTACAATTTCTAGAGTTATGTCCTTGTTGTCTGCATTTTCTACAACATTTAATTTTCGGTATTATTATTTATCTGTAAGACTTGAATCTTGAATTTGCTTTGCTTGACCTTCCAGTATTCTTTCCACTACCTTTTGTTTTGGCTACTTTAGGATTACCAATAACAGTCACTCAATCAGAATTTTCTTTGAACCTCGTTATTAATCAATTCTTTGGTTTCTCTATCGTTCTAACGAATTTTAACTCCAAATTCCCAACTACGATTCTCAATTCTTTTTTCACTTCTTCTGTAGCCATATCCGAAATTTTAGAAATATCTAAACATCTTGTGAGAAGGAGATTCAGTTCTCTCATTCCATCTGAATGATCTTGGGGCATAGTAACTACTGAAACTGTTCTTCTCCATCTATCAATTAGTATCATGTAACTAGGTATTGTAGTTATTCCATTACTTGTCAGCATGCAAATCAGATGTCTACATAGAAATTCCTTGTACGATAGTAAATGACAGCTACACTTTGCAACGTTGTCTAACAATTTGTGTATATATTCTGACAACCAAAAAGTTATTTGGATTCTACACGTTAATAGAAAAATATTAGTTTTCTTATACGTAATTGATGGGGGTGAAACCCGACCAGTACTCCAAGACGCGCAAGCAAGCGCCAAGCGGGGAACTCAAGTGTGCAGAGCTCTGCTTCGCTAGGAATCCTTTCGCTCCAAATGACCTGCCTTTAATGAGTGGGGGGTGCCCTCTATTTATAGGGGTTCTTATGGGGGCAATATGGTCATTTGGGCAGTAACCGCCTAACTGCCCAACTGATCATATTGGGTCCAGGGGTCGACTTTCTAGAGATCGACTTTCTGGGGGTCGACTTTTCCTGGTGATCGACTTTACTCAAAAGTCGATCCCAGGGAAGTCGATCCTCAGGAAAGTCGATCTTCCTAGGATTCGACCTGGGACCTCCCCAACCCTAGAATAGATACCTCAACTCACCTTAGGCTATCCGGACTTCTCGTTGCTGGTAGGTTGTGACCGTGTTCGGGATACTGTATCACCAGTACTCCCCCCTCCTCTGCGTATTAGATACTTTGGGATACGTCTTTTAGTACTATGGTCTGCATGTCGGACCCTGTACTATCAGTATTCCCCCCCTCTTTGCGTGCTGGGATGTGGATTTCTGGTGATGTCCCTGGATGTAAGATCCTCTCTCACCAGTACTCCCCCCCCTCCACGCCTGCGAGGTTGTATCTATGCTTCCACGGAGGTTGTCACGCGATTTTGCCAACTATTGTCCGGTTTGTCCTAGCCGAAGCCTACTCCTTGCACACCTGTCCGGCCTGATTCTCCCGCGGAACCCTGCTTGCCCACCTTGACGCCTTGCCTGAGCTGTCCTTGAGCACTGTTTGAGTTCTCTTCCCTGTGGCGGGTTTTGAGAGTACCCGACCCCCTCCTTTTCTCCGCCTTTCTGCGATAGGGGCTGAGTGTGCTTCCTCGTCTACCCACATTCATCCGTGGGTGAGGACTATTAATTGAATACTTGCCCCCTCCTTTTTTTCCGCCTTTCTGCGATAGGGGCTGAGTGCGCTTCCTCGTCTACCCACGTTCATCCGTGGGTGAGGACTATTACTTGAATACTTGCCCTCTCCTTTTGCTCGCCTTTCTGCGACTGAGGCTAAGTGTGACTCCTCGTCTACCTACGTTCATCCGTAGGTGAGGATTGTTGTTTGAATACTTGCCCCCTCCTTTTGCTCGCCTTTCTGCGACTGAGGCTAAGTGTGACTCCTCGTCTACCTACATTCATCCGTAGGTGAGGATTGTTGTTGAGTATGTCCCTCGTCTAACCTACGTTCTTTCGTAGGTGAGGTTTACTCTTGGACACTTGCCCCTCTGTCTACATTTTTGTAGAATGGGGTGTGTGTTTAGCCGACGTGTCCCCCGTCTAACCTACGTTCTTCCGTAGGTGGGGTTCACTTTTGCCGATGTGTTCCCCGTCTAACCTACGTTCTTCCGTAGGTGGGGTTCTCTTTTGAGTACGTCCCTCGTCTAACACTACGTTTCCGTAGGTGAGGTTTACCCTTTAGCTGATGTGTTCCCCGTCTAACCTACGTTCTTCCGTAGGTGGGGTTCGCTTTTGAGTACGTCCCTCGTCTAACACTACGTTTCCGTAGGTGAGGTTTACCCTTTAGCTGATGTGTTCCCCGTTTAACCTACGTTCTTCCATAGGTGGGGTTCACTTTTGAGTACGTCCCTCGTCTAACACTACGTTTCCGTAGGTGAAGTTTACTCTTGGACTGATGTGTTCCCCGTCTAACCTACGTTCTTCCGTAGGTGGGGTTCACTTTTGAGTATATCCCTCGTCTAACACTACGTTTCCGTAGGTGAGGTTCACTCTCGCCTTGGATGGGATACGCATCCTGACTCTGTTACCATTAAGACTTTCTCTATCCACGTTCTTCCGTAGGTAGAGTTAATTTGGCGTCCTACTTTGTTACTGCGTCCAGTAATAGTAGGAGTTCAAATATCTTTATATGGCTCAGCTCATTTTGCTGCCGTATCCCCGTCCGAGTTGTGGACTTCCACGATTCCTCAGGAGCATTTTGTGTTACACCCTCCTGTCTTGGTGTGCCTCCGCAACTCCAACTTGTCTGGGTTCTTTTTTCTGCACCCCTTTTATGTGGGAAGAAAAAGTCGATCCCTTGTTGATTCTGCTCGACTTTTGCTAAATGTCGATCCCTTAGCGAGTTTGGTCGACTTTTGCGAAATGTCGATCCCTTGTTGAATTTGGTCGACTTTTGTTAAAAAAGTCGATTCCTGATGCTTTTGGTCAAAAGTCGATCCCTTGTGATAAAAAGTCGATTTAAACATTTTTGTCCTTTTGTGCTGTCCTAGGGTCTATAAATAGGACCCCTAGGTTCTTCTTTTCCTTCATCCATCCATGGCTCTTCTTGTGAGTCTCTTTGCTGATTTTATTCAGGGAGAGATTGAGGAGCTGGATCGAATTTTGAATATTTTGGATCCTCGGTCGTCAACCTTGGATCTTCCTTCTCTGCGCCAGCTTATTGTTGAGCGGCAGAGTGTTGCTGTTGCTGCTAGGGAATCCATATTTGAAGAATAGTCTGGTGGCGATCTTCCGCCCGCCTCTTCTTCTGTTGTCCCTCCTCGTGGCCGACGTCGGAGGCGTCCCCGTCGCGGTGCTTCCCCGCTGGATCAGGTCTCTCGCCGCTTACGTCGCCGTATCAATTTTAATTAGGAACCTGTAATATTTTTCATTCATCATTTTTGTGACTTTGAATAAATATATTTTTACCTTTTCCTTTACTCGACTTACACCTTTACTTTGAAGTACGTTAGTGTAACCGATGCTTTCTTTTGGTCAATACCATATTTTTTGTCCTTTTCTGAAGATGTCGGATTTTTTACAACAAGTCGATCTCATTTCTCCCTGGAAATGTCGATGTTGCCCAAAAAATGTCGATCTCATCTTTTTTTTCTGAGGATGTCGATGTGACTGCCGATCCTTTTCTGAAGATGTCGGATTTTTGACGACAAGTCGATCTCATTTCTCCCTGGAAATGTCGATGTTGCCCAAAAAATGTCGATCTCATCTTTTTCTGAGGATGTCGATGTGACTGCCGATCCTTTTCTGAAAATGTCGGATTTTTGACGACAAGTCGATCTCATTTCTCCCTGGAAATGTCGATGTCGCTCAAAAAGTCGATCTCATCTTTTTCTGAGGATGTCGATGGCTACGGATCCTTTTCTGAAGACGTCGGATTTTTTACAACAAGTCGATCTCATTTCTCCTTGGAAATGTCGATGTTGCCCAAAAAATGTCGATCTCATCTTTTTCTGAGGATGTCGATGTGACTGCCGATCCTTTTCTGAAGATGTCGGATTTTTGACGACAAGTCGATCTCATTTCTCCCTGGAAATGTCGATGTTGCCCAAAAAATGTCGATCTCATCTTTTTCTGAGGATGTCGATGTGATTGCCGATCCTTTCTGAAGATGTCGGATTTTTGACGACAAGTCGATCTCATTTCTCCCTGGGAGTGTCGATGTCGCTCAAAAAGTCGATCTCATCTTTTTCTGAGGATGTCGATGTGACTGCCGATCCTTTTCTGAAGACGTCGGATTTTTTACAACAAGTCGATCTCATTTCTCCCTGAAAATGTCGATGTTGCCCAAAAAATGTCGATCTCATCTTTTTCTGAGGATGTCGATGTGATTGCCGATCCTTTTCTGAAGATGTCGGATTTTTGACGACAAGTCGATCTCATTTCTCCCTGGAAATGTCGATGTCGCTCAAAAAGTCGATCTCATCTTTTCTGAGGATGTCGATCATAGTAGTGTGGAATGTCGATCCTGACCTTCTCTTTTGAAGGTCTCGAATTCTTTGGTAAATGTCGACGCCTATCCCCCTTTTTTGGGAATGTCGAACTCATTTTCCGCGGAATGTCGATCCTGTCCTTCTCTTTTGAAGGTATCGAATTCCTTGGTAAATGTCGACGCCAATCCCTTTTCTGGGAATGTCGAACGTACTTTTTCTGTGGAATGTCGATCCTGTCCTTCTCTTTTGAAGGTATCGAATTCCTTGGTAAATGTCGACGCCTATCCCTTTTCTGGGAATGTCGATAGTTTTTCTGAAATGTCGATGAATTTTCCTGGAATGTCGATGCCATCTATTTGGATTTTGGGATTTTTCGCGGACTGGGCCGTCGTGGGCCTGTCGGGCCCGTGGACTTCCCGGCCCAACGGGTCGACCCGGATGAACAGTGCCCGCGACGGTTCGTCTTCGACTTTCCCCTATAAATAGCGGAGGGAGTTCACTTTCTCCTGACTTGTTTCCTTCGCTCTGAGGCATCGACTTTCTTCGCATCGACTTCCAGTTTCTCCGCTTCGACTTCCAGCGTCTCCGCTTCGACTTCCAGTGTGCGTGAGGCTTCGACTTGAGCCTCGGAGGTGCAACTTTCTGGGGTCCGTCTTTTGTTGTCGGGCTCTTCTGAGGTTGCACTGGGTTCGACTTCCTTGGGGTCCGACTTTTCTGAAAGTCGGTCCCTTTCGAAGTTGTTCGCCATTGGACTGTGGTCCGACTTTGTAAGGTTTGACGCCTTGTCATCGACTTTTCAAAGTTGGATCCATTTTTACTGGGATCGACTTCCTGAGATCCATGTCTCTCGAAGGTCGACTTCCCTGGGATCAACTTCTGAGGTCGACTCCCTTATATTGCTAGTTCGATTCCCAGAAGTCCGGATCGACTTTTCTTGGGATCGACTTTTGCCATGGTTTGGCCTGACTGCTCTGTTCTTCGTGCAGGTTTATAATGTCTTCTGACAAGAACTTGCAGCAAGACCTTCCTCCTGATGAGGACCGGGCTGTTGATGCCAGCCCTCAGACTCCTCAAGTTGTCGTACCCGACAACACCGAGGTTCAGGATGTTCCTGCTGAACCGGAGTCTGTTCCAGCTGCACCTGCCGTAACGGAGCCTAGAGCTTCGCCTTCCTCCTTACCTGTTGGAAGTAAGCGGAAAGCTCTTTCCCGTCGTATACGCAAGCCCGTACCTAGTAAGTTACTCATTTATTATCTATTTCGTAACTTACTCTTTATTTGTTTCTTTTTGTTTGTAGGTGCTCCCCACTCTTCCCCCGCACGTTCCAGTTCGGGGTCTTCCACATCTAGCTCGGGAAGCTCGGGTTCTTCCTCAGAGGATGTAGATATTGGAGGAACCCCTCCCTCCGTTGTTAGGACTCCTCCTCCTACCGTTATTTTACCTTCCATTCCTGAGGAGACTCCTACTTCGGGGGTTTTATCCGTGACTACAGACAGTTCTATTCAACTTCCTCCCGAAGTCTGTAGTCAGAACATTCATGTTCTCGAGAGTTCCCCATTGGGTTACCCCCCTGAGACGAGGGACAAATACCCTTTTCCTTCTCCCCTTGAGGAGAAGAGCGCCCCATCCTTCTATCGAGAGATGGATGGTTCTTGGCGTCAGTGGTCCGTTCTCGTTCGCAACGGTTTTCATGTCGTCCCTATCCTTGACCGGGGCGAATACGGAACTGGATATGGTTCCTTCTGTGCAGTCTCTCTGACTGATATTCCGGGCTACCCCCTTTCCTCTAATGCGGGTAGCTGTTCTAACACCCTTTCCTTGGATGCCGCCCAAAGAATTTTGAGGGGTTTAGAGCTTAGAGAGAGAGTGTACTGGGCGTACCCCTCTGAGAATACTGGTGATGTGCCCCCTATTTCATGTTGGCACTTCACCGAATCTATTTCACTAACTTTCCGATCCTCCCGATCCCTTCCTTGGTTAGTGAAATCCTTTTGTATTCTGGATTGTGCATCTCTCAAATGGGTGCTGCCTTCTTTTTCTATGTCAGGGGGTTCATAAATATCCTCCGGGATGCTGGCATAGTCCCTACTGCTCGGCTGTTCTTCCACTTCTTCACATTCCAAAATCCGAAGAAGGGCAGCCCTTTTATTGCGTGTGCCAGCCGCGCTACCTCCATTACTCACTCTGCCCTCTTGAAAGATCCTCCGACCAGGCGGAACAAGAGTGAGTTCATCTTTGTGGATTGCAGGTTATGCCCTGGTAGCAGACTTCTTCCTGCATCCACTAGTGGCCGCAAACCTATTCCTCGTCCTGATCTGACTGAGGATGAGGGAGCTTCCGTGCAAAGGCTGGCCTTTTTGCATCCTATCGCTGTGCCTGTCGGTCACGCGATTGAAGATACTTTTAACCGACAAGGTCTTCCTTTGCCTGTTTTTCCTTTTATGTTTTCTATACATATGCATTTTCTAATTCTGTTTTTATTCCTTGCAGATTTTTATATGCATAACCCTGGAGGTGTCCCTGAACGCGTTGGGCAAAACGAAACAGGCTCCAAGGTTTATGCCGCTGCCTCCAAGCCTTCTGATGCTGATCATCTGAGGCAGCGTGCCCTTGAGAATGCCTACACAATGGCGCATTCCCCTACTCCTCCTGACGAAGTCCACGAACTGAGGAAGGGGAGGTACCTCCGGAGGTACCTAAAGACACTACTCCTGGGCAGTCTCCTGCTGCTTCTAGGCTATCCAACCTCTTCCTTACTCTGTCGGAAGAGGAGCGGGAGAACACAGATAAAGCAACAGAGAAGGAGGCTCAGTCTGAGCGGACTGAGAAAACTACAGAGAGAGATCTCTGGGAGGAGAAAAAGAAAAGAACGAACTCCCCCCCGCAGGACCAACTCATCTCCTCCAAGGAAGAGGAGACACTCCCCCAGGCGACGAACTCCTCCGCGCCGGAGATTTTATGCTGGGGAGTCCTCCCGGGGTCGCTATAACTATTCCTCCACCCGGGAGACACAGCTGCCGGGGTACCAAGGTTTACACCCCCGGAACTACGGGTCCAAGTTCCTTCTGACCCCTGATACGGATACCGCCCGAACTACACTGCGGGCCATATCTGGGTATCCGATGGACCGTACCGTTGAAGAAATAGGACAGAACCTGAGCAACGTGAGTGCTTTTATTTTGATTATTTTTATGAGCGTGTCCTTACCCATTCTTTCTTTTTGCAGCTCACCTATTTGTTTCAGGGCCGCCTCTCTTCCCTGTCTCGTCTTCGTGACTATCAGTCTATGGAAGACGAGTTGAAGAGAGTGAAGCGCCGTTGTAAAGATCTGGAAGGCGAGGTTACGCAAAAGGTTTCAGACGCCTCAACTCTGTCTGCCACCAACAAGAAGTTGGCTGAGGATTGGGCTGCTCAGAGGAATCTCCTGAGAGATAAGGAGCAGGAAATCTCCAAAGTCAATGGAGAGTTGGGGGCTGCAGAGCTGGAATTAGCAGCTGAACATGCTAAGGTCTTAATTAAAGATTCGATTATCGTTGATCTTGACCACCAGCGCGAGAATGTTGAGGCGAATCTTGACTCCTGTCGGAATCAGAACTCTATATTTTCTCACCAACTGAATGAGAGTTCTGAAGAGAACAAGAAGCTGTTGAAGTCGTTGGATGATAATCAGAAATCAATAATGCGACTGGAAGAAATGGACCGGGTAAAGACTGAGGAGGTCCAACGCCTGACTAAGGAAGCTCGACAGGCTACTGAAGAGCTTCAACGCATGATCGCCCATCTGGAAAAACTTAAGGTCGATTATCTTGCCAATGTGCGAGATTATAATGATTTGGTCGACCTGGGTCCTCATGTTTGTCCGGGTTTTGAAGCTGAGGATGTCCATAACTGGGCCCGCAAGTACCCCAAAGAAGCTACCGAAGTTCGAAATCGGGCGCTTGCGGAAGAAGAAGATGATGAAGAAGAAGAAGAAACTCCGGGGGATGATACTACTGCTGCCGTTGATAAAGATTTCTCTACAGAAGATCAAAACAACAACGATGCAGAGGGCTCTAAAGATACACCCCCCCTTTCTAAATAGATTCCTTCCATCTTATCCTTGTAACTTACATTCCTTTGTAATTCATGTTCAACTAATATATGGAATGTTTTCTGAGTGTTCTGATTACTAATAATAGTTAACTAGTTAAGTAGTTTAAACTATTACAAGAGTAGTATAATCCTACTTAATTGTTTAAAAGTACAACTGTAGGTTATCTGCGTGCCAAGTATTAGGGATGCCTGTTTCATCTTCCCGCTTTAACTTGTACGTGCCTGGTCGGAGTTCTTCCTCCACCACATATGGTCCTTCCCAATTTGCGCCTAGTTTCCCTTTAGAGCAGTCTTTTCTGCCGACACTCGCTCTTCTCCATACTAGGCTTCCTTTTCTTATCGCTTTACCCTTGACATTCTTGTCGTGATATCTAGCGATACTTTGTTTGTAAGCTGCATTCTTTGCCTGTGCATTATCCCTAAGCTCATCTACTAAGTCCAGAGTTATCGCACATGATCTCATGTTTTCTTCCATGTCATAGGATAACACTCTGACTGTTGGAATGCTTAGCTCTGTTGGGATTAGTGCTTCCATTCCGTATGCTAGTGAGAACGGGGTTTCTCCGGTGGGTGTCTTTTCAGTGGTTCTAGACGCCCACAGGATTTCTGGGAGTAGATCTGCCCGCGAACCTTTGGCCTGTTCGACTTGTTTCTTCAGTCCCTGAACGATGGCTCTGTTTGTGACTTCTACTTGCCCATTACCCTGTGGTCTATATACCGATGAAAAATGGATTCTAGTGCCCATGTTCTCGCACAATCTCGTAAACTCCCCACCGGTAAACTGTGTACCGTTATCTGTCACTATATGCATTGGAATACCGAATCTGCACATTATGCACTTGAAGACAAACTTCGTTGCTGCTCCTTGAGTTATCTTGGGTACAGCTAGTGCCTCGACCCATTTAGTAAAGTAATCGACAGCGACAAATATAAATTTAGCTTGGCCTGTCGATACTGGAAATGGTCCCACAATATCTAATCCCCACATTGCAAAGGGGATGGGGCTTTCTACCCCTGTTAGCTGAGTTGCGGGATTTCTCTGTATGTTCTTGTGTATTTGACAGGCCTTGCATTTTCTTGCGAATAGGACTGCATCTTTTTTTAGTGTGGGCCAGAAGTATCCTTGCCTTATTAT
>LFYR01001841.1:340214-378933 GCA_001185155.1 Zostera marina
AGTCGAATCATAATTTAAATCTGGAAGATCTTCATTCGGTTCTGGAAGATCTGGAAGATCTTCATTCGGTTCTGGAAGATCTTCATCATTATGATCTGGAATATCTGGAATATTTTCAATCTCATCAGGTCTACCCATCGCCATGCAAACCAAATTACGCATTTCATTTGGTCCATCTTCAACTATATTTTCTATGTTTGGTTCTGAATCGTAAGTTCGCTCACCATGTTTCGTCCATATAACATAATGTGCCAACCAACCATTTATGAAGATGTGTTGACGTAAATCGGCAATTGGAATCACATTTTTATTAGTACAATCTCTACATGGACATGATAAATATCCTTATATAAACCATGACATTTTCGTAAACCATATTGAACAAACGCCGTCAGGCCATCTCTGAATTTTTGGCTACAGGGGCTCAAAGTTAACCAAGCCTTATCAGTTACCCGGATTTCAGACATTCAACTGAAATACATACAATTATAATTGATTATTCAACAATTATTTAAAAACTAACTAACAATCACACTTATAGAAAATCTGATTGTTAATTCTTTTAATTATTAATTAATTAATTATTTAAATTTAATTAAATAATTATTTAATTAATTATTAATTAAATAAATGATTTTAATTTTTAAATAATTGTTTCAACGTTGGATTTTAAATCAAGTTCTTAATATAAAAACTGATTAATGGATTTTCCAATATTTTCTTAATTAATTATTAATTATTAGTTAATTAAATAAATAAATAATAAATAATTAATAATTGATTATTCAACAATTATTTAAAAACTAACTAACAATCACACTTATAGAAAATCTGATTGTTAATTCTTTTAATTATTAATTATTTAAATTTAATTAAATAATTATTTAATTAATTATTAATTAAATAAATGATTTTAATTTTTAAATAATTGTTTTCAACATTGGATTTTAAATCAAGTTATTAATATAAAAACTGATTAATGGATTTTTCAATATTTTCTTAGTTAATTATTAATTATTAATTAATTAATTAATTAATTAATTAATTAAATAATTAATAATTAATAATTGATTATTCAACAATTATTTAAAAATTAACTGACAATCACACTTATACAAAATCTGATTGTTAATTCTTTAATTATTAATTAATTAATTAATTATTTAAATTTAATTAAATACTTATTTAATTAATTATTAATTAAATAAATGATTTTATTTTTTAAATAATTGTTTCAACATTGGATTTTAAATCAAGTTAATGGATTTTCCAATATTTTCTTAATTAATTATTAGTTAATTAAATAAATAATTAATTAATAATTAATAATTGATTATTCGACAATTACTTACAAATTAATTACACTTATAGAAAATTACAATCCTAACCCTAACCCTAACATGGCATTTCTAAACATTACAATCACATAGAAAATTACAATCACATAGAAAATTACAATCACATTATTCAATATGGCATTTCTAAACATGGCATTTCTAAACATGCATTTCATTTTATGGTATTCCAATCTACAATCCTAACCCTAACCCTAATTTCTAAACATGCATTTCATCTCATGGCCTTCCAATCTACATATATAAAATTTCAAAACATGCATTTCATTTTATGGCATTCCAATCTACAATCCTAACCCTGACCCTAATTTCTAAACATGCATTTCATTTCATGGCCTTCCAATCTACATATATAAAATTTTTAAACATGCATTTCATTTTTTAATGTCTAACATCATCAATTCAACAAATGTCCTCAAATTTAATGTCAAAAATTTAAAAATCATAATAATAAATTATTATATTGATCCGCAAATGACTTTCAATTATCCGCAACAAAAATTCTTAAAATTTCCGCAAACGATCAATTCAAATTTCCGCAAATCCTAACAACAAAAAACACCACATATAACACTTATAAAAAATGAACCATATAACACATATAACAATTAAAATTTCCAGCAACCCTAAAAAAAAAAATCCAGCAAAAATTAACCTTTAATTAAAATTTCAGCAACCATATTAACCCTTAAATTAAAATTCCAGCAACCAAAAAAAAAAAAAATTCCAGCAACCATTATCTTTAAATTAAAATTCCAGCAACCATGCATTAACCCTTAAATTCAAATTCCAGCAAACAAAAAAATAATAATAAAACACAACTTATAATCTAATTGAAATAATAACCCAACTCACAACTAGTGCTTTCCTAAACACACACTCATCCCCATCACAAATTCACAATGCATGATTTTTTTTTTTAAATCAAAAGACAAATCATTGGAAAGTATGATTTAAAATCATAAACCCCCAAATCACAAATCAAAAGACAAATCACAATGCATGAAAAGTTTGATTTAAAATTGGAAAGTAACCCCCAAATAAAAAACCACCAAATCATAAACCCCCAAATTAAAAACAACAAAAAAAGAAGAGAAGAAGATGAACATAATGTAAACCATACCTTGAAGATAATTTCGACAATGACCGGAGAGAAGTGGCCGGCCGGATTAGAAGAAGGTAACTATATAAATGATAAACATAAACATAAAAACATTAATTAAATTCTACTACATAAACATAAACATAAAAACAGTACTACATATATAAATCCTAAACATAAACATTACTAAATAAACATTACTTAAATCTCTACATCACAAACATAAACATTAATCCTACATCACAAACATAAACATCACAAACATTACTTAAATCATACATCGCAAACATAAAAACTAAACAACACATTCAAATTAATAACTTAATCATACATCATACATCATATATCAAATTAATAACTAATCATACATCATACATCAAATGATAAATTCAAATTAATCAATAATTTAAACAACACATTAATCAATAATAACTAAAACTAAAAACCATAAACTAAAACACCCAAAAATACATAAACCCTAAAATACACAAATCCCAAATACATAAACACTAAAATAGATAAAACCCTTAAATACAATAATCAAATAAACCCCAAATCAAAATAAATAAATGAAGATCAACATAAAATCAATATTTAACATAAACAATCACAAAATCAATAAACCCCAAATCAAAAAAAGAAGATTACATGAAGAAGAAGATGAAAAACGGGAATAAGAAGAAGAAGAAGAGGAAGAGGAAATAAATCAAAAAGAAGAGAGAAAGATGAAGAAGAAGAAGATGAAGACAATATTTACCTTTGATGATAAAAAAAAACCGACCGGAGGACACCTAGATCGTTGGAGGAGACTTGGGGAAGATTAGGGAGGAGTGGGAACGATTTGGGGGGAAATGTAAGAATCTGAAAAAAAAATTCTTATATAAAAATTTCCCGACGGCCTGGCCGCCGGGAAATACTTAAGTTTCGTTTGACTATGTTTGACTGTACGGGGGACCACGGCGGCGCAAGTGGTAAAAATTAGGGTTTTCCAAAAATCCTGGCGGCCAGGCCGCCGGCTACTGGAAAAAACAAGCGGGAAAAAGTATCCAGCGGCCAAGCCGCCAACAATTTTTCTCCCGACCGTTGAGGATTTTAGTATGCCGGCGGCCAGGCCGCCGGATCACTTCTTCCCGACCGTTGGGGAAATTGGAGCTGGCGGTCAGGCCGCCGGATAACTTCTTCCCGACCGTTGGTGAAATTGGAGCTGGCGGCCAGGCCGCTGGCATTTTTTACAAAAAAAAATTCCGTTAGCCTGGCCGCCAGCTAATTTCTCTCATTTACGAGGGAAAATTATGCAGGCGGACAAGTGTAACCTTCCGTCGGCCTGGCCGCCGGGAGATGGGCGCCAGAACTGCGTTGGTTTTTTGTAGTGAGGCCTCCTCCCAAGGTGGATTGTCGGGTGGTCGAGGGTGTGAGGTCGAAGGTGGACGGTTTAGTTGGTGAAATAGCGGATTGGATGATGATGGTGCCGAGATGTGGGGGGGGTGTAGGATTGTAAGGTGGTGTAGTTTGGGAGATCGTCAGGACGGACGCATTGACGGTGGCGATCAGGGAGCGCACCTCGCGCTATTGCTCGGACCACTGCGATTTCATTAATTCTGACATTTTCCGGAGCATGTCTTCCTAAAACGTTAGCAGCTCTGATCGGCGAATCAATGGGTCATTCTGCTCGGCCATTGGATCGAGTACCACTGCATGAATGGGGAAAGTGCTCTGATACCAGATGATGCGTGACGGGAAGAAGAGAGGAATGCCAGAGAGATTTAGACAAGGAGATAGTCGGGGAACCGGTGTGATTTTATTAAAGGAAGGTGGAATGTAAAATGTAATAAAACAGGACAGCAATTAAAACAGGAAATTGAAGAAACACGGACGCAGCGGAAAGTCGGGAATGAGGAGCTCGGGAGTTGCTACCGGAAGCACAACAGCTGGAGAGAAATAGGACAGGAGTTAGGATGACGGGAAAAAACAGAATCGAGCAGGAGAAAGGGAAGGTGTGAAGCAGGAGGTTACCTGGAGTAGTGGTCGTTGAGATCTGCTTTCCTTGGAGGGGTGGGTGCTCCTTTATAGCTATGTGTTGCCCATGATGGATGGCAATCCATCGGGTCCTCTTCCAATGGGTGCAAGCCCGTCAGAATGGGTTGCATCATAAAGGCAGTATATAGAGTATTAAAATACATTAAAGGAGCACCTGAATTAGGATTGCACTTCACGGGTGGCTCCTCAATGGACCACATCTCAGCCTTCTCCGATTCAGATTGAGCAAGTTGCCCGACAACCAAACGATCAACCTCAGGATTTGCCATATTCTTAGGCACTTTCTTAATATCTTGGAAATCAAAAAAACAACAAACCATTTCAAGATCATCGGCAGAGGCCGAGTATAGAGCATTGGCTTACACTACATGCATGTGAGATTACTTGGTTAGCAATGCTGCTACAAGAAATAGGAACATATCAGATTAGAAAATCGATTGCTCCTAAAATATTCACCGACAGTACAGCAGCAGAGGCAATGGCGAAAAACCCTATCTCACACCAACGAACTAAACATATAGAAATCGATCTTCACACCGTGAGAGACAAGGTTTTAGCGGGAGATGTCATACTGAGACACGTCCCTAGTGCACAAAACATAGGTGATTTTTTCACCAAACCCCTTGGAGGTCCAACATTTAAAAATCTAATCCAAAAACTCAATCTCATTGATATACATGCTCAAAATTCAAATCCAATTAATTTATATAAGGACCAATGCACCTATATATTCAAATCAGGCCCTAACCGGTTTTGATTCGAGGGAAGATATTAGAGATATACCCCTCAATTAAAATAATATAACAAGTATAGTATTATAGTAAACATTATATAGGATCCCTAATACTTATTCACAACTCTTCACATTCTAAATACATCTATTAATCACACACATATATATAAATTCATATTAATAAGTCAACATATAATCAATATTAATTACCCATGATTTATTTCCATTTATTGCATTCCATCAATACACCTCAACCAACATAGCCGTTGGGTGTTATAATCATCAATATATATATCAACCTAAACCTCATTAGTTCTTCACGTACGTATATCCTTAATCTCAAGCTCACACACACACACACAGTTTGATTACTCAAACTGATCACTGCAACTCTCAAATCGTTTCCGCAATTCTCCAAAAGTTCAACCAACAATTCAAGCTGTGGATCTTGGCTTCATCAACCCTTGATCCTACAATATCATTTCATATATACATATTGCATTCATATCATCATATATCATCAGAACATTTCATATATTATATACTTCAAGCTTTATATCTCTATATATCAAAGTATATAATCTATCAATAGATCTGTAGATTTTGACACTGTTGACAGGTGTTGGGATCAAATCATATATGGACTGGAGAGATACGAGAACACGACGATCACCTGCATTAGACATGTGTTGAACTATATATACTTGGGTCGATCATATGGGCAATTTAAGGTAAGTGTGTAACCGGAGGAAGTTGATGAAGCACGAAATCTGCTACCAGTAGGCTCGCGGGGTTGCGAGGAGGGCCGGAGGCTTTGGAGTCCACGACGCACGCTCTACGTCAATGTACCTGCAGAAGTGGAGGGGAATCGGCGACTCTCTTGGGAGTAGGCGATTCGGGCTCCCTGGATTGCTCTGGTGTGGTGTGTGTCAAATGTGATTGACCTGGGAGTAGAGGACCCCCAAGGACCCCTTTTATAAGGTCCTGGGGGACGTTTCCCCATTCATTAGCGTGGGGCCCACCCTATTAAGGTATCCTATTGAATGGTGCCTTAATGGCGTGGGCCCACTCAAGTAACGGCTGGGAGTCGGCGACTCAGGTATGGGAGTCGCCGAGTCAGAGGTGTTATCGCCGACTCCCCATGAGCCAAGTAGCAGTCTACCAGAATTGACCACGAGGCCTAGAGTCAGCGATTCACCCCTGGAGTCGGCGACTTGGTAGTCCCAGTCGGCGACTCCCAGGTGTTGCCTTGAGTACTTGACGTAGACACTTCCTCCGAATTCGTGGAACTCTCCGGGGGTCCGGCATAAAGCGATGGAACCCTAGTCCTTGTTGAAGGGCGTTGCTGGGAGTGACTGACGTAATCAGGCATGTCTCACCAGTACTCCCCCCTGAAGAGAGCACAAGAAACATGCGTGTACCGCCAGTATCCCCCCCAAGCAAGGTGATCCGCATCAAGGCAAGGTGACAAGATGGGATTGAGTCATTGCGCTCACAGCGACACTAATGACTCCGCGTGGTCCATGCACTATCAGATGGACTTATTCACTATCAGAATCTAGTTCCAGGCCAATGGAACTACATGTTTATAGTCCTACTCTGATCAAGAGCGACTTTTGCTGTGTGGATTCTGGCCGAAGCGACAGAATGCGTGGATTCACTATTAGAATCTGATTATGGCTGAAGCAACAGAATGCGTGGATTCACTATCAGAATCGGGTTTTGGCCGAAGCGACAGATCGTGTGGATTCACTATTAGAATCTGATTCTGACCGAAGCGACATAATCTAGTTCACTATCAGAACTGGTGTTTATAGTCTACCCTGATCAAGAGCGACTTGGTGTTCGCAACGACGGTTACCCCATAGGCCGAAGCGCAAGATGAGTCGAGATCATTAAGGTCAAAGCGACAAAATAATCTCCAAATGTTCGAAGAACTATTGAAGTCAAAGCGACAACATAATTCTTAGTCTGATTCTAGCCGAAGCGACAGAATCATGCCTGCAAAACAAAAAAACAACCTGCAAAACAACTATATCAGTCTAAAGGATATATTTATTGATTTACTGACCTTGCCGTGTGGAGCTGCCTTTCATGCTGCTTCTCCTTATGCTCAATAAATCCTTGATTGATCTGTCCGAAGTGACAGACCTATCATGCTTAAAAATGTGACAGCTTCTGGCCGAAGAGACAGAAGTGCCGGGAGAACTTGTGATACTCCCCTTGGATTTCGACGACTTCTGGCCGAAACGGCAGAAGTGTCGGGAAGAGCTTGTGATACTCCCCCCTTGAGATCATTGAGGCCGAAGCGTCAAAATGACCTATGATCTATCGAGGCCGAAGCGACGAGATAGACCAACTCACTATTAGAGTCTGACTCACTATCAGAGTCTGGTTCACTATTAGAACCTGGTTCACTATTAGAACCTTTCCTGCAAAAAAGAAAACATCCTGCAAAACAAATAAATCAGTCCAAAAACGCATATTTAACTTATTGAACTTACCGTGCGATTTTACCTTCCCTGATGCCTCTCCTTTGCTCAAATTGATCCTTGGTAAATATGACCGAAAATACGGATCTTACCGTGCTCAATTTTTTGACGACTTCTGGCCGGAGCGACAGAAGTGTCGGGAGAGTTTGTGATACTCCCCCCAAAGTGTGACAACTTCTGGCCGAAGCGATAGAAACGTCGGGAGAGCTTGTGATACTCCCCCCGAAATGTGACGACTTCTATCCAAATTGACAGAAGTGTCGGGAGAGCTTGTGATACTCCCCCCGAAATGTGACGACTTCTATCCAAATTGACAGAAGTGTCGGGAGAGCTTGTGATACTCCCCCCGAAATGTGACGACTTCTATCTAAATTGACAGAAGTATCGGGAGAGCTTGTGATACTCCCCCTCGAAGAACGTGCCTTTGCGACACACAAATTTTTTGGGATGAGTGTTTTTCGAAGTATGCGACTGTCGGTGAGCTATCTACTGTTTTTCCTTTGTTAATCTTTCATATAAATTACCCTTTAAATTGTAACTAAGGCCCGAAACTAGATTCACAAGTCGTAATTTAGCCGCTCTGGACGTAAATTAGACTCTGCTAACCCTATCGCTAGCCACTCTGGGCGTAGGCTTGGTCGTACGAATCGTAGCTCAGCCTATGGTTAAATTTACGGATAACTTATACCTCCAGATTAACGTGGAGTTACCAGAGATAGAGCAGACGACGAATCGAAAATATTCGACACTCGAGGGTTAACTTGTAATTTGGAACCCTAACGATGGAGAGAGCTTGTGATACTCCCTCCTGACATGTGACGACTTCTGGTCGAAGCGTCAGAAGTGTCGGGAGAGCTTGTGACACTCCCCCCTTGAATTTTGACGAAAACATGCACTTGGGGCAGTTTTGCTGTTATTTTACCCGGAGTCGGCGACTGGAGGCTATCAATCGGCGACACCTAAGGTCTGGGTAACTGCAGAGGGCATTTTGTTTTTTACCCTTGTGAGTCGGCGACTCCCTCTAGGGATCGACGACTCCTAGCGTAACCGTCGGATCTTTTTGGGAGATCCTTGGGATATTTTGGGGAATATACAGGGAATATATGCAAAATCTCCAAATAAGGAAATGTATCTCACAGTACTGCGAGATTATGTTTGGAGTCGGCAACTTCTTTGTAGAGTCGGCGACAGTGGCGTGATACGGGGGATTTGGAGATCGATTCCCGATCTCAAATTTTGTAAATTTCGGATTTTCTAGGGGTTTTTTGCAATTTTCCCAGGGGCTATAAATAGTGAAGAGTTCTCTCCAAAACCTCACAACACTTTTCCCCTTCTCAATCGCCTAAAACCCTAGAATTTTCTGTCGCCGATTCCCTTGTTACATTTCTTGAATCGACGATTTCCACGCAATGTCTTCCCCCGATTCCCATTTCTTGAACGAATCTGAAACGTCAGCCTTTGTTGCTGAGATGACGGCTGGTTTGGATGAGGTGTTGAACACCGTAGAGTCGCTGATTCCCTCTTCTGACAGAGGGTTTGAGTCGACGACTCCGGGAGTTCCACCTTTTGTTGTGGACATGAGTGCCTCTGTGCACGAACTTCTTGGCGCTTCGCCAGTGTCGGCGACTCCCCTTGTGGAGTCGGCGACACAGTGCAGGGCCCTTGTAGTTGTGCCATAGCCTCTTGAGCTGGGAGAGATTCCCGAGTCCTCTGTGTCGGCGATTCCCATCGTGGAGTCGGCGACACAGATTGGGCCCATCAAGGGAAAATCTTTCAAGCGGAGAGGGCATGGCTCAAGTGCCATTGGGTCAGCAACTGCTGGCCGTGACTCGCCGATCCTTCTCATTGGATCGGCGACTCGAGGGCCTGAGTCGGCGACTCCCATGGAGGTTGATGACTCTTCTGCGCGCCACACCGCTCCGTTGGTCGTAAACACGGAAGGTCATATTGTGTCGGGACTGAACCTGCACCGGGAGTCATTTGTAGGTGATGGCTCTCTTAGACGCAAAAGAAGACGCACCACTGGTAAGGGCAAAATTCATGTGCCCGAACAAGATGAGGGGGTCCCCCCACCTCTGAACGTAAACTTCGAAGAGGCGTTGCATGTAGACCGTGGTGCTTCCATCCCACGCCGTAGAGCGAGCCGGCGCTCTATTGAAAGAACTCCGCCACCTCCCGTGGACTTGGATTCCAATCGAGATCCGGACCTCGATTTGGACACATACATTGGAGCTTTGAACCCATCTGGGTTCACTCACTGTGAGGCTGCCGTGAATGGCGAACCAAGGTTTCTCCCTATAGGCCACTCCGGGGACGGCGAGTTTGAGCAAGTGATGACTCACGCAACCTTGGATGGTTCTGATGGACTGAACCCCCCCTCCAACCTTAACGCGAGCGACGCTCGAGGCTTGTTATTGGGGGTTCAACTTTCTGGGCATCTGCGATTCTGGATATCGCGCTATCAACCTGCGAATCTTCCACCCCCGGGATTCAAGGCTATAACACGGATCTACTTCAAGCACTTCTCCGAACTACCGATTCCAGAGATAATTAGTGAAGTGCTTTTTACTTTTGAAGTGTCCCTGTCGCAGCTCCCGGCGAGATTCTTCGTGATCCTACGTGGTTTTCTGAACATCTGTTGGGGCCTGAATATCAATGCAACCGCAAGCTTGTTCCTTCACTACTACAAGCTTGTGAAGGAGAAATCAGGATCTGGTCGCGTTGGCTTTACGCGACGCCACTTTGACAAAAATATCGTCGATGAATTACCGACGAATTTTGGATGCAATTGGAAGAAGGAATTCTTCTTCATCACCTCTGAGTTTCTTCCCGGGAGTCGGGAAGCGTGGAATGATCCCCATCGAGTGCATATGAATGCTTCGATTGAGTTGACTACGAGGGATATTGAAGCCTCTGATCGGATAGCGCGGACTTTGACTGAATACTCCGTGCCGCGCGGTGTTCCCTTTGTCCTTTGCCAAAGGGAAGACTTCACTTTTGAGGACGTGGAAGAAGCTCAGCAACTACCAACAACGAAGGAGTTGGAGGGCGGAAAAAAGAGATCGCTTTTATACTTCGACGCCGCTCCTCTCTACATGTGCAAGCGGTTCCGAGCGGGCAAGCTCATTCGATTAAGGAAGAAGAGCAAGCGTGTTGAGCCTCGTCGGACCTTCGAGAAGGGATCAAGTTCTTGCTCTGCACAGCCACCCCCTACTGGTTACGTGCCCTATACTTCTGGTGTGTCGCTTTCCGATTTCAATGCTGATCCTGAAACTAGGAGGGAAGCGATGTCACTTCTGATGGGCCAGTCTGGGACGTGGTGTCGGAGCGAGTTGCTCAAACATATGACCGCCGCTTGCTACATGACACATGCGTACTATCATTCTGACTCCATTCATGATGTCGAGAAGATTCAAGAAAGATACGACCAACTCGACACAAAGTTTAAAGAGAGCGAAAGGGCCTTGGACAAGCTGAAGAATGTGAGGTCCCGGATGGAGAACCTGCGTGACAATATTCTGCCGAAGAAGGACAAGACGATCGAGTCCAAGCAGAAAGAGATAGACGAATATGTCGCGAAGATATTGGGACTTCACAGAAGTATAAGAACAAATTAATCTTTACTGACAACAGAGCTAGCACGACGTATAACTGTGGATGTGCGTATTGTTTATGATAAATCTATGAATTGAAAAAACAATGTAAACGATATCTTTATTAAGCAAACAACCCAATTACTCAACTAATCATAACTGAAATAACTACATGTTATTTCACTTATATTATTCAACTATCACTATTACTCTCATAAAATCTAAATTTAAGTCTAAAAAATCAATTGTGAATGACTTGTTATTTGTTGTATGAGATAGATGAAGTACCGAAAATAACCCCCAACGATGTTACTTAATAATGGATTTGGATCCCAAATTAGGTATGACGAGAGATACCTGAAAAAGGGTTGAGGAGTCTGGTCGAGGTTCGTTCCGTAGGGACAATTATCTATTGGGATGGACGGGTGGCGGTACGGTGGCTACCCTACGTTTGCTCTATGTCTGACTAGTCGATTTAATTGATTGCTAACGAATCCGACCCTTTATTTCTTTCGGGAGGAGGAAAAGGAGGATGCTTTCAACAACTATAGTTGTGTGGGAGTGTCGGTCTCGGGTGGACACGAGCACATGGTGGGAGGAAACAAATCTCAACCTTTTTGAAAGGTTTCTGAAACCGAAATAAGAGAGAGGGAGGTGTAGAAACCTAATACTAGATATACGAGTTTTTTAAAGAGTGTGTAAGTTACCTTTGTTTATATCATGAGTTGTATTATTTATAACATTCGGACGTGTCTCTATACAGGGTCAGGTTCCGCGTCATTGGGTGCATAAATAAAAATTAAGAAGTTTAAGGTTGAAAAGATAAAAGTAATAATATTTTAAATGAATTAAACGGAAACCCCTAATTCCCTAATATCTGACGAAGTATATAAAATCCTTTCATCTACTCCGTCTTCTGTTAATCAGTGGGCACAGCTTCTTCAGTATCATTTATTGTATCAGCCAGCTTCAAGGTATTCTTTTACTGGTAACTATTGACATTAGCCAAACCATATCATGACTGGGAGAAAGATGGTTGCTTGCGATTGGGATTTTTGGGTCGAAAAATCACTTGAGGTTCTGTTCACTCGACATCATGATCGTTCCCTCCGACCCATCTATATGGAATTTCCATCCGTCGACGATGTAGAGATCTTCGATGGGCCGGGACCATGCGATAGAGCGTCAGTGGAGGTGGTGGTTCGAGAAAAGGATTTCGATACTTGGACAGGAGAAGAAAAAAACTCCGTCTTTCCACCTGGCAAGTTCAATTGTTTGATTTGGAATTGGCTTATTTGAAAAATATCGATTTGAATTCTTTCTTCTACTGCTACTTCTTTTTCTATCCTCGTCATTCGCTGTTAATTGATTTTTGATATTTTTTTATTAGTGTAGGAGGCAGGGATGAAAATGCCGAGAAAATGGGAGTGGATCCTTCCAAAATGAAGCGATTACTTCTCTTCTCAGGAAACGATTATTTAGGTCTTAGTTCGCATCCATCCGTTCGCAGAGCTGCTTCTAAGGTTTAATCTAAATTTCACAGTTACCCATGTGAAACTCTAATAGATTTCTTCTTTTGACTTTTGACCTTAAATAAGGATTTTGGATTCTACACTTTCGTGTTTCCCCTTCTTGATTACATCCTTGAGATAGAGGAAAATTTTCTCCCTAGGTTATATAGAAATCCTACGAGGAGGACTGACGATATAGTTTTTTGTGTTAATATGACTTGAGAGCTGTAACTCTGAAACCTAAGTAGCTAAGGTTTATGTTCATTAGTTCTAAATTCTAACATATAAACATTTCAAGTGGCAAATATATTAAGATTAAGAGAGATAATATGGTATTTTTAACTATTTTTAGCATGCTTATATTCAAAGATGTCATATAACTTATATTAGTACAAAATATCCGTAAAATTCTGGTGAAATCATCCACATCAAATTTTGGTGTGGACATGCTCCTAAACGATATACGTTATCATAAACAAAAGTAAAACATTTGATTTTTGTACAATGTATCTCTTTTAGTTTAGGCAATGCATTTATGATTTTATGTTAGTTTGGGATCATTGGGAAATGTATTTTCGATGACTATGTATATATATTACATGATTAGTAAACTCATTTTTTTCGACGACTAAGATCTATCATCTGATTCTTCACAACACGGTTATTATTATTTTCTTTCTTATATTTGTTTTGAAATTCAATCAAGGCAGCTGAAGAATGTGGAATGGGCCCTAGAGGATCTGCTTTGGTATGTGGCCACACTACCTATCACAGCTTATTGGAAACTGCACTTGCAGATTTGAAAAAGAAAGATGTATACAATTTCTGTCCATTTCTTTCCTTTGATGCTATAAATATTTTATACCAAAAGGATCGTATTTAGATATTATCATATTAAAACCTAATAATATTTATTTTATCAATTCCAGTGATCAATTGATAACACAATTTTAAACTTGATGTGATATGTGTCTTTTAGGCTTGCCTTTTGTGCCCAACTGGGTTTGCAGCCAACCTTATCTTCATGTCAGCTCTTGGAAGTTTATGTACACTTTTAGCTGTTGATAAGAAACCATCCATGGAAGAAAAAATTGCTATATTTTCCGATTCTTTAAACCATGCATCGATAATTGATGGTATTCATATGATCCAGAGGCACCAAGTGGTGCAAATATTTGTTTATAGGCATTGCGATACTGTCCATCTTGATAATCTAATGTATGTATCATACAACGATACATTTATAATATTTATTTATTCATTCTGTGTGTGTATGGCACATAATTGATAACATTTCTTTTTTTTTGATGTTCTTAGATCACATTGTAAAATAGAAAAGAAAGTTGTTATCACAGATAGGTACACTGTACGCCTCAAAACATATTGTTCTTAATGAAATATTCTAAAACTTCAACCACTTATTATGATTTTGATCATTCTCATGAATTACGATGCAGCATTTTTAGCATGGATGGTGATTTTGCTCCAATTCTACAACTTGTTGAATTACGTAAGAAGCACAAGTTTCTACTTGCTATCGATGATGTTAGTATTTTAGTCACATGACCACATGACTCAATTATAAATTTATAACAATGTTCCATTGCATCTGATGACTCATATTTGAAGATAATATTAATTTAGGCACATGGAACATTTGTATGTGGTAAGAATGGGGGAGGTGTTCCTGAGCATTTTGACTGTGAATCAGAAGTTGATATATGCATCGGGACTCTAAGCAAGGGTGCAGGCTGTCTTGGTGGTTTTATTGCTTGCAGGTAAATAAGTGATAACGATTATTGCTCTTTATGATTTTTTAGATAAATGTCGAGAGGTAATTTTGATAATAATTAATGACATGTATGTTTCAAAAGAAATTTGATGTTTTGTTGGGTTTTTAGATAGTTTGATTTTTAATGAATAGTTTAAGTGTATTAAGTGTCAGCATCTAAACTTGTCATTTCTTAACCCACTTCTTAAAACATTTGAAATTTCAGATATGTTTTACGGTTTGATTTAAAGAAGGAATGTATTTTTTTTTTTAGTGTAGTTTTTACTCTATCACCTGATTTGTTTTGCAGCAAAAAATGGAAACATTTGCTGCAATCAACTGGCCGATCATTCATATTTTCAACTGCTCTTCCCGTACCAATAGTTGCAGCTGCTCATGGTATTTATTATAGTCTTATGTGTCTATTATCACTTTAAATTTTTTGTTTCGTATTGTGCATTAATTCATTATCATTCTTTTTATATTCAATAATATCGGGAGATTACATTTGAAATTTCATAACATTAAAAAATTCGTATTTTTTTCCAGCTGCAGTTGTAGTGTCAAAGGCAGAAAAATGGCGAAGAAAGGCATTATGGAAAAATGTCGAACAGTTTAACCACTTGACAAAATTCCCCGTCACTAGTCAAATTGTTTCCATCATTCTCGAAAATGAAGAATCCACACTTTCAGCTAGCAAGTTGTTTCTTTTCCCTCATGTTAATTTCATTTCTATTTTAAAAGCAATACCTTTTTCTTTCTTTGTTCTTCCATTGATAAATATTTTTATCCAGGTACCTTATGAAATGCGGATTTCACGTGATTGCCATCAGACCACCTTCGGTGCCTCCAAATTCATGCAGGTTGTAGTGGATATGTTACCCACTTACCGTTTGTTTAGGTTGAAGTTGATCTTTAAAATTTAAGAGATGGTTTGTGGATTGATGAATGCAGGTTGAGATTGACAATTTCTGCTGCACACACAGAGAATGACATTCAAAGTCTTGCAGTTGCATTGTCACATTGTGTTGGAGGGAGATATTCTGAGATAGCGGCCAGTCAAAATTCAAAACTGTAGATAGAGACATTACAGTCTTCTGGTTGATCACATATATTCAATATGTATGCTATTTTCAATCTTTGCAGTGTTCTTTTAATTTAAAAAGGTTTCAAATTAATAACAGCAGCAGCATAACTTTCTTTTACCATTTAGCGTTGTGTTTACCGAGAGACAGCAAATCGAGGAGGGGGAGGAGACGATCTCTGGGGAGAAAGAGAAGAAAGACGACAGCGGAAATTTGGGAGGAAGAAGATTCTTTGAGGTTAAGTTGATTTAACAAAGCCAAAAGATGGTCGGCTGCTGTTTAAGGTTTAGAGTTTTATGGACTGATTGACTGAGTTAATTATGTTTTAGGGATCCATTGATTGTTATTTGACTAATTGAGATTGAATTATTTATGATTTAGGGATTTCAATTTTTTTTAAATGTCGAATTTTATAATAAAAGCATAGTTCAAAATAACAGAAATAAAGGAAAATAAAAACTAAACTAGTGAAAGCAAAGATAACAATTTGAGATTTACTCCCCTACTTATGCAGGAATTCTCACCATTTTTGGATTGCTATTTCTTCCTGTCTTGTTCCATGTGTCCGTCTTGTATCGACTCTCGTTATAGACGATTGTCAAATCCTTCAGGATATCCATATTTCTCAGACTTGCCGGCCTCATTGTTTGCTCCTTATATCTAGCATCGCGCTCACACCACAAATGCCATACAAAAACTACTAGAGCCTCCCTCCCAATGCAGACCTTGACAAGGCGCTTGCGGCTTGAATAGTTGGATTCCTCTTATCACACCAATTCTTATATCCACAAATGAATTTTGAAGCACCTCCATCATAATGCAGAGTATCGAATTAATAATCCCACAGATCCCAAGGCTCATTCCAATATGTTTGGAATGAGCATTTTACAAAGAATGTGTGGTAGGCCTAACCAAGGTTGGGCCTCACATCCTTCTCTTTAGAAGGATCTTACACTCACACCAATGGGGTTGTCCATCACCTTGGTGTGTGTATAAATGAGGTAGACCACACTGAGAATCGTTTTTTTTGCTACGTTGTTTTATCAAGGTATTATTTACCTTACCAAATCTACTTTACTCTTACCATTCTTCATTTTCTTCTTCTAGATTCTTCTTCTTATTGCTTGCTATTAGTGACATTGTTTCTCTGATTTTCTTGGAGGATTCCAAGATCTCAATTACTTAATCTTTCTTGATTGAGAACTCACTTCTCAATCACAGTATCACTGTTTTCAGCCGGTTCTGCACTAAGTGGTATCAGAGCAAGGTCATGGCTGATAATGTATCCCGTGAGGAGTGGGAGACACTGAACAAAGTGATCTCCGATCTGTCCATCGCAATGAGAGAGGGTCTCCAAGATCTGCGGAGGGAAGTGGCATCATAGGCCGGCCCCCCACCCGATCCTCCAGAGCCGCCCAATCCGGAGAGGCTTGTGCAAACATATCAGAGGCGCCCGCACAACATTATTGCCGAGCGCCAAGATGCACGACATTCATCAGACGTACCGGAGACGGAATTCCGACCCTCCAATTCTCACGTACCAGCGTCGCCACCATAATGCATTGGATCAATTTGCGGACCTGTTGGATGAAGAAGCTACACTTGCTAGCAATATCAGAGGAGAACACAACAACCATTCAGCACTTTTGAAGAGCAAAAGGATGATAACGATCCGCACTTCCAGAACCGAGTGTATCACCGTCGAGGCCAGTATGAATTCAAGCTAAAAATGGACATCACACAATTCAATGGCTCAATACATATAGAGGATTTTATCGATTGGATGACAGAGGTTGAACGTTTTTTTAATTATATGAATATCGAGGAGGAAAGGAAGGTCAAGCTAGTAGTGCTAAGGTTCAAAGGTGTTACGTCTGCATGGTGGGAGTACTCTAAAAAATAGGGCTAGGGCCAATAAAACTCCAATTCAAAGATGGGAGAAGCTAAAAAACTTATTACGGCAACACTTCCTCCCTAGCGACTATAAGGGTGTCCTGTTTACCAAATTTTATCAATGTAATCAAGGTGTAAGAAGTGTTCCTGAGTATGCACGTGAGTTCCACAGATTATCCTTACGAAATAATTTGAGTGAGACAGAGGAACAACTTACTGCTAGGTTTGTGCAAGGTCTGAAAAGCAAGTTCCAAGAAAAATTAATTTTGCAGCTCCAACACTCGTTGATGGAGACCATTAGGGTGGCAAAACAGCTCGAGAACAGGGGGCTGAAAAATTTCCTAAATTCAGCTATGGAGGTCCTTCAAACAGGGGGGGACAGGTCAATGAAAAGAGTATCTTGCCAACACCTGAGGAGGGGAAGTTCAGAACTGAAACTGTGAATGAGCAGAGGGGGGAAGGACTGAAAATCTAAGTAACATTAAATGTTACAGATGCAACGAGTGAGGTCATAAATCAAACACCTGCCCCAAACGTGCAGAAGCTCATCTAGTCAGTGGGAAAGGAAAACAGATAATGGAAGGAGAGGATAGTGATTTTGGTGATGAGTACGATGATGAATCACCACCTGATGAGGGTCCTAGATTGTCATATTTAATTTACAGAAGTTACTTTACACCTCAAGTTGATGGAGAGTCACAAAGAAACAACTTGTTCAAAACTCGAGGTACTGTGATGGGCAAAGTCTGTGATGTAATTGTGGACAATAGCAGTACAAATAACCTTATATCAGCAAAGGCAACCAAACAATTGGGGCTAAAAGTGGAGGATCACCCAAGGCCTTATAAGGTAGGGTGGATTAAAAAGGGAGATTATGTTTCATTGGAGGTGAACAAGTCTTGCATGCATGGTTCCCTTGTCTATAGGGAGGAGGTACAAAGATGATGTACAATGTAATGTGGTGGACATGGATGCCACCCACATTCTCTTGGGAAGGCCTTGGCAGTTCGATGTATATGGAAATCACAATGGTAGGACTAACCAATATGTGATTAAGGTGGATGATGTAAAAATAGCTTTGTCACTTCTACCACCCGATTCAACAGTGCGATCTGAGAAGTCAAATTTAATAATTCAGGCTCAAACTGATTTCAAAAGGGTACTCAGTGTCAAAGAGGAAGGGCTGGCTGTGGTTGTAAATGAAGAAAAAAAGAATTAAAAAAAAATGTTATACCAAAGGTTGTAGAAAAGATTCTGAAATTATTTCCAACAGTGAACATTACTGAGACAGTTAAGTTGCCACCACAAAGAGCAGTAGACCACATAATCGACTTAGAACCTGGTGCTTCACTGCCCAATCTAGCACACTATAGATTGAGCCCAACTGAAACTGAAATGTTACAGCAACAAGTTGAACTCATGAAAGAAGGACTGATTCGACATTCTATCAGTCCTTGTGCTGTTCCAGCCCTACTTGTCCCAAAAAAAAATGGGGAATGGAGGATGTGTGTTGAAAGCAGGGCTATCAACAGAATAATAATAAAATACAGGTTTCCAATTCCCAGATTGGAGGAACGGTTGAAGGGATGTTTTAGTAGGTGTCCAATAATTTTCAAAGCTAGATTTAAAAAGTGGGTACCATCAAATAAGAATAAGGGAAGGAGATGAATGGAAAACTGCGTTTAAAACAAGCAAGGGGTCTATTTAAATGGCTAGTTATGCCATTTGGAATGTCAAATGCTCCATCTACCTTCATGAGGCTCATGACTGAGGTATTGAAAACTCTTTTAAATATATGCACTGTTGTTTATTTTGATGACATACTTGTCTTTAGTAAAGACAAGGAAACTCATCTTAGAGATTTGAAAAAAGTGCTGAAATTATTGGCAGACAACCACCTACAGCTAAATAATCAGAAATGTGAATTTTTGGTTCATGAACTGTCATTCCTGGGGTATATAGTGGGTTGTCATGGTCTGTAAGTTGATCAGCATAACAACAGCCATGGATACTTATGAACATCCATGGTTTGTAAGGTCACCCAATTGCCTTCCACAGTGAGAAGCTATCAAGTGGCAGAAGAAACTAGACCACTTATGAACAAGAGCTCTATGCAGTTGTAAGGGTGTGCAACACTTGTGAGCCCTATCTCATACAAAATGAATTTATAATCCAAACAGATCACATGGCATTGAAACAGGTGAATAACTCAAAAAATTCCAATAGAATGCATGCTAGGTGGATATCATATTTACAGAGGTTCCACTTCACATTAAAACACAGATCGGGGGCTAGCAATAAAGTAACAGATGCATTGAGCAGGAAGAGCACAATGTTGACAGTATTAAGAGCCAAAATAAATGATTTTCAGAGATTAAAAGATTTATATATGGATGATGGAGATGTTAGTTCCATTTGGAAATCATGAGGGAGGACAACCCATCAGGAAATTTTAATATTCAGGAAGATTTCTTAATGTTCAAAAACAAGCTTTGTGTACCTTCAGATCCATTGAGAGAACAACTGATTGCAACATTACATGCTGAGGGACTAGCAGGTCATTTAGGGAGAGATAAGGTGACATTACAGCTGAAATCAAGGTTCTATTTGCCAAAAATGGGAAGTCAAATTGAAAAATTCATACAGACTTGTCAAGTCTGTCAACAGGCTAAGTGAACAAAAAAAATACTGGGCTCTATATTCCATTACCCATACCTAAAGAACCATGGGTAGACCTTTCAATGGACTTTGTCCTAGGACTACCAAAAACAAAGAATGGTAGTGATTCAATCTTTGTAGTTGTTGATAGGTTCTCTAAAATGGCTCATTTCTTGGCATGCAAAAGAATAAGTGATGCAGTACATATATAGCTCAAATTTTCTTTAAAGAAATTGTCAGATTGCATGGAGTACCAAAGTCAATAGTGTCTAACAGAGACACTAAATTTCTTTCACATTTTTGGAAAACTTCATGGGAGAGGTTCAGGACTAAATTAAACTTTAGTATTACATGCCATCATCAGTCTGATGGTCAGAACCAGAAAGGTTGGGATAATGGGATGCATATTTACCTCAAGCAGAATTCGCATTCAACAACATGGTAAATAGATCCACTGGGGTCAGTCCCTTCATGGTAGCATATGGCCATCAACCCAAACAGTCCATGGACATTGCTGATATTCCTTCAAATCAACCTATAGTGGAGGAACTGATTCTGAAGAATAAAGAAATATACAAGGAAGTAGAGGAAGCTTTACAAAAATCTAAAACAATGTATAAAAAATGAACTGATAAAAAAAAAAAAGGAGGAATTTCTATTTTTTTTTTGCAAATATTAAAAGTATGAGGAATTTCTAGTTGGGGAGATGGTGATGGTACATATTGGGAAAGATAGAATATCTGCTGGATCCTACTCCAAATTGAAAACACGAAATTATGGACCATTTCAAGTCCTGCAGAAGATTGATGATAATCATATATAATTGATCTTCCAGAGAAGTTCAAAATTTCAAAGTCCTTCAATATTTCAGACATAAAGAATATTTTCCTACTTCTGAGAATGATACACAATTGAGGTCAATTGATTCTGTGGAAGAGGTGTATGATGCAGAGCATCGAATTAATAATCCAACAGATCCCAAGCCTCATTTCAATATGTTTGGAATGGGCATTTTACAAAGAATGTGTGGTGGGCCTAACCAAGGTTGGGCCTCACATCCTTCTCTTTAGAAGGATCTTACAGTCACACCAATGGAGTTGTCCATCACCTTGGTGTGAGTATAAATGAGGTGGACCACACTGGGAATCGTTTTTTTGCTGCATTGTTTTATCAAGGTATTATTTACCTCCCCATATCTACTTTACTCTTACTGTTCTTCATTTTCTTTTTTTAGATTCTTCTTCTTATTGCTTGCTATATTAGTGACATTGCTTCTCTGATTTTCTTGGAGGATTCCAAGATCTCAATTACTTGATATTCGTTGATTGAGAACTCACTTCTCAATCACAGTATCACTGTTTTCATCCGGTCCTGCACTACATCACCTGCCATAGCATGATCCCTGTTTTCCTCATAAACTCAGTCCACAGTACCTGACTATAGCTGCATTTATGAAGAAATGCGCGGAAGGACATATGATCCTCAACTACTCATCTTGTCAAAAGCTATCAACTTATTCTAACGAAGCCGCCATAATGCAATTGCAATTTTTGATGTCTTGCATGCCAAGATCTCACAACAACCTGATCTACCAGTTCACTGATCCACAAGATTTACGCTCACATTTGGAGTCACCTTGAGAGTGAGACGCCTAATCCAGAGCTGAGTTAGCCTCACACATAACGCCAATACGTCCAATCAACGAAGCCGCCATAATGCAATTGCAATTTTTGATGTCTTGCATGTCAAGATCTCACAACAACCTGATCTACCAGTTCACTGATCCACAAGATTTACGCCCACATTTGGAGTCACCTTGAGAGAGACGCCTGATCCAGAGCTGAGTTAGCCTCACACATAACGTCAATACGTCCAATCTTCCCAGATCGAACCCTTGTCTACCCAAATTCTAATCGGAGATTTCAATTTTGAATGAATGTAATAAGTTACTAGGTTATTTATAAATTGTAACTTTTATGTATTTTTTATTTGTTTAAAGAGTTGAGCTTGACAATACTAAATTCGTGAGCTGCCCAAACTTGCACTCCAAAGTTCAAAGTACAAAGCCCAAGTCTGTTTGAATTAAAAGAAAAAAGAAATTAAAATTTTAAAGAAATCTTTAAAAATTAATGGGGTGAGAGAGGCTCGAACTCTCGACCTCAGGATCACTCTTAGCTATGAGACCTACGCGCTAGCCAACTGCGCCACCACCCCTTCATATTTTATTTTAAATAGTATTTTCTATGTAAAGATATAGTATTTATAAAATCAGGCTCGGTTCACAGACTCGATTCAGAAAAAATTAAAATCTAAAAAATATCTATTTTTATATTTATTTTTTTGATTTAAATTTTTTTGTAATTTATTCAATAATCTTTATCAATTAGGATCTAAAACTCTTAATATCTATGTTTTATTTAATTATTAAAAAGCTCTTAACGAGCTTAACGAGCTGCGCTTGAAAAGTTTAAGCTCGAGAGAGCTTAACGAGTCGAGCTCGAACCGAACTCGTCCAGCCGAGTTTTAGTTGACACCTTAGTCGAGGGTATCAGAGATGGGTATTTAATTGGTACATTTCACACTGGAAGAACTGCTGGGCGGTTGCGAAATTGATTTGAGAATCTTTCATAAATCTGATATGGATTACAAATTCACACACATTACAACATTGGTAGTGACTGAAATATATAAATGGTTCCACACTTGAAAATAATTTATACAAACACATGAATCTGGGTACATTTTCCATTCCATAAAGATCAAACACAAACTTATTTCAAAATAAGAACACATGATGATGATTACTATGCTTGAGACAGTAAGGTAATTTCAGCATTATCGTGTACTCCCTGCAGCAATAATTCACCATCGTAAGCTACAATCTTCCTCTTTTTAGCTGCTCTTAAGGTTCCAACAAGTGCTTCAAATATATTGGCGCATCTATCATCATTGAACAACACACCAAAAGTCACCTACGTAGAAAAAAAAAACAAAAACATCAGTAATTGAATTTTAAAGATGACCATGGATTAGATCGTATATAGATCTTTTTTTTTTCATCGTCATTGAATTCGTTTTCACTTTTACTTTAGATCGGAATAACGGAATCCACAAGTAATTAAAATCAGGGAAAAACCTTGTAAGAACCATCTTGCTGGATCTGACCCAACCTCGTGATTTCTTCTTTGAGTTTGCCGACTTCTTCTTCCACGTTCATCGTTTTAAATCTCGCCTCTTTCTCCTCTTCCGCACCAGACGACCAGATGTGATATTTAATATTTTCCCTCTTTTTTCATTTTCTATTCTCTCTCCGTCTCTATTTATCTATTTATCTTCCATTGTTGGTTGGTGATTTGACCAATAAGATTACAGTTTTAATATACATAAAAAAAAATTACATTATTATTACTATTATTATTAAGAGTCCATCACTCCATTGATAAACCTCTTCCTTGCTTGTTATGTAATCTGAAAGATAAAACTAAAAGTTATCTTTTTTTCGACTGTTCTTATTTTAGATCTCTCTTAATTTTGTTGACTGATCACATGAATCTCGGCTTCTGAAAAATAATGAATATTTCATTTCTCACCCAATCCAGTTCAGATATTAGATCGGGGGATCTAATGTAGGTTGTGTAAAAAATTACATACCACTCTTCCCTTTGGAGACTATTATGGAATGTTATTAGATGCTTATCATGACATATATGGACGAAAAAAATAAAAGATACATACATCACGTTAATAGGTCTCCTAAGGTAGTCCTTAAAAAAGTCATTAAATACATCAGACTTTCCTTTGATTTAGAGTATTACAAGAAGAATTGTTGCACCTTTTGAAGATGTCTATAATGGAAGTATGAAAGATCAATCTCTTAAAACAGCGTATTTAGTTACTGTATAATTAGACTACATATCTAATGGAAAATAACGACTATATACAAATTGGACATTGACTTTATTTTTTAATGAAATTTAATTATTTAAAAAAAATAAGTCAATTTGTGAAAGTCAAAATTGAATTTTATGAGTCTTAAAGTCAACATGTTCTTTGCCTATACTAAGCCTACTAGACTAGAGAGAAGATCAGTCAGAGCAGATAGTATTTCGTCGGCGGAGAGAAGCAGAAAAGAATGAATAATTTCTTCTCCTCTCCGTCGTTTTGCTCTACTAGTTCCTCCCCCCGTCTTTCTCTTCTCCTCTTTCCATACACCTCGCTTTCCTCCCACCAAAACCCACTCTTTCCAACTCTCAATCTCCCCAAATCCACGCATAAACCTCTAACCTTATCTTTCAAGTCCTCAGCTTTTTCCGCCGCCACGGAGGATGCATCGGCAAATTTCGAATATGAAGAAGAAGACGAAGACGAGGACGAGAATGAAGAAGGAGTGGAGTCTCCGTGGGAACGAGCAGTCGTGTACCGAAGAGATGCGTCGGTGACTCACGTAGAGTACTCCACTACTCTGGAGAGATTAGGTTTGGGGAATCTATCATCGGAGCTATCACAATCGAGGGCATCGGAGATGGGTATTCGCATAATGCGAAGAGGGAGAGGGGTGGTTGCCGATCCGTCGATTGTTGACGGAACACCGGTTCTTGTTTCGGTTGATGTCACAAGGAAGAAGAAGAAGTTAACATTGGATGGAATTGTGAGGACTGTCATCACTCTTGGCTGTAACAGGTACATTCCTTTTTAATCTTCTTCTTCTTCATTTTATTCTTCTGATGGTGATTTTATCTGACCTTCAGCTGCGGTGGAGCTTCGGCCAAATCCGTATATTCCAACCTGACCATGTTGCTCAGTGAAGAAGCCATTGAAGAACCGGAAGAGATCAACTTGGGTACTATTTTTGGCGAAGACGACGAGAAGTTGATTGATTTCGAAGATCAAGTCTATTTTCCGAGTGAAGAAATGGAGCTGGACATCTCCAAACAAATCAGAGACTTGGTACATGTCGAGATCACAATCAACTCTGTGTGTGATGCTGGATGCAAAGGTATGTGTCTTAAATGCGGCGCTAACCTTAACAAAACAAACTGTCGTTGTCGGAGGGAAGAGAAGACCGGCGGCCCTCTTCAAAATTTAAAAGAGCAAATGGAACGAGCAGATTTCAGCAGCTCGTAGCTACATTTTAATATTGACATACCTTACATTACAATCTTCATTTCTTAGGAGTTAGAAATTCAGAATCAACTTCATTTTATTCAACACAAAAAAAATTAATGGGGTGAGAGAGGCTCGAACTCTCGACCTCAGGATCACTCTTAGCTATGAGACCTACGCGCTAGCCAACTGCGCCACCACCCCTTTTATATTAATTTTTAATTTCAATAGAATAGGATTTCCACCAAGAATCTTCTCGAGTTCTGGACATGAAATACGGAATAGAATACTCTTCGGTTTTCATTGTTTATCCACAATTTACGTCACGAAAAAGGCGAGAGATTTGCACATCGCTTCACGCGTCAGCTATATCTATGATAAATTAAGGTAAAAATTACTGTTTTTTTTAATCATCAACCACGTTTTGGTTTCTTTTCAATCTTCTTCTTCCTTTTTCGTCGTCATTATATCAACAAAATACAGGGACGATTTATTTCTCCAAATCTATTAGTTGGAATTGATTAAGAGAAGGAGCTTCGGCTTACTATGGGTTTTCAGGTTTTTGTCTTTAATTTCTTCTTCTTCGGACACTGTGTATACTGTTTTTTAATTACTCCCCTTTTCTTCGTTCTAAGGATTTCATGTCGTCTATCTGTAGGCTGATTTCGTAGATCCATAGGAATTGGGATATTGGTTGTATAATCCAACTAACAAGCAGTATTCCAGCATTCCATACAATTTTTTTAAAAAAATTCTACATTACAGTTTAATGAGTATATACTATGTAATACTACATACAACCAGGAATCAAAGTTTGCTAGAAAATGGCAGCTGGATGTACTAATCATGCTGGTCTCTGGCTCATCGTCTGTGCTTCCGGGGTTCACACATGATACTGCTGGTGCAGGAAGTTAATTGTTGGAAATAGGAGTGGCTGCATGAAACCCTAAATTTATATTTTAAGCCCCAGGTAATCGGATGGATCTTGACCCAGATCACTACTTTGGCTCCAGCCTGCTCCAAAACCTATGCTATCAAATGCTGGTTTTTTCTATGGAGAAACTTCATGTCGTATCAAATATACCCACAAATCTGTTTTTCATCATCTGCTACGTGCGTGATTGTTACATAATTATCTGCATTTTTTTTTAATTTCTTACAATGATCTAAAGATGTCTTGAACCCGTCAAAACCAAATAAGATCCTGAAGCCAAATTATTATTTCATTTCTAAGTTTTTAGGTTTCTTAGGTTTTTAATCATTTATATTTTATAACATTTTTGTTTTAATGTAATATTTTCCCTTTTACTTTCAGATTATCCGCGACCAAAGAAAAACTCAACACGTCATTATAAATGAGCCGGTCACATGAAGGGTATTGGCCATTCGGTCATTTCAGTAGTACATTCAAAATGATCTTTCCTAATGGCTTCTCTCTGTCACCAAAGTATTATTCTCTGTTACATTCATTTGAAGTAACCTTGTCAGGAAGACTTAAGAAGCTGAAACCTCAGGGGAGCTCTGATGTTCTTAGCTTGTTATGGATGAGAGATGCTATTGAATCTCTGTCTGAGACACACACAGATATAAAATCCCTGATCACTGATCTTCAATTTCCTATTAATAATTGGGATAACAAATGGATGGACATATACTTGGATAGTAGTGCAAAGCTTCTTGATATCTGCATTGCATTCAGTGCTAAGATGTCCCGAATCGACCAAGGTCACCTTTTCCACAAATATGTTCTGCATGTCCTGGATTTTTCTTGTGATTCCACTTCCGTCTCAGAACAAAATATAAAGCAAGTACGTAAATCTCTTTATGATTGGATGCAACATATAAATAACAGTAGTCCGAGGTTTAACAATTCCTTGGTAGTCTTACAAGAATTAATAACATCTCTTGATATGACGAAAGTGAAGAATTCATCAAAAGGCAAGGTACTGACATATGCTATGTATGGTGCCAGAGTTCACACTATCTTTGTTTGCACTGTCCTATGGTCAGCTTTGTCTGGTTCGCAAACTCTTTTGGTGGATTTAGCTGTTCCCGAAAAGTTCTTATGGACTGAGGCATTTAACGACCTGCAAAACAAAGTCACTGGTCAAATTAGAAGTTATTTTCCATACGAAAGACCAGTAGTATTAAAAGAAGTGGCAGCTGTTGATCAGTGTGTTGAGAATATACTCAGTTTGATCAGTAAAGTGGACGAAAATAAAAGAGAATGTTGTAAAACAGCAGAAACATTGCAGTGTCATGTTCTAAATTTAAGCGAGAGTTCAAAGAATCTTGCCCATAGACTAGATCTTGTCTCAAACCAAATGGGAAATTTCTTTCAGATTGTCCTGAGCGGACGTGATGCTTTATTATGTAACCTCCAGAATTCAGATATCTGACTCCGACGATATAGAAAGGAATAACTAATTGTGCACAAACATCTATAATGAAATGTAATTAGACATTTTGTCATGTTGTTGGATATATGTTTAACGTAATGAGTTTTAACTGATATGATGAGGTGAACATTTTATGTTTAAAATCAATTTACTTCCATGTACACATTATAACTCAAGATCGGCTTAGGTTCTTTGGCGCTTAACAATAGAATAAGTGCATATTTAACATACCAGATTAGCAGTAAAGTTTAACAGAACATCTGAATAGCACCAGGTAAGACTGAGATTCTCTTAGGAAGAAATCCTAAGTTTTCCCCATCAGTTTGAAAATAAATAAAACCTGTAGGGACTTTTTCTTCGATTTCAATAGAATGTGCACTGCAAAAGATATCATCCATATTTCAGTCAAAACATATCTGGTATCTAATGACTACACATGTTTTGGTAAACAATCAAGTGAACATCGCAATTCAAATATCTTAAACATATAATAACAAGAAAGTTAACATCATGCTGTACTGGTTGTAGGTGTGCCGTGTGCAGTACAGCAGTGTGTGCTAGGAAATTAGTATGCCAAAATTTAATTAAATGCAGACAGTATAAGTTGGAGTACTAGGTCTGACATATATCAATGTAGTTAAGATATGGCATATAGCAATAATTAAATATGTTACTACGTGAGAAATAAGAGAATCAGCAAACTGGTAAAAATTACAATTACATGCGAATCGGCAAATATGTTACTCCGTCAATAATCAATCAACTTCAAGCTAACAAGGTTAAACTTCCATTATGTAAAACAAAAAAAGAATCGTTTTAAGAACACAAGTGTCAAACAATAAATTACCTTCTAGAGCGTACATTACCCTCTGATAAATGTGTCCCATTGTACAATTTGTGTAGTTTAAGAATAAAACTGTACCATTTGAAGTCTTGAAGTATCACAACCTGACATGTTAAAATAATACATAAATTTTTCTTCAAGACTTAAAAAATTTATATATATATCACCTCAAGGCTTCCATTGCAAGGGTCAGCAGTGGGTGTTATCTTCATACCACCACCAAAGAATTTAGCATTTCCTATACAGATGGCTGTTACTTGATTAAAGGATTCCCATTCTCCACCATCTACCTAGGGGTATGTAAATTTGTAATATCCAGTTAAAACATATATGAAATATGAAGAGTGAAACTACATGGACTAACCTTAATCCTGAAGTCTTGATTACTGTGACTGAGAAATGCTCTCAAAGAACCTAAAACATAGCATAAGTTTCCAAATTTTTTATACTGAGATGCATAAAACCCAGCCTTTGCACTCCTGTAGCATGCTTGAAATGTAAATACATTGAAACCCTCGCCAAAATGAAAACTCCATATTTCTATTTCATAATTTCAACTCCAATCTTATTCTTACAAATGTACATCGGCAACATTGATGAAGTAATGTGGCTCTTCATTATCTCCATTGATAACACCAACATCTACTTTAATTTTTTCCCCTGCTTATTAAACAAACAGCAAATATAAAAAGATGTTATTTGCAAAAAAAAAATATAAAAAGATGAAATGATGACTAATAAGTTTACATAAAGATCTTCCAAATATTCAACTATAAAAAGATCTTTCAAATATAAAGTGAAAAAATCAAATTCAGATTTGGTAGATGAAATTGTATTATTGCAAAAAGAAAAGATTTTAAGGGAAACCTTTAGCAATACGTTTGATGGCATCATGGTGATTATTTTTCCTGAATCAAGATAAGCCCAGGTCAATATTGTTTAGTAAAACAAGAAAAGAAGAAGAGTTTCATCTAAAAGAAAGATCGAAACAGAAATAACCAGCCAAATGTTCTAGCAAAATCAGAGCCAGTCCCTAGTGGAATTAGCTGAGAAAAATAAATTTATTGTAAGAATAATTGCTAGATGAATATTTACTACTAGCAATAAATTGTAGAAATATAATGAGCAAAAATTAGCTTATAAACAAAGCACGACAGCAATAATCACCTACACCAAGGGAAGTCGAATGTTCTATCCCCTGAGTACTAGCACATAGGGGTTTTCCTGCTTCGAAAAATCCATTGACGACCTGTTTATTGAAATTCAAGGCATATGCGCTTAAGCCTTAAGTTATAAAGTACACACATAAAATAGAAATGGCACTTCAAAACTATATTATAATGAGGTTTCATTGATTTCAATCCGAATACAGCAAAAAGTTATAAACCACCTCATGTAGGGTACCATCACCACCAACAGCTATCACAGCTTCCGCACCTTGCTTGATGGCCTATTTGCCCAGCAATAAACTGGTGTTATTCACTTTAACTTTCTATTAAATTAAATATTTTGTACATCAATGTGTTCAAAGTAGAAAAAGGGTAAAACCAGATCACACCTCTCTTGTTATGTCAACAGCATGTAAAGGCCCTGATGTAATTGATTCACATATCTATTCAAGAAATAAGAGAGGACATCATTTATGGTTAATGACTAAAAGAAGCAAACATTTTCCATGAATGCATACTTCATCAAACATCAAGTAAATTTCTAAATGATAAGAGCAAAAAACTATAATATTTAATGAATCATTCATCCTTCAGAGTAAAAAAGTTTTAAAACCGAAATGGTTGATCCATTCCAGAGAAGAAAGAAAGTCTATTCAAATAAATATTTTTTCAATTTGTGCTACACAGACAATGCAGAAAGATAATTATTTTGCAATTAGCACTAATAATCAGTGTAGAAAATCGTTCATTTATAAATCCCTTCTCAACACTGAAAGAATGAGAGATTCATTTAAAATTATTTTCTTTTAAAACTCTAAAAAAATTATGGAAAACATTGGCAATGATCAGTTCACAATAATAGATGTGCTTATAAAATATCACATATCTACTACAAAAGACCATGTACATGGTAGAAGATTGACAGTAAAGAAAATGATCTCCTAACGTGAATGGTATCCCAACAAATTTAGATGAAGATTATTATATGAGTCTTCATGGTACACACTATAGCGCCCACTATAAAAATATGATTTGGTTAGTTGACTTAGTTCTTTTGTTTAGTTTAAATAATTTTTAAAGAAGTAACAGGAAAACGTGAAACGTACAATGTATAAATAAAGAAAGGAAATCAATGAAAAATTTGCAGGTTATTTTACCTTTTTTTTATCAAGTATTGGGTGTTGCTACCAAATATCAATCCCTTTTTAATTTTTTATCAATTCAGTCATTCTTCTTTCTTAGTTTATTTTCCAAGTAACACAAGCTCTTATGTACTTCAGAATTCAGATAGTCATAGAGGTAGAATTGAATCTAATGAATATTTTTGCTCCTTACTCCGTTAGCATAATTCAATGCTACAGATTAAAAACTCATGTGTTAAGTAAAAAAATTGAACGATAAAAACTATATTTTACATTGCAGCTGTTCCCAAGATGCATTCGGAGCTGGGGTAGAAGCTTCTTCCACTCTCTCCTCGTGGAACCATTGGCCCCTGAAACAAATTAAACCTCATCCCTCAAAACAAAATCAATTAATCGAAAGAAGAAATTTTTTTAAATAGATAAAGAAACAAACCTTTAGGGTTGACGACAAAGACAAAATCTCTCTTGCGGTTAACATTGGAATAGGATTTCGGCGTTCCACTGCCTCCATTCGAAGGATACTGTCGTTGCTTGGATCTCGTTATCAGAGAGGAACTGGTAACAGGGAGCTGTAATCCAGAGAACATCCGCGGTTCTTAGAAAGGAATCACTCGACCAAATTACAACCGTAATTTGTCACTGCGCCACTGCCCAGCGGAAAAGGCCCGATTAATAACGGGCAGTCCAATTATGATCTGATTTATTAAGTCCAGTATATAATATTAAGATTTGGTTCATCAAATTAAACGAATCTATTTTAAGTTTCGGTTCGTTTAGCTAACCGAATCCGAACCTAACAGAATAGTTCATCGAATACCGAACTTTTTTTTGCATCCTTAGTCGAGAGAGTTTAAAGCTTTCACTTCAAATCTTCATGTTGCAATTCCAAGTTTAATTAGGGTTAATCAAGCTTTATTTCATAAGCTTCTTTAATATAACTATGTGTTGTATATTAAGGTTTACCGACCATATTTTTAATCCAGTCTGTGTTATGAGGCCCAGTCCAACACATTAATATAAAAGTGTGCATCTAGAAATTCTAGATGATTCATTTTTTCCAAAACTTTTCGCCTTCGTCTCCTCTTTTTCCTTTTTCGTAAACTCTTTAAACCCTAATCAGGGTTTTACCAGCATGCTAACCTGATTATTTGAGATGTATGGTTCACTCTGTAAAAGTTAGTTCTTGATTCAACAGTCTGCAACAGTCTTATGATTCATAACCAGAGAGAACATGAGAGCGCCTACTGATGATTGAATTTACCCTAAAACGACACAATTCTTTTCTTTTCAAGTGATAAATTCCAGATTGATCGACCGTCAACAGTCTTTTCTGTAAGAGCCGCTTGGGATCCATCAACCATATTTTCGAGATGATGAATTTCCAACAAATTGAGGAACTGTGCTCTCCAAAATAGATAGGTATCCGCACACTCGAGAGAAACACGTATCCAATGCCCGACCTGGAATATATAGACATTCTCTGGAAGAGAAGAACTAGCAGAAGAACTCATGGACGAGCTCAGTGTCAACGTTACAACAGAGAAATCGAGAAGAAAAAAGAAAAAAAAAATCGCACTGAAATCAGAAACGAACTCGGAAATCAAATCGAGAACCAAATCTACGAAATCGACCAAATCGGAAACCAAGAACAATCCAAGAACCAACGAAATCAAGAATCAAATCGAAAAACATTGTTGATTATCCAAGAATCGGGAACACCGATGAATAAAATCGAATCCGCGATGAACTAACTCGGAAACAACGGTCGACGAAACCAAGAATCGACGGTCGACGAAAATCAGAGTTGCGAAATCGCTCAAATCGGGTAACCAAGAATCGACTTGGGAACGGATGCAAGAATCAAATATCTTTACCTGCGATCGAAGAAGAACTCAACTGATACCATGTAAGATTGCTCAATCCTTAGTAAGAGCAGCAGATATAGAGAAAGTAATTCTTGTATTTGCAAAAGTAAAATCAATTTACCAAACGGAAACTCTAATCAATACAATACAAAATTTATATGACTCTATTACACTCACTAATACTCACAACTAAGTGAACTAACTGTTGTATTAAGACTAACTAATACACCTCTAATAGTAATTAGTGTGTGCTTGATAATGAGTATATTTGTGTCTTAACATGGTTCATTCTGAAAAAGTTAGTTCTTGAGGGGAAAACCGTATAAACCGTCAATATACACATTGGCGAAAAATAAAGTCTAAAAAAAGACAAATATAGGTCAGGATGATGCTGCCATTTTTTTGGCTCTATGGGTCAGAATTACCTAAAATGCTTTAAATAAATTCGGAATCAAGTTCTCTTTCATATGTAAAATACTTATCGCATACATAACATAATCATTATTGAAATTATTACATGCATGATTATTAATAAAGCCATTTTTTAGCATGGTCCACACTGCCCAGCATCGTCATCGCTTGGGCATTCATCTGGCGGACAAAATAATCCATTTTTTCCATCACCGACCTCATGAGACATCTTTTTCACAACTGGGCAAGGAACACATAATCCACTTGCTTCAACAAGACATTCTCCAATTGGACAATCCTGGTTGATCGCTTTTAACGCTTGAACAATCTTTGAATCAGAGTCCTCTATCTCTGAAGTATGTTGTAATGGACGACGACTAACTGCATTTATTGGAGAATGGATCAATGCTAGAAAGATCAACATTGAAACAACAAACATGACAGGTGACATAGCCATCATTGAGTTTCAATATTTAACAAGAGATTTATGAAGGAATTGAATAACACATAGATAATATGGGTGGTAATATATAAGAAAGAAATATTATGTATATGATTCTAATTTGCATGTTTAAATCTTTTAATGTAGGCAAAATTGAAATAAAATAACATAAATATATCATAAATATTAAATATATAGATTTGTTTTTTATAAAAATCAAATATTTGAAAATATAATCTAAATTTGAATAAAAAATATATTGAAATTAATTATTTGGTATTTGAATTATGTAATATAATTAAGAAATCTAGTACAAGGTAAATGCATGAAATAAAAGTTGGAGTTCAATTGAAGTAAATAGATAATTGAATGCAGGCTGAAACATTGGACGCGACATGTCCAAGTGATTAAACGTGGGCATATCGTGGCTGAATCATAGAGGCAGCTTGTCGGAGATGTCGGGACGCTCGTCGATAACCTCTTCATTGTCGAGAAGTGGCGGCAACTGGCAAGCAATGCTTAATGAGATATGATAGGCAGTAGAGTTCCGTCTTTGGGAATTGGATACCTGCGGATTGTGTAATGCGGTGGTTGAGAACTGATGATTAATCGTGTTTTCAACTGAGCCACTCTTGTTTATGTATTTGATGCCGTCTGATAGCTGTTGTAGATGTCGTCCAATTGGCAGGTTGTAAAGGTATGGATCAGGTTGACGTGTGGTAGTGGTGATAGCTAGTGAAGAAGCAAAAAAGATGTAGCTAGGTATATATAGGTAGTATGACAAAGTTGTGACCGAGAGATGGCGACGGCGAGAACTGAGAATCGGTGAGAGATGGAGCAAGGGTTTTAGAGAGAATGGAGCAAGGGAAGGTATTCTCAATGGTGATTCATGAAGAGGCCCAACAACAACTAACCAACAATACCAACACCACTCAAGGCTCTGTTTTCTATTCATTTAAGGGAAAGGCACCCTACCAAACAGCCAAATCTACAAATACTCCATCTTCATCAACACAAAGGAAAAGGCCTACTACCCCAACTGAACCCATCTATTATAGGAGTGGCAAGCAAGTAAATACAAGGTATTACTGCTTTCACTGTGCTGCATTTGGGCACAGTGATGAGAAATGTTTTAATCAGCATGGGTATCCCTTCAGGAGCACCTCATCTGCCACAAGAGCTAAACCTACTACCCCAACAGCTACTGTGATCAACAAACCACAAGGCTCAGCCAACTGTGTGAACTCTGAACAGACCTGGTCAGCTTGGGACAGTGATGAGAAGAAGCCAGAATCTCCTGAGAATCCTATTGGACCATATGGCTTCCCCCTTTATTCTGAAAAATACAATCCAAAGCCCCTGCCCAAGCACAACTCAGGTAATGCTAATAATATTTTTTTAAATTACTCAAATACATATTGGATCATTGACTCAGGTGCATCAGAACACCTGAGTGGGAATGAATCCCTATTTCTAAAACTTACAGAGTGTGATTCATTCAAGATCTCACTACCAAATGGGGACAGCCAAACAGTGTCCCAAAAGGGTAACATTTCAATCTCACCCAACATCACATTGGAGGATGTATATTATATCCCATCCTTTCAAGTGAATTTGTTATCCATTAGCAAATTGACACAACATGATACCTATTCAGTTCAATTTTCTAAATCATGTGCATTTATATATGACAAGGTTCAGATGAAGGAAGTTGGTCATAGTAGGATGAAGAAATGATTATATCTTCTGCCACAAACCAGTGGTGGAAATTGTTTTGCAGGTGCTATTACAACATCAACATGGCACAGAAGATTGGGTCATACTTCAAGTGATAGACTCAAACACATTCTGAACAATTTTTCTTTAGATTTTAAAAACTTTACTCACTACAAAAAACCAGCGCAGTTCTGGCGGCAAATTCCGGCGGCCTGGCCGCCGGTATAATGGTTCCTGGCGGCCAAGCCGACGACATTCCATCGCCGGAAGTGATGTCGCCGGAATTGTGAAATCCTGGCGGCTTGGCCGACGGCAAAAAAATTTGGATTCAGCAGTGGAAAATAATTTTCCGGCGGCTTAGTCGCCGACTTTTTTTTTTTGAAAATTATATCCCGGCGGCCAGGCCGCCGGCTGTTATTTTTGGAAAATAATTTTCCGGCGGCTTAGTCGCCGACTTTTTTTTTTGGGAAATAATTTTCCGGCGGCCAGGCCGCTGACAGTTATTTTTGGGTAATAATTTTCCGACGGCCAGGCCGCTGGCAGTTATTTTAGGGAAATAATTTTTCCGGCGGCCAGGCCGCTGGCAGTTATTTTTGGGAAATAATTTTCCGGCGGCCAGGCCGCTGGAAGTTATTTTAGGAAAATAATTTTTCCGGCGGCCTGGCCGCTGGTTCAATTTGAAAAATAAAAAAAAAATTGAAATTAATATGAAATTGAAAATAAAATTAAAATTAAAAATTAAAAATGAAATTGAAATTGATATTAAAATTGATATTAAAATTGAAATTGAATTAGAAGTTTAATAATTTATGTATAACAGAAATTAACTTCGACAGTCACTAATTTAACTTCTTTTTTTCGCTCTTTTTCTTCTTCTTAGTTCCGACCACCTTTCGTAGCGCTTCTTTCGTAAATATTATCGATCTACCTGCGCGCGAAGCGGTGTGCTCTTCTTGTGGCTTAGTCGGTGTTTCTTGCGTTGTTGGTAGTTGAGTAGTCGGTGCGGCGGCTCTAGAAGATGACGCTCCAGGAGTATACATGTTTTGCGCTGCATCGTTGTTGAACATTGTCGGAAACTCCGGTAAGCGCATGTTTGGATTTTGAGCGAGCATTGCGGAGTTGTATTGTTGGAAGAACGCCATTTGACGAGTCATGAAGTCTTCATTCTTACGAGCCAACTCTTCATTCTTACGAGCCAAGTCTTCATTCTGACGAACCATCGCCTCATGATTCTGCTCATTCTGACGAGCCATCGCCTCATTCTGCTCATTCTGACTCATTCTGACGAGCCATCGCTCTCTCGACAGCCTCGTTGACCTTATGTTGAACCTCTTCTTCGGTCATTGGATCTTTTCCTTTGTCCGTGCAGAAGTTCCCCACATTCATGCGATGCGTCGTCTTTTTGCTCAAAGAGGAACCAGTCGTTCCTAATGTTCTCGATTTCTTCGAGCTTCTACCGATAAATTCGGTTATAGCAAATTGGATTAGAGCCTAATGAAAAAGAAAACATGATAATAATTAATGTAAATATAACTATTGAATTATATTGAAAAAAATATGAAATAATTACCGTGTAATTCAAATTTTCTTGTTGAGCCATATTTTTGGCTTCTTCACTGTCTATCCAATTAACCGCTTTATCCTTAAAAAACAAATGAAAGTAGTCAAACAAATAGTAATTAACTATAATTATAAATATAAAAGATTACGTACCACTCGTTCGTCTTTTGGATAAGCTGCCTTGATATTGAGTTTCCAAACTTCAATTTCATTTAATCCCTTTTGTTCCTATAATATTAAAATTAGGAAAAGAAATATGAAATGAAATATAAAAGAAAAAAGAACTTGAACTTGAAAGTAAATATGAAATTAAATAATTGACTTACAGCTTCGTAATTTCTTTGCGCCAGACTTTTCGAACCTAAACTGTGTGATGTTTGTTTAGCCCGATTCCCTTTGTTAATTTCAGATATTTCCTATATTAAGTTAAAATAAAATAATTAAGTTAAAAAAAAATAAGTTATTAAATGCAATTAAAAAGAAAAAATGAATAAATACGTACTAATCCTCTCGGTGATCTTCTCTCCATCAGTTTTTTTAGAAATTGGTCTTTGATAATGTAGTCGGGTAATGTTCTCATAACCTCTTCGACTGTCAGATCTTTGTTATTATATTTATCCAATAACGAGTTGTAAGCGCTTCTCCATAATTTGTTTAACCTTTCATTGACACGTCGATATCCAAAGATTGACCCGCTGTAATCAAATTCTCTCTGTTCGATGAATAATTATAACATTAATTAATAATTAACTATAAAATCTATAATAATAATTAAATATTAATTAATAAACCTGAATCGTTGCCATCGCCTCATCTATGTTTTTCTGGTCTTGATCAATCCACGGTACGTCCATTGGTAGTAGTTTGAAATCGTTCGCGACCATTGCGCATTTCTTGTTAAGTTTTTTTGCTACGCTATCGTGGACAATTTGATCATTTTTGAATTTTATTACAAACCGTTGACCTTGTGATGGATGATATTCAGGATGATCTTTGTTCTGTTCTCTAGATTTTTCTTCCTTTGATCTTCACCATCGCGCCTAGCCATGTTCATCTCATGTAAATCCGGATGATCATACTCTTGTTCGTCAGTTGAATGATCACTATGATCGGGAGTCGTGACGACCATGAAAACCGATATAACGAATGCTAATAGTACCCAATACATCTAAATAAAATAAGGATAATCTAATTAATCGAAAGATAATATAAAATATGAATAAAATTATATCAAATTCATTATACATCGTCTACATCAAATATTTGTCTATGAGGTCTGTTTAATACAAAACTCCTATTAGATTCAATAGGATCTATTGAATAAAAACATTGTTTAGCTTGTTCGGCAAAAATAAACGGTTCTTCCCCGTATTTTGGCATAGACGTTTTCACACTAACCAGACCGAACTCGTCTTTTTTAAATCCGTCGTACCATTTACAGTGAAACATGGTATATTTCAACATATCGTGTCCGTAACATACTTCGTAAACTTTTTGAAGAGTTCCATGGTACGAAAGATCATCAATTTTCGGATCGTCATTTGGATTCTTTAAGTATGTGGATGTAGTGGCGGAGACTAAGACACCGTGATTTTGTGTCATTTTTAAATTTGACACTTCAAACGAAAGAAATTTCACACCGTTTAAGATATAGCCGTTGTACGATTTTATGAAGAAATTTGGACCTCTTGATATCGAACAAATATCTGGTGAAATATTCTCGTCCTTGCCCCTATTTATCCGAACATATGTTTCAAACCAGTCCGCAAATTCTTTGAAATGTAATTTTTGCAAACGCAAGGAAGTAATAGTCGGATACCTAATATGTCAAACGTAAA